>CM075103.1:274867-303868 GCA_037576195.1 Phytoseiulus persimilis | reverse complement strand
CCTTAGCCTGAGGCGAATTTTCAGAAGCATGCCTTAGCCCAAGACTGAATTGCACAAGCATACATTAGGTCAAAGCTAAGACTAAATTTCAGAAGCACGCCTTAGCCCAAGACTAAATTCCACAAGCATACATTAGCTCAAGGCTAAGACTAAATTTCAGGAGCATTCCTTAGCCTAAGACTAAATTTCAGAAGCATGCCTTAGCTTAAGACTAAATTTCAGAAGCAAGCCTCAGCCTAAGACTGAATTCCACAAGCATACATTAGCTAAACGCTGAGACTAAATTTCAGAAGCATGCCTTAGCCCAAGACTAAATTCCACGAGCATACATTAGCTCAAGGCTAAATTCCACAAGCATACATTAGCTTAAGGCTAAGACTAAATTTCAGAAGCGTACATTAGCTCAAAGCTAAGACTGAATTTCAGAAGCATGCCTTAGCCCAAGACTAAATTAAACAAGCATACATTAGCTCAACGCTAAGACTAAATTTCAGAAGCATGCCTTAGCCCAATACTAAATTCCACAAGCATACATTAGCTCAACGCTAAGACTAAATTTCAGGAGCATGCCTTAGCGCAAGACTAAATTCCACAAGCATACATCAGCTCAACGCTAAGACTAAATTTCAGAAGCATGCCTCAGCCTAAGACTAAATTTCAGAAGCATACATTAGCTCAAAGCTAAGACTAAATTTATCAGAAGCCTTCCTTAGCCTGAGGCGAATTTTCAGAAGCATGCCTTAGCCCAAGACTGAATTGCACAAGCATACATTAGCTCAAAGCTAAGACTAAATTTCAGAAGCACGCCTTAGCCCAAGACTAAATTCCACAAGCATACATTAGCTCAAGGCCAAGACTAAATTTCAGAAGCATTCCTTAGCCTAAGACTAAATTTCAGAAGCATGCCTTAGCTTGAGACTAAATTTCAGAAGCAAACCTTAGCCTAAGGCTAATTTTCAGAAGCATGCCTTAGCCTAAGACTAAATTCCACAAGCATACATTAGCTCAAAGCTAAGACTAAATTTCAGAAGCATACATTAGCTCAAAGCTAAGTTTAAATTTCAGAAGCATGCCTTAGCCCAAGACTAGATTCCACAAGCATACATTAGCTCAACGCTAAGACTAAATTTCAGAAGCATGCCTTAGCCCAAGACTAAATTCCACAAGCATACATTAGCTCAAGGCTAAATTCCACAAGCATACATTAGCTTAAGGCTTAGACTAAATTTCAGAAGCAGACATTAGCCCAAGACTAAATTCCACAAGCATACATTAGCTTAAGGCTAAGACTAAATTTCAGAAGCATACATTAGCTCAAAGCTGAGACTAAATTTCAGACGCATGCCTCAGCCTAAGACTAAAATCCACAAGCATACATTAGCTTAAGGCTAAGACTGAATTTCAGAAGCATACATTAGCTCAAAGCTAAGACTGAATTTCAGAAGCATGCCTTAGCCCAAGACTAAATTCCACGAGCATACATTAGCTCAACGCTGAGACTGAAGTTCAGAAGCATGCCTTACCCCAAGACTAAATTCCACAAGCATACATTAGCTCAAAGCTAAGACCAAATTTCAGAAGCATACATTAGCTCAAAGCTAAGACTAAATTTCAGAAGCATGCCTTAGCCCAAGACTAAATTCCACAAGCATACATTAGCCTAAGGCTGAGACTAAATTTCAGAAGCATACATTAGCTCAAAGCTAAGACTGAATTTCAGAAGCATGCCTTAGCCCAAGACTAAATTCCACAAGCATACATTAGCTCAACGCCAAGACTAAATTTCAGAAGCATGCCTTAGCCCAAGACTAAATTCCACAAGCATACATTAGCTCAACGCTAAGACTAAATTTCAGGAACATGCCTTAGCCCAAGACTAAATTCCACAAGCATACATCAGCTCAACGCTAAGACTAAATTTCAGAAGCATGCCTTAGCCTAAGACTAAATTTCAGAAGCATACATTAGCTCAACGCTAAGACTAAATTTTCAGAAGCATGCCTTAGCCTGAGGCGAATTTTCAGAAGCATGCCTTAGCCCAAGACTGAATTCCACAAGCATACATTAGCTCAAAGCTAAGACTAAATTTCAGAAGCATGGCTTAGCCCAAGACTAAATTCCACGAGCATACATTAGCTCAAGGCTAAGACTAAACTCCAGAAGCATGCCTTAGCCTGAGACTAAATTTCAGAAGCATGCTTTAGCTTAAGACTAAATTCCACAAGCATACATTAGCCTAAGGCTAAGACTAAATTTCAGAAGCATACATTAGCTCAAAGCTAAGACTGAGTTTAAGAAGCATGCCTTAGCCCAAGACTAAATTCCACAAGCATACATTAGCTCAACGCTAAGACTAAATTTCAGAAGCATGCCTTAGCCCAAGACTAAATTCCACAAGCATACATTAGCTCAACGCTGAGACTAAATCTCAGGAGCATGCCTTAGCCCAAGACTAAATTCCACAAGCATACATCAGCTCAACGCTAAGACTAAATTTCAGAAGCATGCCTTAGCCTAAGACTAAATTTCAGAAGCATACATTAGCTCAACGCTAAGACTAAATTTTCAGATGCATGCCTTAGCCTGAGGCGGATTTTCAGAAGCATGCCTTAGCCCAAGACTGAATTCCACAAGCATACATTAGCTCAAAGCTAAGACTAATTTTCAGAAGCATGCCTTAGCCCAAGACTAAATTCCACGAGCATACATTAGCTCAAGGCTAAGACTAAATTTCAGAAGCATGCCTTAGCCTGAGACTAAATTTCAGAAGCATGCCTTAGCTTAAGACTGAGTCGGCTCGTTGGCCGTGTGGCATAAACCAACGCCTTGGGTGCCATGCTAAGCTAGCAATCGCGGGTTCGATCCCCGGTCGACAACAAAAATTTCTTATGTGGTAAAAAGTAAAAAGAGGATTTAATTTATATCAGAATTAAATCTGAACCATCTTGAGACCCAAGCCCACCGCCCGCAATGGGATTTGCGAGGCGATAGGGAGTGTCACTGAAGCAATACCGAGAGGTGATTCCGGGACACTTCTGAGGGCTGGCTGAGAGGTTCAGCCGGAAAACAAAGCTTAAGACTGAATTCCACGAGCATGCCCTAGCCTAAGGCGAATTTTCAGAAGCATGCCTTAGCCCAAGACTAAATTCCAAAAGCATACATTAGCTCAACGCTAAGACTGAATTTCAGGAGCATGCCTTAGCCCAAGACTAAATTCCACAAGCATACATCGGCTCAACGCTAAGACTAAATTTCAGAAGCATGCCTTAGCCTAAGACTAAATTTCAGAAGCATACATTAGCTCAACGCTAAGACTAAGTTTTCAGAAGCATGCCTTAGCCTGAGGCGAATTTTCAGAAGCATGCCTCAGCCCAAGACTGAATTGCACAAGCATACATTAGCTCAAAGCTAAGACTAAATTTCAGAAGCATGCCTTAGCCTAAGGCTAATTTTCAGAAGCATGCCTTAGCCTAAGACTAAATTCCACAAGCATACATTAGCTCGAAGCTAAGACTAAATTTCAGAAGCATACATTAGCTCAAAGCTGAGACTGAATTTCAGAAGCATGCCTTAGCCCAAGACTAAATTCCACAAGCATACATTAGCTCAACGCTAAGACTAAATTTCAGAAGCATGCCTTAGCCCAAGACTAAATTCCACAAGCAAACATTAGCTCAAGGCTAAATTCCACAAGCATACATTAGCTTAAGGCTTAGACTAAATTTCAGAAGCAGACATTAGCCCAAGACTAAATTCCACAAGCATACATTAGCTTAAGGCTAAGACTAAATTTCAGAAGCATACATTAGCTCAAAGCTGAGACTAAATTTCAGAACCATGCCTTAGCCCAAGACTAAATTCCACAAGCATACATTAGCTCAAGGCTAAATTCCACAAGCATACATTAGCTTAAGGCTAAGACTAAATTTCAGAAGCATACATTAGCCCAAGACTAAATTCCACAAGCATACATTAGCTTAAGTCTAAGACTAAATTTCAGAAGCATACATTAGCTCAAAGCTGAGACTAAATTTCAGAAGCATGCCTCAGCCTAAGACTTAATTCCACGAGCATACATTAGCTTAAGGCTAAGACTAAATTTCAGGCGCATACATTAGCTCAAAGCTGAGACTGAATTTCAGAAGCATGCCTTAGCCCAAGACTACATTCCACAAGCATACATTAGCTCAACGCTGAGACTGAATTTCAGAAGCATGCCTTACCCCAAGACTAAATTCCACAAGCATACATCAGCTCAAAGCTAAGACTAAATTTCAGAAGCATACATTAGCTCAAAGCTAAGACTAAATTTCAGAAGCATGCCTTAGCCCAAGACTAAATTCCACAAGCATACATTAGGTTAAGGCTAAGACTGAATTTCAGAAGCATACATTAGCTCAAAGCTAAGACTGAATTTCAGAAGCATGCCTTAGCCCAAGACTAAATTCCACAAGCATACATTAGCTCAACGCTGAGACTAAATTTCAGAAGCATGCCTTAGCCCAAGACTAAATTCCACAAGCATACATTAGCTCAAGGCTTAATTCCACAAGCATACATTAGCTTCAGGCTAAGACTAAATTTCAGAAGCATACATTAGCTCAAAGCTAAGACCAAATTTCAGAAGCATGCCTTAGCCCAAGACTAAATTCCACAAGCATACATTAGCTCAAGGCTAAGACTAAATTTTCAGAAGCATGGCTCAGCCTAAGACTAAATTTCAGAAGCAAGCCTTAGCCTAAGACTGAATTCCACAAGCATACATTAGCTCAACGCTGAGACTAAATTTCAGAAGCATGCCTTAGCCCAAGACTAAATTCCACAAGCATACATTAGCTCAAGGCTAAATTCCACAAGCATACATTAGCTTAAGGCTAAGACTAAATTTCAGAAGCGTACATTAGCTCAAAGCTAAGACTGAATTTCAGAAGCATGCCTTAGCCCAAGACTGAATTAAACAAGCATACATTAGCTCAACGCTAAGACTAAATTTCAGAAGCATGCCTTAGCCCAAGACTAAATTTTACAAGCATACATTAGCTCAACGCTAAGACTAAATTTCAGGAGCATGCCTTAGCCCAAGACTAAATTCCACAAGCATACATCAGCTCAACGCTAAGACTAAATTTCAGAAGCATGCCTCAGCCTAAGACTAAATTTCAGAAGCATACATTAGCTCAACGCTAAGACTAAATTTATCAGAAGCCTTCCTTAGCCTGAGGCGAATTTTCAGAAGCATGCCTTAGCCCAAGACTGAATTGCACAAGCATACATTAGCTCAAAGCTAAGACTAAATTTCAGAAGCATGCCTTAGCCCAAGACCAAATTCCACAAGCATACATCAGCTCAACGCTAAGACTAAATTTCAGAAGCATGCCTTAGCCCAAGACTAAATTCCACAAGCATACATTAGCTCAGGGCTAAATTCCACAAGCATACATTAGCTTAAGGCTTAGACTAAATTTCAGAAGCAGACATTAGCCCAAGACTAAATTCCACAAGCATACATTAGCTTAAGGCTAAGACTAAATTTCAGAAGCATACATTAGCTCAAAGCTGAGACTAAATTTCAGAAGCATGCCTCAGCCTAAGACTAAATTCCACAAGCATACATTAGCTTAAGGCTAAGACTGAATTTCAGAAGCATACATTAGCTCAAAGCTAAGACTGAATTTCAGAAGCATGCCTTAGCCCAAGACTAAATTCCACGAGCATACATTAGCTCAACGCTGAGACTGAATTTCAGAAGCATGCCTTACCCCAAGACTAAACTCCACAAGCATACATTAGCTCAAAGCTAAGACCAAATTTCAGAAGCATACATTAGCTCAAAGCTAAGACTAAATTTCAGAAGCATGCCTTAGCCCAAGACTAAATTCCACAAGCATACATTAGCCTAAGGCTGAGACTAAATTTCAAAAGCATACATTAGCTCAAAGCTAAGACTGAATTTCAGAAGCATGCCTTAGCCCAAGACTAAATTCCACAAGCATACATTAGCTCAACGCTAAGACTAAATTTCAGAAGCATGCCTTAGCCCAAGACTAAATTCCACAAGCATACATTAGCTCAACGCTAAGACTAAATTTCAGGAACATGCCTTAGCCCAAGACTAAATTCCACAAGCATACATCAGCTCAACGCTAAGACTAAATTTCAGAAGCATGCCTTAGCCTAAGACTAAATTACAGAAGCATACATTAGCTCAACGCTAAGACTAAATTTTCAGAAGCATGCCTTAGCCTGAGGCGAATTTTCAGAAGAATGCCTCAGCCCAAGACTGAATTCCACAAGCATACATTAGCTCAAAGCTAAGACTAAATTTCAGAAGCATGCCTTAGCCCAAGACTAAATTCCACGAGCATACATTAGCTCAAGGCTAAGACTAAACTCCAGAAGCATGCCTCAGCCTGAGACTAAATTTCAGAAGCATGCTTTAGCTTAAGACTGAATTCCACGAGCATGCCTTAGCCTAAGGCGAATTTTCAGAAGCATGCCTTAGCCCAAGACTGAATTCCACAAGCATACATTAGCTCAACGCTAAGACTAAATTTCAGGAGCATGCCTTAGCCCAAGACTAAATTCCACAAGCATACATCAGCTCAACGCTAAGACTAAATTTCAGAAGCATGCCTTAGCCTAAGACTAAATTTCAGAAGCATACATTAGCTCTACGCTAAGACAAAATTTTCAGAAGCATGCCTTAGCCTGAGGCGAATTTTCAGAAGCATGCCTTAGCCCAAGACTGAATTGCACAAGCATACATTAGCTCAAAGCTAAGACTAAATTTCAGAAGCATGCCTTAGCCCAAGACTAAATTCCACAAGCATACATTAGCCTAAGGCTAAGACTAAATTTCAGAAGCATACATTAGCTCAAAGCTAAGACTGAATTTAAGAAGCATGCCTTAGCCCAAGACTAAATTCCACAAGCATACATTAGCTCAACGCTAAGACTAAATTTCAGAAGCATGCCTTAGCCCAAGACTAAATTCCACAAGCATACATTAGCTCAACGCTGAGACTAAATTTCAGGAGCATGCCTTAGCCCAAGACTAAATTCCACAAGCATACATCAGCTCAACGCTAAGACTAAATTTCAGAAGCATGCCTTAGCCTAAGACTAAATTTCAGAAGCATACATTAGCTCAACGCTAAGACTAAATTTTCAGATGCATGCCTTAGCCTGAGGCGGATTTTCAGAAGCATGCCTTAGCCCAAGACTGAATTCCACAAGCATACATTAGCTCAAAGCTAAGACTAATTTTCAGAAGCATGCTTTAGCCCAAGACTAAATTCCACGAGCATACATTAGCGCAAGGCTAAGACTAAATTTCAGAAGCATGCCTTAGCCTGAGACTAAATTTCAGAAGCATGCCTTAGCTTAAGACTGAATTCCACGAGCATGCCTTAGCCTAAGGCGAATTTTCAGAAGCATGCCTTAGCCCAAGACTAAATTCCACAAGCATACATTAGCTCAACGCTAAGACTAAATTTCAGGAGCATGCCTCAGCCCAAGACTAAATTCCACAAGCATACATCAGCTCAAAGCTAAGACTAAATTCCAGAAGCATGCCTTAGCCTAAGACTAAATTTCAGAAGCATACATTAGCTCAACGCTAAGACTAAATTTTCAGAAGCATGCCTTAGCCTGAGGCGAATTTTCAGAAGCATGCCTCAGCCCAAGACTGAATTGCACAAGCATACATTAGCTCAAAGCTAAGGCTAAATTTCAGAAGCATGCCTTAGCCCAAGACTAAATTCCACAAGCATACATTAGCTCAAGGCTAAGACTAAATTTCAGAAGCATACATTAGCTCAAAGCTAAGACTGAATTTAAGAAGCATGCCTTAGCCCAAGACTAAATTCCACGAGCATACATTAGCTCAACGCTAAGACTAAATTTCAGAAGCATGCCTTAGCCCAAGACTAAATTCCACAAGCATACATTAGCTCAACGCTGAGACTAAATTTCAGAAGCATGCCTTAGCCTAAGACTAAATTTCAGAAGCATACATTAGCTCAACGCTAAGACTAAATTTTCAGATGCATGCCTTAGCCTGAGGCGGATTTTCAGAAGCATGCCTTAGCCCAAGACTGAATTCCACAAGCATACATTAGCTCAAAGCTAAGACTAATTTTCAGAAGCATGCTTTAGCCCAAGACTAAATTCCACGAGCATACATTAGCGCAAGGCTAAGACTAAATTTCAGAAGCATGCCTTAGCCTGAGACTAAATTTCAGAAGCATGCCTTAGCTTAAGACTGAATTCCACGAGCATGCCTTAGCCTAAGGCGAATTTTCAGAAGCATGCCTTAGCCCAAGACTAAATTCCACAAGCATACATTAGCTCAACGCTAAGACTAAATTTCAGGAGCATGCCTCAGCCCAAGACTAAATTCCACAAGCATACATCAGCTCAAAGCTAAGACTAAATTCCAGAAGCATGCCTTAGCCTAAGACTAAATTTCAGAAGCATACATTAGCTCAACGCTAAGACTAAATTTTCAGAAGCATGCCTTAGCCTGAGGCGAATTTTCAGAAGCATGCCTCAGCCCAAGACTGAATTGCACAAGCATACATTAGCTCAAAGCTAAGGCTAAATTTCAGAAGCATGCCTTAGCCCAAGACTAAATTCCACAAGCATACATTAGCTCAAGGCTAAGACTAAATTTCAGAAGCATACATTAGCTCAAAGCTAAGACTGAATTTAAGAAGCATGCCTTAGCCCAAGACTAAATTCCACGAGCATACATTAGCTCAACGCTAAGACTAAATTTCAGAAGCATGCCTTAGCCCAAGACTAAATTCCACAAGCATACATTAGCTCAACGCTGAGACTAAATTTCAGGAGCATGCCTTAGCCCAAGACTAAATTCCACAAGCATACATCAGCTCAACGCTGAGACTAAATTTCAGAAGCATGCCTTAGCCCAAGACTGAATTCCACAAGCATACATTAGCTCAAGGCTAAGACTAAATTTCAGAAGCATGCTTTAGCCTGAGACTAAATTTCAGAAGCATGCCTTAGCTTAAGACTGAATTCCACGAGCATGCCTTAGCCTAAGGCGAATTTTCAGAAGCATGCCTTAGCCCAAGACTAAATTCCACAAGCATACATTAGCTCAACGCTAAGACTAAATTTCAGGAGCATGCCTTAGCCCAAGACTAAATTCCACAAGCATACATCAGCTCAACGCTGAGACTAAATTTCAGAAGCATGCCTTAGCCTAAGACTAAATTTCAGAAGCATACATTAGCTCAACGCTAAGACTAATTTTTCAGATGCATGCCTTAGCCTGAGGCGGATTTTCAGAAGCATGCCTTAGCCCAAGACTGAATTCCACAAGCATACATTAGCTCAAAGCTAAGACTAATCTTCAGAAGCATGCTTTAGCCCAAGACTAAATTCCTTGAGCATACATTAGCTCAAGGCTAAGACTAAATTTCAGAAGCATGCCTTAGCCTGAGACTAAATTTCAGAAGCATGCCTTAGCTTAAGACTGAATTCCACGAGCATGCCTTAGCCTAAGGCGAATTTTCAGAAGCATGCCTTAGCCCAAGACTAAATTCCACAAGCATACATTAGCTCAACGCTAAGACTAAATTTCAGGAGCATGCCTTAGCCCAAGACTAAATTCCACAAGCATACATCAGCTCAACGCTAAGACTAAATTTCAGAAGCATGCCTTAGCCTAAGACTAAATTTCAGAAGCATACATTAGCTCAACGCTAAGACTAAATTTTCAGAAGCATGCCTTAGCCTGAGGCGAATTTTCAGAAGCGTGCCTCAGCCCAAGACTGAATTGCACAAGCATACATTAGCTCAAAGCTAAGACTAAATTTCAGAAGCATGCCTTAGCCCAAGACTAAATTCCACAAGCATACATTAGCTCAAGGCTAAGACTAAATTTCAGAAGCTGTCCTTAGCCTAAGACTAAATTTCAGAAGCATGCCTTAGCTTAAGACTAAATTTCAGAAGCAAGCCTAAGCCTAAGGCTAATTTTCAGAAGCATGCCTCAGCCTAAGACTAAATTCCAGAAGCATACATTAGCTCAAAGCTAAGACTTAATTTCAGAAGCATACATTAGCTCGAAGCTAAGACTAAATTTCAGAAGCATGCCTTAGCCCAAGACTGAATTGCACAAGCATACATTAGCTAAAAGCTAAGACTAAATTTCAGAAGCACGCCTTAGCCCAAGACTAAATTCCACAAGCATACATTAGCTCAAGGCTAAGACTAAATTTTAGAAGCATTCCTTAGCCTAGGACTAAATTTCAGAAGCATGCCTTAGCTTAAGACTAAATTTCAGAAGCAAGCCTTAGCCTAAGACTGAATTCCACAAGCATACATTAGCTCAACGCTGAGACTAAATTTCAGAAGCATGCCTTAGCCCAAGACTAAATTCCACAAGCATACATTAGCTCAAGGCTAAATTCCACAAGCATACATTAGCTTAATGCTAAGACTAAATTTCAGAAGCGTACATTAGCTCAAAGCTAAGACTGAATTTCAGAAGCATGCCTTAGCCCAAGACTAAATTAAACAAGCATACATTAGCTCAACGCTAAGACTAAATTTCAGAAGCATGCCTTAGCCCAATACTAAATTCCACAAGCATACATTAGCTCAACGCTAAGACTAAATTTCAGGAGCATGCCTTAGCCCAAGACTAAATTCCACAAGCATACATCAGCTCAACGCTAAGACTAAATTTCAGAAGCATGCCTTAGCCTAAGACTAAATTTCAGAAGCATACATTAGCTCAACGCTAAGACTAAATTTTCAGAAGCATGCCTTGGCCTGAGGCGAATTTTCAGAAGCATGCCTCAGCCCAAGACTGAATTGCACAAGCATACATTAGCTCAAAGCTAAGACTAAATTTCAGAAGCATGCCTTAGCCCAAGACTAAATTCCACAAGCATACATTAGCTCAAGGCTAAGACTAAATTTCAGAAGCTGTCCTTAGCCTAAGACTAAATTTCAGAAGCATGCCTTAGCTTAAGACTAAATTTCAGAAGCAAGCCTAAGCCTAAGGCTAATTTTCAGAAGCATGCCTCAGCCTAAGACTAAATTCCAGAAGCATACATTAGCTCAAAGCTAAGACTTAATTTCGGAAGCATACATTAGCTCGAAGCTAAGACTAAATTTCAGAAACATGCCTTAGCCCAAGACTGAATTGCACAAGCATACATTAGCTGAAAGCTAAGACTAAATTTCAGAAGCACGCCTTAGCCCAAGACTAAATTCCACAAGCATACATTAGCTCAAGGCTAAGACTAAATTTCAGAAGCATTCCTTAGCCTAGGACTAAATTTCAGAAGCATGCCTTAGCTTAAGACTAAATTTCAGAAGCAAGCCTTAGCCTAAGACTGAATTCCACAAGCATACATTAGCTCAACGCTGAGACTATATTTCAGAAGCATGCCTTAGCCCAAGACTAAATTCCACAAGCATACATTAGCTCAAGGCTAAATTCCACAAGCATACATTAGCTTAATGCTAAGACTAAATTTCAGAAGCGTACATTAGCTCAAAGCTAAGACTGAATTTCAGAAGCATGCCTTAGCCCAAGACTAAATTAAACAAGCATACATTAGCTCAACGCTAAGACTAAATTTCAGAAGCATGCCTTAGCCCAATACTAAATTCCACAAGCATACATTAGCTCAACGCTAAGACTAAATTTCAGGAGCATGCCTTAGCGCAAGACTAAATTCCACAAGCATACATCAGCTCAACGCTAAGACTAAATTTCAGAAGCATGCCTCAGCCTAAGACTAAATTTCAGAAGCATACATTAGCTCAACGCTAAGACTAAATTCATCAGAAGCCTTCCTTAGCCTGAGGCGAATTTTCAGAAGCATGCCTTAGCCCAAGACTGAATTGCACAAGCATACATTAGCTCAAAGCTAAGACTAAATTTCAGAAGCACGCCTTAGCCCAAGACTAAATTCCACAAGCATACATTAGCTCAAGGGTAAGACTAAATTTCAGAAGCATTCCTTAGCCTAAGACTAAATTTCAGAAGCATGCCTTAGCTTGAGACTAAATTTCAGAAGCAAGCCTTAGCCTAAGGTTAATTTTCAGAAGCATGCCTTAGCCTAAGACTAAATTCCACAAGCATACATTAGCTCAAAGCTAAGACTAAATTTCAGAAGCATACATTAGCTCAAAGCTAAGTTTAAATTTCAGAAGCATGCCTTAGCCCAAGACTAAATTCCACAAGCATACATTAGCTCAACGCTAAGACTAAATTTCAGAAGCATGCCTTAGCCCAAGACTAAATTCCACAAGCATACATTAGCTCAAGGCTAAATTCCACAAGCATACATTAGCTTAAGGCTTAGACTAAATTTCAGAAGCATACATTAGCTCAAAGCTGAGACTAAATTTCAGACGCATGCCTCAGCCTAAGACTAAATTCCACAAGCATACATTAGCTTAAGGCTAAGACTAAATTTCAGAAGCATACATTAGCTCAAAGCTGAGACTAAATTTCAGACGCATGCCTCAGCCTAAGACTAAATTCCACAAGCATACATTAGCTTAAGGCTAAGACTGAATTTCAGAAGCATACATTAGCTCAAAGCTAAGACTGAATTTCAGAAGCATGCCTTAGCCCAAGACTAAATTCCACGAGCATACATTAGCTCAACGCTGAGACTGAATTTCAGAAGCATGCCTTACCCCAAGACTAAATTCCACAAGCATACATTAGCTCAAAGCTAAGACCAAATTTCAGAAGCATACATTAGCTCAAAGCTAAGACTAAATTTCAGAAGCATGCCTTAGCCCAAGACTAAATTCCACAAGCATACATTAGCCTAAGGCTGAGACTAAATTTCAGAAGCATACATTAGCTCAAAGCTGAGACTAAATTTCGGACGCATGCCTCAGCCTAAGACTAAATTCCACAAGCATACATTAGCTTAAGGCTAAGACTGAATTTCAGAAGCATACATTAGCTCAAAGCTAAGACTGAATTTCAGAAGCATGCCTTAGCCCAAGACTAAATTCCACGAGCATACATTAGCTCAACGCTGAGACTGAATTTCAGAAGCATGCCTTACCCCAAGACTAAATTCCACAAGCATACATTAGCTCAAAGCTAAGACCAAATTTCAGAAGCATACATTAGCTCAAAGCTAAGACTAAATTTCAGAAGCATGCCTTAGCCCAAGACTAAATTCCACAAGCATACATTAGCCTAAGGCTGAGACTAAATTTCAGAAGCATACATTAGCTCAAAGCTAAGACTGAATTTCGGAAGCATGCCTTAGCCCAAGACTAAATTCCACAAGCATACATTAGCTCAACGCTAAGACTAAATTTCAGAAGCATGCCTTAGCCCAAGACTAAATTCCACAAGCATACATTAGCTCAAGGCTAAATTCCACAAGCATACATTAGCTTAAGGCTTAGACTAAATTTCAGAAGCATACATTAGCTCAAAGCTGAGACTAAATTTCAGACGCATGCCTCAGCCTAAGACTAAATTCCACAAGCATACATTAGCTTAAGGCTAAGACTAAATTTCAGAAGCATACATTAGCTCAAAGCTGAGACTAAATTTCAGACGCATGCCTCAGCCTAAGACTAAATTCCACAAGCATACATTAGCTTAAGGCTAAGACTGAATTTCAGAAGCATACATTAGCTCAAAGCTAAGACTGAATTTCAGAAGCATGCCTTAGCCCAAGACTAAATTCCACGAGCATACATTAGCTCAACGCTGAGACTGAATTTCAGAAGCATGCCTTACCCCAAGACTAAATTCCACAAGCATACATTAGCTCAAAGCTAAGACCAAATTTCAGAAGCATTCATTAGCTCAAAGCTAAGACTAAATTTCAGAAGCATGCCTTAGCCCAAGACTAAATTCCACAAGCATACATTAGCCTAAGGCTGAGACTAAATTTCAGAAGCATACATTAGCTCAAAGCTGAGACTAAATTTCGGACGCATGCCTCAGCCTAAGACTAAATTCCACAAGCATACATTAGCTTAAGGCTAAGACTGAATTTCAGAAGCATACATTAGCTCAAAGCTAAGACTGAATTTCAGAAGCATGCCTCAGCCCAAGACTAAATTCCACGAGCATACATTAGCTCAACGCTGAGACTGAATTTCAGAAGCATGCCTCACCCCAAGACTAAATTCCACAAGCATACATTAGCTCAAAGCTAAGACCAAATTTCAGAAGCATACATTAGCTCAAAGCTAAGACTAAATTTCAGAAGCATGCCTTAGCCCAAGACTAAATTCCACAAGCATACATTAGCCTAAGACTGAGACTAAATTTCAGAAGCATACATTAGCTCAAAGCTAAGACTGAATTTCGGAAGCATGCCTTAGCCCAAGACTAAATTCCACAAGCATACATTAGCTCAACGCTAAGACTAAATTTCAGGAGCATGCCTTAGCCCAAGACTAAATTCCACAAGCATACATTAGCTCAACGCTAAGACTAAATTTCAGGAGCATGCCTTAGCCCAAGACTAAATTCCACAAGCATACATCAGCTCAACGCTAAGACTAAATTTCAGAAGCATGCCTTAGCCTAAGACTAAATTTCAGAAGCATACATTAGCTCTACGCTAAGACAAAATTTTCAGAAGCATGCCTTAGCCTGAGGCGAATTTTCAGAAGCATGCCTTAGCCCAAGACTGAATTGCACAAGCATACATTAGCTCAAAGCTAAGACTAAATTTCAGAAGCATGCCTTAGCCCAAGACTAAATTCCACAAGCATACATTAGCCTAAGGCTAAGACTAAATTTCAGGAGCATACATTAGCTCAAAGCTAAGACTGAATTTAAGAAGCATGCCTTAGCCCAAGGCTAAATTCCACAAGCATACATTAGCTCAACGCTAAGACTAAATTTCAGAAGCATGCCTTAGCCCAAGACTAAATTCCACAAGCATACATCAGCTCAACGCTGAGACTAAATTTCAGGAGCATGCCTTAGCCCAAGACTAAATTCCACAACCATACATCAGCTCAACGCTGAGACTAAATTTCAGAAGCATGCCTTAGCCTAAGACTAAATTTCAGAAGCATACATTAGCTCAACGCTAAGACTAAATTTTCAGATGCATGCCTTAGCCTGAGGCGGATTTTCAGAAGCATGCCTTAGCCCAAGACTGAATTCCACAAGCATACATTAGCTCAAAGCTAAGACTAATTTTCAGAAGCATGCTTTAGCCCAAGACTAAATTCCACGAGCATACATTAGCTCAAGGCTAAGACTAAATTTCAGAAGCATGCCTTAGCCTGAGACTAAATTTCAGAAGCATGCCTTAGCTTAAGACTGAATTCCACGAGCATGCCTTAGCCTAAGGCGAATTTTCAGAAGCATGCCTTAGCCCAAGACTAAATTCCACAAGCATACATTAGCTCAACGCTAAGACTAAATTTCAGGAGCATGCCTTAGCCCAAGACTAAATTCCACAAGCATACATCAGCTCAAAGCTTAGACTAAATTCCAGAAGCATGCCTTAGCCTGAGACTAAATTTCAGAAGCATACATTAGCTCAACGCTAAGACTAAATTTTCAGAAGCATGCCTTAGCCTGAGGCGAATTTTCAGAAGCATGCCTCAGCCCAAGACTGAATTGCACAAGCATACATTAGCTCAAAGCTAAGGCTAAATTTCAGAAGCATGCCTTAGCCCAAGACTAAATTCCACAAGCATACATTAGCTCAAGGCTAAGACTAAATTTCAGAAGCATACATTAGCTCAAAGCTAAGACTGAATTTAAGAAGCATGCCTTAGCCCAAGACTAAATTCCACAAGCATACATTAGCTCAACGCTAAGACTAAATTTCAGAAGCATGCCTTAGCCCAAGACTAAATTCCACAAGCATACATTAGCTCAACGCTGAGACTAAATTTCAGGAGCATGCCTTAGCCCAAGACTAAATTCCACAAGCATACATCAGCTCAACGCTGAGACTAAATTTCAGAAGCATGCCTTAGCCTAAGACTGAATTTCAGAAGCATACATTAGCTCAACGCTAAGACTAAATTTTCAGATGCATGCCTTAGCCTGAGGCGGATTTTCAGAAGCATGCCTTAGCCCAAGACTGAATTCCACAAGCATACATTAGCTCAAAGCTAAGACTAATTTTCAGAAGCATGCTTTAGCCCAAGACTAAATTCCACGAGCATACATTAGCTCAAGGCTAAGACTAAATTTCAGAAGCATGCCTTAGCCTGAGACTAAATTTCAGAAGCATGCCTTAGCTTAAGACTGAATTCCACGAGCATGCCTTAGCCTAAGGCGAATTTTCAGAAGCATGCCTTAGCCCAAGACTAAATTCCACAAGCATACATTAGCTCAACGCTAAGACTAAATTTCAGGAGCATGCCTTAGCCCAAGACTAAATTCCACAAGCATACATCAGCTCAACGCTAAGACTAAATTTCAGAAGAATGCCTTAGCCTAAGACTAAATTTCAGAAGCATACATTAGCTCAACGCTAAGACTAAATTTTCAGAAGCATGCCTTAGCCTGAGGCGAATTTTCAGAAGCATGCCTCAGCCCAAGACTGAATTGCACAAGCATACATTAGCTCAAAGCTAAGACTAAATTTCAGAAGCATGCCTTAGTCAAGACTAAATTCCACAAGCATACTTTAGCTCAAGGCTAAGACTAAATTTCAGAAGCTGTCCTTAGCCTAAGACTAAATTTCAGAAGCATGCCTTAGCTTAAGACTAAATTTCAGAAGCAAGCCTAAGCCTAAGGCTAATTTTCAGAAGCATGCCTCAGCCTAAGACTAAATTCCAGAAGCATACATTAGCTCAAAGCTAAGACTTAATTTCAGAAGCATACATTAGCTCGAAGCTAAGACTAAATTTCAGAAGCATGCCTTAGCCCAAGACTGAATTGCACAAGCATACATTAGCTAAAAGCTAAGACTAAATTTCAGAAGCACGCCTTAGCCCAAGACTAAATTCCACAAGCATACATTAGCTCAAGGCTAAGACTAAATTTCAGAAGCATTCCTTAGCCTAGGACTAAATTTCAGAAGCATGCCTTAGCTTAAGACTAAATTTCAGAAGCAAGCCTTAGCCTAAGACTGAATTCCACAAGCATACATTAGCTCAACGCTGAGACTAAATTTCAGAAGCATGCCTTAGCCCAAGACTAAATTCCACAAGCATACATTAGCTCAAGGCTAAATTCCACAAGCATACATAAGCTTAATGCTAAGACTAAATTTCAGAAGCGTACATTAGCTCAAAGCTAAGACTGAATTTCAGAAGCATGCCTTAGCCCAAGACTAAATTAAACAAGCATACATCAGCTCAACGCTAAGACTAAATTTCAGAAGCATGCCTTAGCCCAATACTAAATTCCACAAGCATACATTAGCTCAACGCTAAGACTAAATTTCAGGAGCATGCCTTAGCGCAAGACTAAATTCCACAAGCATACATCAGCTCAACGCTAAGACTAAATTTCAGAAGCATGCCTCAGCCTAAGACTAAATTTCAGAAGCATACATTAGCTCAACGCTAAGACTAAATTTATCAGAAGCCTTCCTTAGCCTGAGGCGAATTTTCAGAAGCATGCCTTAGCCCAAGACTGAATTGCACAAGCATACATTAGCTCAAAGCTAAGACTAAATTTCAGAAGCACGCCTTAGCCCAAGACTAAATTCCACAAGCATACATTAGCTCAAGGCTAAGACTAAATTTCAGAAGCATTCCTTAGCCTAAGACTAAATTTCAGAAGCATGCCTTAGCTTGAGACCAAATTTCAGAAGCAAGCCTTAGCCTAAGGCTAATTTTCAGAAGCATGCCTTAGCCTAAGACTAAATTCCACAAGCATACATTAGCTCAAAGCTAAGACTAAATTTCAGAAGCATACATTAGCTCAAAGCTAAGTTTAAATTTCCGAAGCATGCCTTAGCCCAAGACTAAATTCCACAAGCATACATCAGCTCAACGCTAAGACTAAATTTCAGAAGCATGCCTTAGCCCAAGACTAAATTCCACAAGCATACATTAGCTCAAGGCTAAATTCCACAAGCATACATTAGCTTAAGGCTTAGACTAAATTTCAGAAGCATACATTAGCTCAAAGCTGAGACTAAATTTCAGACGCATGCCTCAGCCTAAGACTAAATTCCACAAGCATACATTAGCTTAAGGCTAAGACTAAATTTCAGAAGCATACATTAGCTCAAAGCTGAGACTAAATTTCAGACGCATGCCTCAGCCTAAGACTAAATTTCACAAGCATACATTAGCTTAAGGCTAAGACTGAATTTCAGAAGCATACATTAGCTCGAAGCTAAGACTGAATTTCAGAAGCATGCCTTAGCCCAAGACTAAATTCCACGAGCATACATTAGCTCAACGCTGAGACTGAATTTCAGAAGCATGCCTTACCCCAAGACTAAATTCCACAAGCATACATTAGCTCAAAGCTAAGACCAAATTTCAGAAGCATACATTAGCTCAAAGCTAAGACTAAATTTCAGAAGCATGCCTTAGCCCAAGACTAAATTCCACAAGCATACATTAGCCTAAGGCTGAGACTAAATTTCAGAAGCATACATCAGCTCAAAGCTGAGACTAAATTTCAGACGCATGCCTCAGCCTAAGACTAAATTCCACAAGCATACATTAGCTTAAGGCTAAGACTGAATTTCAGAAGCATACATTAGCTCAAAGCTAAGACTGAATTTCAGAAGCATGCCTTAGCCCAAGACTAAATTCCACGAGCATACATTAGCTCAACGCTGAGACTGAATTTCAGAAGCATGCCTTACCCCAAGACTAAATTCCACAAGCATACATTAGCTCAAAGCTAAGACCAAATTTCAGAAGCATACATTAGCTCAAAGCTAAGACTAAATTCCAGAAGCATGCCTTAGCCCAAGACTAAATTCCACAAGCATACATTAGCCTAAGGCTGAGACTAAATTTCAGAAGCATACATTAGCTCAAAGCTAAGACTGAATTTCAGAAGCATGCCTTAGCCCAAGACTAAATTCCACAAGCATACATTAGCTCAACGCTAAGACTAAATTTCAGAAGCATGCCTTAGCCCAAGACTAAATTCCACAAGCATACATTAGCTCAACGCTAAGACATGCCTTGGCCCAAGACTAAATTCCACAAGCATACATCAGCTCAACGCTAAGACTAAATTTCAGAAGCATGCCTTAGCCCAAGACTAAATTTCAGAAGCATACATTAGCTCAACGCTAAGACTAAATTTTCAGAAGCATGCCTTAGCCTGAGGCGAATTTTCAGAAGCATGCCTTAGCCCAAGACTGAATTCCACAAGCATACATTAGCTCAAAGCTAAGACTAAATTTCAGAAGCATGCCTTAGCCCAAGACTAAATTCCACGAGCATACATTAGCTAAAGGCTAAGACTAAACTCCAGAAGCATGCCTTAGCCTGAGACTAAATTTCAGAAGCATGCTTTAGCTTAAGACTGAATTCCACGAGCATGCCTTAGCCTAAGGCGAATTTTCAGAAGCATGCCTTAGCCCAAGACCAAATTCCACAAGCATACATTAGCTCAACGCCAAGACTAAATTTCAGGAGCATGCCTTAGCCCAAGACTAAATTCCACAAGCATACATCAGCTCAACGCTAAGACTAAATTTCAGAAGCATGCCTTAGCCTAAGACTAAATTTCAGAAGCATACATTACCTCAACGCTGAGACTAAATTTTCAGAAGCATGCCTTAGCCTGAGGCGAATTTTCAGAAGCATGCCTTAGCCCAAGACTGAATTGCACAAGCATACATTAGCTCAAAGCTAAGACTAAATTTCATAAGCATGCCTTAGCCCAAGACTAAATTCCACAAGCATACGTTAGCCTAAGGCTAAGACTAAATTTCAGAAGCATACATTAGCTCAAAGCTAAGACTGAATTTAAGAAGCATGCCTTAGCCCAAGACTAAATTCCACAAGCATACATTAGCTCAACGCTAAGACTAAATTTCAGAAGCATGCCTTAGCCCAAGACTAAATTCCACAAGCATACATTAGCTCAACGCTGAGACTAAATTTCAGGAGCATGCCTTAGCCCAAGACTAAATTCCACAAGCATACATCAGCTCAACGCTAAGACTAAATTTCAGAAGCATGCCTTAGCCTAAGACTAAATTTCAGAAGCATACATTAGCTCAACGCTAAGACTAAATTTTCAGATGCATGCCTTAGCCTGAGGCGGATTTTCAGAAGCATGCCTTAGCCCAAGACTGAATTCCACAAGCATACATTAGCTCAAAGCTAAGACTAATTTTCAGAAGCATGCCTTAGCCCAAGACTTAATTCCACGAGCATACATTAGCTCAAGGCTAAGACTAAATTTCAGAAGCATGCCTTAGCCTGAGACTAAATTTCAGAAGCATGCCTTAGCTTAAGACTGAGTCGGCTCGTTGGCCGTGTGGCATAAACCAACGCCTTGGGTGCCATGCTAAGCTAGCAATCGCGGGTTCGATCCCCGGTCGACAACAAAAATTTCTTATGTGGTAAAAAGTAAAAAGAGGATTTAATTTATATCAGAATTAAATCTGAACCATCTTGAGACCCAAGCCCACCGCCCGCAATGGGATTTGCGAGGCGATAGGGAGTGTCACTGAAGCAATACCGAGAGGTGATTCCGGGACACTTCTGAGGGCTGGCTGAGAGGTTCAGCCGGAAAACAAAGCTTAAGACTGAATTCCACGAGCATGCCTTAGCCTAAGGCGAATTTTCAGAAGCATGCCTTAGCCCAAGACTAAATTCCAAAAGCATACATTAGCTCAACGCTAAGACTAAATTTCAGGAGCATGCCTTAGCCCAAGACTAAATTCCACAAGCATACATCGGCTCAACGCTGAGACTAAATTTCAGAAGCATGCCTTAGCCTAAGACTAAATTTCAGAAGCATACATTAGCTCAACGCTAAGACTAAATTTTCAGAAGCATGCCTTAGCCTGAGGCGAATTTTCAGAAGCATGCCTTAGCCTGAGGCGAATTTTCAGAAGCATGCCTCAGCCCAAGACTGAATTGCACAAGCATACATTAGCTCAAAGCTAAGACTAAATTTCAGAAGCATGCCTCAGCCTAAGACTTAATTCCACAAGCATACATTAGCTTAAGGCTAAGACTAAATTTCAGAAGCATACATCAGCTCAAAGCTGAGACTGAATTTCAGAAGCATGCCTTAGCCCAAGACTAAATTCCACAAGCATACATTAGCTCAACGCTGAGACTGAATTTCAGAAGCATGCCTTACCCCAAGACTAAATTCCACGAGCATACATCAGCTCAAAGCCAAGACTAAATTTCAGAAGCATACATTACCTCAAAGCTAAGACTAAATTTCAGAAGCATGCCTTAGCCCAAGACTAAATTCCACAAGCATACATTAGGTTAAGGCTAAGACTAAATTTCAGAAGCATACATTAGCTCAAAGCTAAGACTGAATTTCAGAAGCATGCCTTAGCCCAAGACTAAATTCCACAAGCATACATTAGCTCAACGCTAAGACTAAATTTCAGGAGCATGCCTTAGCCCAAGACTAAATTCCACAAGCATACATTAGCTCAAGGCTTAATTCCACAAGCATACATTAGCTTCAGGCTAAGACTCAATTTCAGAAGCATACATTAGCTCAAAGCTAAGACCAAATTTCAGAAGCATGCCTTAGCCCAAGACTAAATTCCACAAGCATACATCAGCTCAAGGCTAAGACTAAATTTTCAGAAGCATGGCTCAGCCTAAGACTAAATTTCAGAAGCAGGCCTTAGCCTAAGACTGAATTCCACAAGCATACATTAGCTCAACGCTGAGACTAAATTTCAGAAGCTGCCTTAGCCCAAGACTAAATTCCACAAGCATACATTAGCTCAAGGCTAAATTCCACAAGCATACATTAGCTTAAGGCTAAGACTAAATTTCAGAAGCGTACATTAGCTCAAAGCTAAGACTGAATTTCAGAAGCATGCCTTAGCCCAAGACTAAATTAAACAAGCATACATTAGCTCAACGCTAAGACTAAATTTCAGAAGCATGCCTTAGCCCAAGACTAAATTCCACAAGCATACATTAGCTCAACGCTAAGACTAAATTTCAGGAGCATGCCTTAGCCCAAGACTAAATTCCTCAAGCATACATCAGCTCAACGCTAAGACTAAATTTCAGAAGCATGCCTCAGCCTAAGACTAAATTTCAGAAGCATACATTAGCTCAACGCTAAGACTAAATTTATCAGAAGCCTTCCTTAGCCTGAGGCGAATTTTCAGAAGCATGCCTTAGCCCAAGACTGAATTGCACAAGCATACATTAGCTCAAAGCTAAGACTAGATTTCAGAAGCACGCCTTAGCCCAAGACTAAATTCCACAAGCATACATTAGCTCAAGGCTAAGACTAAATTTCAGAAGCATTCCTTAGCCTAAGACTAAATTTCAGAAGCATGCCTTAGCTTAAGACTAAATTTCAGAAGCAAGCCTTAGCCTAAGGCTAATTTTCAGGAGCATGCCTTAGCCTAAGACACAATTCCACAAGCATACATTAGCTCAAAGCTAAGACTAAATTTCAGAAGCATACATTAGCTCAAAGCTAAGACTAAATTTCAGAAGCATGCCTTAGCCCAAGACTAAATTCCACAAGCATACATCAGCTCAACGCTAAGACTAAATTCCAGAAGCATGCCTTAGCCCAAGACTCAATTCCACAAGCATACATTAGCTCAGGGCTAAATTCCACAAGCATACATTAGCTTAAGGCTTAGACTAAATTTCAGAAGCAGACATTAGCCCAAGACTAAATTCCACAAGCATACATTAGCTTAAGGCTAAGACTAAATTTCAGAAGCATACATTAGCTCAAAGCTGAGACTAAATTTCAGAAGCATGCCTCAGCCTAAGACTAAATTCCACAAGCATACATTAGCTTAAGGCTAAGACTGAATTTCAGAAGCATACATTAGCTCAAAGATAAGACTGAATTTCAGAAGCATGCCTTAGCCCAAGACTAAATTCCACGAGCATACATTAGCTCAACGCTGAGACTGAATTTCAGAAGCATGCCTTACCCCAAGACTAAATTCCACAAGCATACATTAGCTCAAAGCTAAGACTAAATTTCAGAAGCATGCCTTAGCCTAAGACTAAATTTCAGAAGCATACATTAGCTCAACGCTAAGACTAAATTTTCAGAAGCATGCCTTAGCCTGAGGCGAATTTTCAGAAGAATGCCTTAGCCCAAGACTGAATTCCACAAGCATACATTAGCTCAAGGCTAAGACTAAATTTCAGAAGCATGCCTTAGCCCAAGACTAAATTCCACGAGCATACATTAGCTCAAGGCTAAGACTTAACTCCAGAAGCATGCCTTAGCCTGAGACTAAATTTCAGAAGCATGCTTTAGCTTAAGACTGAATTCCACGAGCATGCCTTAGCCTAAGGCGAATTTTCAGAAGCATGCCTTAGCCCAAGACTAAATTCCACAAGCATACATCAGCTCAACGCTAAGACTAAATTTCAGGAGCATGCCTTAGCCCAAGACTAAATTCCACAAGCATACATCAGCTCAACGCTAAGACTAAATTTCAGAAGCATGCCTTAGCCTAAGACTAAATTTCAGAAGCATACATTAGCTCAACGCTAAGACAGAATTTTCAGAAGCATGCCTTAGCCTGAGGCGAATTTTCAGAAGCATGCCTTAGCCCAAGACTGAATTCCACAAGCATACATTAGCCTAAGGCTAAGACTGAATTTCAGAAGCATACATTAGCTCAAAGCTAAGACTGAATTTAAGAAGCATGCCTTAGCCCAAGACTAAATTCCACAAGCATACATTAGCTCAACGCTAAGACTAAATTTCAGAAGCATGCCTTAGCCCAAGACTAAATTCCACAAGCATACATTAGCTCAACGCTGAGACTAAATTTCAGGAGCATGCCTTAGCCCAAGACTAAATTCCACAAGCATACATCAGCTCAACGCTAAGACTAAATTTCAGAAGCATGCCTTAGCCTAAGACTAAATTTCAGAAGCATACATTAGCTCAACGCTAAGACTAAATTTTCAGATGCATGCCTTAGCCTGAGGCGGATTTTCAGAAGCATGCCTTAGCCCAAGACTAAATTCCACAAGCATACATTAGCTCAAAGCTAAGACTAATTTTCAGAAGCATGCTTCAGCCCAAGACTAAATTCCACGAGCATACATTAGCTCAAGGCTAAGACTAAATTTCAGAAGCATGCCTTAGCCTGAGACTAAATTTCAGAAGCATGCCTTAGCTTAAGACTGAATTCCACGAGCATGCCTTAGCCTAAGGCGAATTTTCAGAAGCATGCCTTAGCCCAAGACTAAATTCCACAAGCATACATTAGCTCAACGCTAAGACTAAATTTCAGGAGCATGCCTTAGCCCAAGACTAAATTCCACAAGAATACATCAGCTCAACGCTAAGACTAAATTTCAGAAGCATGCCTTAGCCTAAGACTAAATTTCAGAAGCATACATTAGCTCAACGCTAAGACTAAATTTTCAGAAGCATGCCTTAGCCTGAGGCGAATTTTCAGAAGCATGCCTCAGCCCAAGACTGAATTGCACGAGCATACATTAGCTCAAAGCTAAGACTAAATTTCAGAAGCATGCCTTAGCCCAAGACTAAATTCCACA
The DNA here is from genome assembly GCA_037576195.1 of Phytoseiulus persimilis. Taxonomy (NCBI): domain Eukaryota; kingdom Metazoa; phylum Arthropoda; class Arachnida; order Mesostigmata; family Phytoseiidae; genus Phytoseiulus; species Phytoseiulus persimilis. Next base: position 279,217 of record CM075103.1, on the reverse strand, counting down.
AGCATACATTAGCTCAAGGCTAAGACTAAATTTCAGAAGCTGTCCTTAGCCTAAGACTAAATTTCAGAAGCATGCCTTAGCTTAAGACTAAATTTCAGAAGCAAGCCTAAGCCTAAGGCTAATTTTCAGAAGCATGCCTCAGCCTAAGACTAAATTCCAGAAGCATACATTAGCTCAAAGCTAAGACTTAATTTCAGAAGCATACATTAGCTCGAAGCTAAGACTAAATTTCAGAAGCATGCCTTAGCCCAAGACTGAATTCCACAAGCATACATTATCTCAAAGCTAAGACTAAATTTCAGAAGCATGCCTTAGCCCGAGACTAAATTCCACAAGCATACATTAGCTCAACGCTAAGACTAAATTTCAGAAGCATACATTAGCTCAAAGCTAAGACTAAATCTCAGGAGCATGCCTTAGCTTGAGACTGAATTCCACAAGCATACATTAGCTCAAAGCTAAGACTAAATTTCAGAAGCATGCCTTGGCCCAAGACTGAACTCCACAAGCATACATTAGCTCAACGCTAAGACTAAATTTCAGAAGCATGCCCTAGCCTAAGGCGAATTTTCAGAAGCATGCCTTAGCCCAAAACTAAATTCCACAAGCATACATTAGCTCAAGGCTAAATTCCACAAGCATATATTAGCTCAAGGCTAAGACTAAATTTCAAAAACAGCCAACCTTAGCTCAAGGCTAAGACTAAATTTCGGAAGCATGACTTAGCCTGAGGCGAATTTTCAGAAGCATGCCTCAGCCTAAGACTAAATTCCACAAGCATACATTAGCTCAACGCTAAGACTAAATTTCAGAAGCATGCCTTAGCCCAAGACTAAATTCCACAAGCATACATTAGCTCAACGCTAAGACTGAATTTCAGATGCATGCCTTAGTTTAAGACTGAATTACACAAGCATACATTAGCTCGAGGCTAAGACTAAATTCCAGGAGCATGCCTTAGCCCAAGACTAAATTTCAGAAGCATACATTAGCTCGAAGCTAAGGCGAAATTTCAGAAGCATGCCTTAGCCCAAGACCAAATTCCACAAGCATACATTAGCTCAGCGCTAAGACTAAATTTCAGAAGTAACCTTAGCTTAAGACTGAATTCCACAAGCATACATTCGCTCAAGGCTAAGACTAAATTTCAGAAACAGCCAACCTTAGCCCAAGACTGAGTTCCACAAGCATACATTAGCTCAACGCTGAGACTGAATTTCAGAAGCATACATTAGCTCAACGCTAAGACTGAATTTCAGAAGCATGCCTCAGCTTAAGACTAAATTCCACAAGCATACATTAGCTCAACGCTAAGACTAAATTTCAGAAGCATGCCTTAGCCTAAGACTAAATTCCACAAGCATACATTAGCTCACGGCTAAGACTAAATTTCTGAAGCATACATTAGCTCAACGCTAAGACTAAATTTCAGAAGCATGCCTTAGCCCAAGACTAAATTCCACAAGCATACATTAGCTCAACGCTAAGACTAAATTTCAGAAGCATGCCTTAGCCTAAGACTAAACTCCACAAGCATACATTAGCAACAACACCCCAGCTGTAGACGTCTGCTACCGAGAGCAGAGGACCACGGATAGAAGCATCCTTACTATATATAATCGGCTTCGTCTGTAAGTTTGTCAGTTTGTCAGTTTGTCAGTTTGTCTGTTCGTCCGCACTTTTTCTGGAACATATGGGAGTGATTCTGGGACCAAACTGAACATACTCTCCCGAGTCTGGAGAGGTGATTCCGGTACGAGTCTGATTATACATTCTGAAAGCTGGAGGGGTGATTCTGGAACCGATCGGTGCATTACTTCCCAACTCTGGAGGGGTGATTTCGAGACCGATCTGAGCATTACTTTCCAACTCTGGAGGGGTGATTTTGAGACCGATCTGAGCATTACTTTCCAACTCTGGAGGGTTGATTTCGAGACCGATCTGAGCATTACTTTCCAACTCTGGAGGGGTGATTTCGAGACCGATCTGAGCATTACTTTCCAACTCTGGAGGGGTGATTCCGGGACCAATCTGAGCATTACTTCCCAACTCTGGAGGGGTGATTCCGAGACCAATCTGAGCATTACTTTCCAACTCTGGAGGGGTGATTCCGAGACCGATCTGAGCATTACTTTCCAACTCTGGAGGGGTGATTTCGAGACCGATCTGAGCATTACTTTCCAACTCTGGAGGGGTGATTCCGGGACCAATCTGAGCATTACTTTCCAACTCTGGAGGGGTGATTCCGGGACCAATCTGAGCATTACTTTCCAACTCTGGAGGGGTGATTTCGAGACCGATCTGAGCATTACTTTCCAACTCTGGAGGGGTGATTTCGAGACCGATCTGAGCATTACTTTCCAACTCTGGAGGTGTGATTCCGGGACCAATCTGAGCATTACTTTCCAACTCTGGAGGGTTGATTTCGAGACCAATCTGAGCATTACTTTCCAACTCTGGAGGGTTGATTCCGGGACCAATCTGAGCATTACTTTCCAACTCTGGAGGGTTGATTTCGAGACCGATCTGAGCATTACTTTCCAACTCTGGAGGGGTGATTTCGAGACCAATCTGAGCATTACTTCCCAACTCTGGAGGGGTGATTCCGAGACCGATCTGAGCATTACTTTCCAACTCTGGAGGGGTGATTTCGAGACCGATCTGAGCATTACTTTCCAACTCTGGAGGGGTGATTCCGGGACCAATCTGAGCATTACTTTCCAACTCTGGAGGGTTGATTTCGAGACCGATCTGAGCATTACTTTCCAACTCTGGAGGGTTGATTTCGAGACCAATCTGAGCATTACTTCCCAACTCTGGAGGGGTGATTCCGAGACCAATCTGAGCATTACTTTCCAACTCTGGAGGGGTGATTTCGAGACCAATCTGAGCATTACTTCCCAACTCTGGAGGGGTGATTCCGAGACCAATCTGAGCATTACTTCCCAACTCTGGAGGGGTGATTCCGAGACCAATCTGAGCATTACTTTCCAACTCTGGAGGGGTGATTTCGAGACCGATCTGAGCATTACTTTCCAACTCTGGAGGGGTGATTCCGGGACCAATCTGAGCATTACTTTCCAACTCTGGAGGGGTGATTCCGGGACCAATCTGAGCATTACTTTCCAACTCTGGAGGGGTGATTTCGAGACCGATCTGAGCATTACTTTCCAACTCTGGAGGGGTGATTTCGAGACCGATCTGAGCATTACTTTCCAACTCTGGAGGGGTGATTTCGAGACCGATCTGAGCATTACTTTCCAACTCTGGAGGGGTGATTCCGGGACCAATCTGAGCATTACTTTCCAACTCTGGAGGGTTGATTTCGAGACCGATCTGAGCATTACTTTCCAACTCTGGAGGGGTGATTTCGAGACCGATCTGAGCATTACTTTCCAACTCTGGAGGGGTGATTCCGGGACCAATCTGAGCATTACTTTCCAACTCTGGAGGGAAGATTCCGGGACCAATCTGAGCATTACTTTCCAACTCTGGAGGGTTGATTTCGAGACCGATCTGAGCATTACTTTCCAACTCTGGAGGGGTGATTTCGAGACCGATCTGAGCATTACTTTCCAACTCTGGAGGGGTGATTCCGGGACCAATCTGAGCATTACTTCCCAACTCTGGAGGGGTGATTCCGAGACCAATCTGAGCATTACTTTCCAACTCTGGAGGGGTGATTCCGAGATCAATCTGAGCATTACCTCCCAACTCTAGAAGGGTGATTCCGGGGTCAATCTGAGCATTACTTCCCAACTCCGGAGAGGTGATTCCGGGGTCAATTTGAGCATTACTTCCCAACTCTGGAGGGGTGATTCCGAGACCAATCTGAGCATTACTTCCCAACTCCGGAGGGGTGATTCCGAGACCAATCTGAGCATTACTTTCCAACTCTGGAGGGGTGATTCCGGGGTCAATCTGAGCATTACTTCCCAACTCTGGAGGGGTGATTCCGAGACCAATCTGAGCATTACTTTCCAACTCTGGAGGGGTGATTCCGGGCTCAATCTGAGCATTACTTTCCAACTCTGGAGGGGTGATTCCGGGCTCAATCTGAGCATTACTTTCCAACTCTGGAGGGGTGATTCCGGGCTCAATCTGAGCATTACTTTCCAACTCTGGAGGGGTGATTCCGGGCTCAATCTGAGCATTACTTCCCAACTCTGGAGGGGTGATTCCGGAGTAAATTCGAGCATTATTTCTTAACTCTGGAGGGGTGATTCCGAGACCAATCTGAGCATTACTTTCCAACTCTGGAGGGGTGATTCCGAGATCAATCTGAGCATTACCTCCCAACTCTAGAAGGGTGATTCCGGGGTCAATTTGAGCATTACTTCCCAACTCTGG
>CM075103.1:258071-274463 GCA_037576195.1 Phytoseiulus persimilis | reverse complement strand
AGCCTTAGGCCTGAGCTAAGATATGCTTTTGAAATTTCCTCTTAGCCTTGAGCTATATATGCTTGTGGAAATTTAGCCGTAGGGTAACCCCTGCTTGTTGAAATTAGCCTTAGTTTAAGGCCTGCTTTTGAAAATTAGCCTTGGGCTAAGGCATGCTTCTGAAAATTTGCCTTAGCCTTGAGCTAATGTATGCTTGTGGAATTCAGTCTTAGGCCAAGGCATGCTTCTGAAATTTAGTCTTAGCCTTGAGCTAATGTATGCTCGTGGAATTTAGTCTCAGGCTAAGGCATGCTTCTGAAAATTCGCCTTAGGCTAAGGCATGCTTCTGAGAATTCGCCTTAGCCTTGAGCTAAGGTTGGCTGTTTTTGAAATTTAGTCTTAGCGTTGAGCTGATGTATGCTTGTGGAATTTAGTCTTAAGCTAAGGCATGCTTCTGAAATTTAGTCTTAGCCTTGAGCTAATGTATTCTTGTGGAATTTAGTCTTAAGCTAAGGCATGCTTCTGTAATTTTGTCTTAGCGTTGAGCTAATGTATGCTTGTGGAATTTAGTCTTAGGCTGAGGCATGCTTCTGAAAATTCGCCTTAGGCTAAGGCATGCTTCTGAGAATTCGCCTTAGCCTTGAGCTAAGGTTGGCTGTTTTTGAAATTTAGTCTTAGCGTTGAGCTGATGTATGCTTGTGGAATTTAGTCTTAAGCTAAGGCATGCTTCTGAAATTTAGTCTTAGCGTTGAGCTAATGAATGCTTGTGGAATTTAGTCTTAGGCTGAGGCATGCTTCTGAAATTTAGTCTTAGCCTTGAGCTAAGGTTGGCTGTTTTTGAAATTTAGTCTTAGCGTTGAGCTAATGTATGCTTGTGGAATTCAGTCTTGGGCTAAGGCATGCTTCTGAAATTTAGTCTTAGCCTTGAGCTAATGTATGCTTGTGGGATTCAGCCTTAGCCTTGAGCTAAGATATGCTTCTGAAATTTGCTCTTAGCCTTGAGCTAATGTATGCTTGCGGAATTTAGTCTTAAGCTAAGGCATGCTTCTGAAATTTAGTCTCAAGCTAAGGCATGCTTCTGAAATTTAGTCATAGCGTTGAGCTAATGTATGCTTGTGGAATTTAGTCTTAAGCTAAGGCATGCTTCTGAAATTTAGTCTTAGCGTTGAGCTAATGTATGCTTGTGGAATTTAGTCTTAGGCTGAGGCATGCTTCTGAAATTTAGTCTTAGCCTTGAGCTAAAGTTTGCTGTTTTTGAAATTTAGTCTCAGCGTTGAGCCAATATGCTTGTGGAATTTAGTCTCAGGCTAAGGCATGCTTCTGAAATTTAGTCTTAGCCTTGAGCTAATGTATGTTTGTGGAATCCAGTCTCAAGCTAAGGCATGCTTCTGAAATTTAGTCTTAGCGTTGAGCTAATGCATGCTTGTGGAATTTAGTCTTAGGCTGAGGCATGCTTCTGAAATTTAGTCTTAGCCTTGAGCTAATGTATGCTTGTGGAATTCAGGCTCAGCCTTGAGCTAAGATATGCTTCTGAAATTTGCTCTTAGCCTTGAGCTAATGTATGCTTGTGGAATTTAGTCTTAGGCTAAGGTATGCTTGTGGAATTAAGCCCGAGTCCTGGGCTAAGGTATGCTTGTTGAATTTAGTCTCAGCCTCAGGCTAAGATATGCTTCTGAAATTTAGTCTTAGCCTTGAGCTAATGTATGCTTGTGGAATTTGGTCTTGGGCTGAGGCATGCTTCTGGAATTAAGTCTTAGCGTTGAGCTAATGTATGCTTGTGGGATTCAGCCTTAGGCCTGAGCTAAGATATGCTTTTGAAATTTCCTCTTAGCCTTGAGCTATATATGCTTGTGGAAATTTAGCCGTAGGGTAACCCCTGCTTGTTGAAATTAGCCTTAGTTTTGAGGCCTGCTTTTGAAAATTAGCCTTGGGCTAAGGCATGCTTCTGAAAATTTGCCTTAGCCTTGAGCTAATGTATGCTTGTGGAATTCAGTCTTAGGCCAAGGCATGCTTCTGAAATTTAGTCTTAGCCTTGAGCTAATGTATGCTCGTGGAATTTAGTCTCAGGCTAAGGCATGCTTCTGAAAATTCGCCTTAGGCTAAGGCATGCTTCTGAGAATTCGCCTTAGCCTTGAGCTAAGGTTGGCTGTTTTTGAAATTTAGTCTTAGCGTTGAGCTGATGTATGCTTGTGGAATTTAGTCTTAAGCTAAGGCATGCTTCTGAAATTTAGTCTTAGCCTTGAGCTAATGTATGCTTGTGGAATTTAGTCTTAAGCTAAGGCATGCTTCTGAAATTTTGTCTTAGCGTTGAGCTAATGTATGCTTGTGGAATTTAGTCTTAGGCTGAGGCATGCTTCTGAAAATTCGCCTTAGGCTAAGGCATGCTTCTGAGAATTCGCCTTAGCCTTGAGCTAAGGTTGGCTGTTTTTGAAATTTAGTCTTAGCGTTGAGCTGATGTATGCTTGTGGAATTTAGTCTTAAGCTAAGGCATGCTTCTGAAATTTAGTCTTAGCGTTGAGCTAATGAATGCTTGTGGAATTTAGTCTTAGGCTGAGGCATGCTTCTGAAATTTAGTCTTAGCCTTGAGCTAAGGTTGGCTGTTTTTGAAATTTAGTCTTAGCGTTGAGCTAATGTATGCTTGTGGAATTCAGTCTTGGGCTAAGGCATGCTTCTGAAATTTAGTCTTAGCCTTGAGCTAATGTATGCTTGTGGGATTCAGCCTTAGCCTTGAGCTAAGATATGCTTCTGAAATTTGCTCTTAGCCTTGAGCTAATGTATGCTTGTGGAATTTAGTCTTAAGCTAAGGCATGCTCCTGAAATTTAGTCTTAAGCTAAGGCATGCTTCTGAAATTTAGTCTTAGCGTTGAGCTAATGTATGCTTGTGGAATTTAGTCTCAGGCTAAGGCATGCTTCTGGAAATTCGCCTTAGCCTTGAGCTAAGGTTGGCTGTTTTTGAAATTTAGTCTTAGCGTTGAGCTAATGTATGCTTGTGAAATTAAGTCTTAGGCTGAGGCATGCTTCTGAAATTTAGTCTTAGCCTTGAGCTAATGTATGCTTGTGGAATTCAGCCTTAGCCTTGAGCTAAGATATGCTTCTGAAATTTGCTCTTAGCCTTGAGCTAATGTATGCTTGTGGAATTTAGTCTTAGGCTAAGGTATGCTTCTGAAATTTAGTCTTAGCGTTGAGCTAATGTATGCTTGTGGAATTTAGTCTTAGGCTAAGGCATGCTTCTGGAAATTCGCCTTAGCCTTGAGCTAAGGTTGGCTGTTTTTGGAATTTAGTCTTAGCGTTGAGCTAAGGTTGGCTGTTTTTGAAATTTAGTCTTAGCGTTGAGCTAAGGTTGGCTGTTTTTGAAATTTAGTCTTAGCGTTGAGCTAATGTATGCTTGTGGAATTCAGTCTTAGGCTGAGGCATGCTTCTGAAATTTAGTCTTAGCGTTGAGCTAATGTATGCTTGTGGAATTTAGTCTTAGGCTAAGGCATGCTTCTGAAAATTCGCCTTAGGCTAAGGCTTGCTTCTGAAAATTCGCCTTAGCCTTGAGCTAAGGTTGGCTGTCTTTGAAATTTAGTCTTGACGTTGAGCTAATGTATGCTTGTGGAATTCAGCCTTAGCCCTGAGCTAAGATATGCTTTTGAAATCTGGTCTTAGCCTTGAGCTAATGTATGCTTGTGGGAATTAGCCTTAGCCGTAGGGTAACCCCTGCTTGTTGAAATTAGCCTTAGTTTAAGGCCTGCTTTTGAAAATTAGCCTTGGGCTAAGGCATGCTTCTGAAAATTCGCCTTAGGCCAGGGCATGCTTCTGAAAATTCGCCTTAGCCTTGAGCTAATGTATGCTTGTGGAATTTAGTCTTAGGCCAAGGCATGCTTCTGAAATTTAGTCTTAGCCTTGAGCTAATGTATGCTTGTGGAATTTGATCTTAGGCTCAGGCATGCTTCTGAAATTTAGTCTTAGCTTTGAGATAATGTATGCTTGTGGAGTTTAGTCTCAAGCTAAGGCATGCTTCTGAAATTTAGTCTTTGCGTTGAGCTGATGTATGCTTGTGGAATTTAGTCTTAGGCTAAGGCATGCTTCTGAAATTTAGTCTTTGCGTTGAGCTGATGTATGCTTGTGGAGTTTAGTCTCAAGCTAAGGCATGCTTCTGAAATTTAGTCTTTGCGTTGAGCTGATGTATGCTTGTGGAATTTAGTCTTAGGCTAAGGCATGCTTCTGAAATTTAGTCTTAGCGTTGAGCTAATGTATGCTTGTGGAATATAGTCTTAGGCTGAGGCATGCTTCTGAAAATTCGCCTTAGGCTAAGGCATGCTTCTGAAAATTAGCCGTAGCCTTTAGCTAAGGTTGGTTGTTTTTGAAATTTAGTCTTAGCGCTGAGCTAATGTATGCTTGTGGAATTTAGTCTTAAGCTCAGGCATGCTTCTGAAATTTGGTCTTAGCGTTGAGCTAATGTATGCTTGTGGAATTTAGTCTTAGACTAAGGCATGCTTCTGAAATTTAGTCTTAAGCTAAGGCATGCTTCTGAAATTTAGTCTTAGCGTTGAGCTAATGTATGCTTGTGGAATTTAGTCTCAGGCTAAGGCATGCTTCTGGAAATTCGCCTTAGCCTTGAGCTAAGGTTGGCTGTTTTTGAAATTTAGTCTTAGCGTTGAGCTAATGTATGCTTGTGAAATTTAGTCTTAGGCTGAGGCATGCTTCTGAAATTTAGTCTTAGCCTTGAGCTAATGTATGCTTGTGGAATTCAGCCTTAGCCTTGAGCTAAGATATGCTTCTGAAATTTGCTCTTAGCCTTGAGCTAATGTATGCTTGTGGAATTTAGTCTTAGGCTAAGGTATGCTTCTGAAATTTAGTCTTAGCGTTGAGCTAATGTATGCTTGTGGAATTTAGTCTTAGGCTGAGGCATGCTTCTGGAAATTCGCCTTAGCCTTGAGCTAAGGTTGGCTGTTTTTGAAATTTAGTCTTAGCGTTGAGCTAAGGTTGGCTGTTTTTGAAATTTAGTCTTAGCGTTGAGCTAAGGTTGGCTGTTTTTGAAATTTAGTCTTAGCGTTGAGCTAATGTATGCTTGTGGAATTCAGTCTTAGGCTAAGGCATGCTTCTGAAATTTAGTCTTAGCGTTGAGCTAATGTATGCTTGTGGAATTTAGTCTTAGGCTAAGGCATGCTTCTGAAAATTCGCCTTAGGCTAAGGCTTGCTTCTGAAAATTCGCCTTAGCCTTGAGCTAAGGTTGGCTGTCTTTGAAATTTAGTCTTGACGTTGAGCTAATGTATGCTTGTGGAATTTAGCCTTAGCCCTGAGCTAAGATATGCTTTTGAAATTTGGTCTTAGCCTTGAGCTAATGTATGCTTGTGGGAATTAGCCTTAGCCGTAGGGTAACCCCTGCTTGTTGAAATTAGCCTTAGTTTAAGGCCTGCTTTTGAAAATTAGCCTTGGGCTAAGGCATGCTTCTGAAAATTCGCCTTAGGCCAGGGCATGCTTCTTAAAATTCGCCTTAGCCTTGAGCTAATGTATGCTTGTGGAATTTAGTCTTAGGCCAAGGCATGCTTCTGAAATTTAGTCTTAGCCTTGAGCTAATGTATGCTTGTGGAATTTGATCTTAGGCTCAGGCATGCTTCTGAAATTTAGTCTCAGCTTCGAGATAATGTATGCTTGTGGAGTTTAGTCTCAAGCTAAGGCATGCTTCTGAAATTTAGTCTTTGCGTTGAGCTGATGTATGCTTGTGGAATTTAGTCTTAGGCTAAGGCATGCTTCTGAAATCTAGTCTTAGCGTTGAGCTAATGTATGCTCGTGGAATTCATTCTCAGGCTAAGGCATGCTTCTGAAACTTGGTCTTAGCGTTGAGCTAATGTATGCTTGTGGAATATAGTCTTAGGCTGAGGCATGCTTCTGAAAATTCGCCTTAGGCTAAGGCATGCTTCTGAAAATTAGCCGTAGCCTTTAGCTAAGGTTGGTTGTTTTTGAAATTTAGTCTTAGCGCTGAGCTAATGTATGCTTGTGGAATTTAGTCTTAAGCTCAGGCATGCTTCTGAAATTTGGTCTTAGCGTTGAGCTAATGTATGCTTGTGGAATTTAGTCTTAGACTAAGGCATGCTTCTGAAAATTAGCCTTAGCCTTGAGCTAAGGTTGGCTGTTTTTGAAATTTAGTCTTAGCGTTGAGCTAATGTATGCTTGTGGAATTTAGTCTTAGGCTAAGGCATGCTTCTGAAAAATCCGCCTTAGGCCAAGGCATGCTTCTGAAAATTCGCCTTAGCCTTGAGCTAAGGTTGGCTGTTTTTGAAATTTAGTCTTAGCGTTGAGCTAATGTTGGCTTGTGGAATTTCGCCTTAGCCCTGAGCTAAGATATGCTTTTGAAATTTGGTCTTAGCCTTGAGCTAATGAATGCTTGTGGGAATTAGCCTTAGCCGTAGGGTAACCCCTGCTTGTTGAAATTAGCCTTAGTTTAAGGCCTGCTTTTGAAAATTAGCCTTGGGCTAAGGCATGCTTCTGAAAATTCGCCTTAGGCCAGGGCATGCTTCTGAAAATTCGCCTTAGCCTTGAGCTAATGTATGCTTGTGGAATTTAGTCTTAGGCCAAGGCATGCTTCTGAAATTGAGTCTTAGCCTTGAGCTAATGTATGCTTGTGGAATTCAGTCTTAGGCTAAGGCATGCTTCTGAAAATTCGCCTTAGCCTTGAGCTAAGGTTGGCTGTTTTTGAAATTTAGTCTTAGCGTTGAGCCAATGTATGCTTGTGGAATTCAGTCTTGGGCTAAGGCATGCTTCTGAAATTTAGTCTTAGCCTTGAGCTAATGTATGCTTGTGGAATTTAGTCTTAAGCTAAGGCATGCTTCTGAAGTTCAGTCTTAGCGTTGAGCTGATGTATGCTCGTGGAATTTGGTCTCAGGCTAAGGCATGCTTCTGAAAATTCGCCTTAGGCTAGGGCGTGCTTCTGAAAATTAGCCTTAGCCTTGAGCTAAGGTTGGCGTTTTTTGGAATTTAGTCTTAGCGTTGAGCCAATATGCTTGTGGAATTTAGTCTCAGGCTAAGGCATGCTTCTGAAATTTAGTCTTAGCCTTGAGCTAATGTATTCTTGTGGAATTTAGTCTTAAGCTAAGGCATGCTTCTGAAATTTTGTCTTAGCATTGAGCTAATGTATGCTTGTGGAATTTAGTCTTAGGCCAAGGCATGCTTCTGAAAATTCGCCTTAGGCTAAGGCATGCTTCTGGAAATTCGCCTTAGCCTTGAGCTAAGGTTGGCTGTTTTTGAAATTTAGTCATAGCGTTGAGCTAATGTATGCTTGTGGAATTTAGTCTTAAGCTAAGGCATGCTTCTGAAATTCAGTCTTAGCGTTGAGCTAATGTATGCTTGTGGAATTTAGTCTTAGGCTGAGGCATGCTTCTGAAATTTAGTCTTAGCCTTGAGCTAAAGCTGGCTGTTTTTGAAATTTAGTCTCAGCGTTGAGCTAATGTATGCTTGTGGAATTCAGTCTTGGGCTAAGGCATGCTTCTGAAATTTAGTCTTAGCCTTGAGCTAATGTATGCTTGTGGAATCCAGTCTCAAGCTAAGGCATGCTTCTGAAATTTAGTCTTAGCGTTGAGCTAATGCATGCTTGTGGAATTTAGTCTTAGGCTGAGGCATGCTTCTGGAATTTAGTCTTAGCCTTGAGCTAATGTATGCTTGTGGAATTCAGCCTTAGCCTTGAGCTAAGATATGCTTCTGGAATTTGCTCTTAGCCTTGAGCTAATGTATGCTTGTGGAATTTAGTCTTAGGCTAAGGTATGCTTGTGGAATTAAGCCCGAGTCCCAGGCTAAGGTATGCTTGTGGAATTCAGTCTCAGCCTCAGGCTAAGATATGCTTTTGAAATTTAGTCTTAGCCTTGAGCTAATGTATGCTTGTGGAATTTGGTCTTGGGCTAAGGCATGCTTCTGGAATTAAGTCTTAGCGTTGAGCTAATGTATGCTTGTGGAATTCAGCCTTAGGCCTGAGCTAAGATATGCTTTTGAAATTTCCTCTTAGCCTTGAGCTATATATGCTTGTGGAAATTTAGCCGTAGGGTAACCCCTGCTTGTTGAAATTAGCCTTAGTTTAAGGCCTGCTTTTGAAAATTAGCCTTGGGCTAAGGCATGCTCCTGAAAATTTGCCTTAGCCTTGAGCTAATGTATGCTTGTGGAATTCAGTCTTAGGCCAAGGCATGCTTCTGAAATTTAGTCTTAGCCTTGAGCTAATGTATGCTCGTGGAATTTAGTCTTAGGCTAAGGCATGCTTCTGAAAATTCGCCTTAGGCTAAGGCATGCTTCTGAGAATTCGCCTTAGCCTTGAGCTAAGGTTGGCTGTTTTTGAAATTTAGTCTTAGCGTTGAGCTGATGTATGCTTGTGGAATTTAGTCTTAAGCTAAGGCATGCTTCTGAAATTTAGTCTTAGCCTTGAGCTAATGTATGCTTGTGGAATTTAGTCTTAAGCTAAGGCATGCTTCTGAAATTTTGTCTTAGCGTTGAGCTGATGTATGCTTGTGGAATTTAGTCTTAGGCTAAGGCATGCTTCTGAAAATTCGCCTTAGGCTAAGGCATGCTTCTGAGAATTCGCCTTAGCCTTGAGCTAAGGTTGGCTGTTTTTGAAATTTAGTCTTAGCGTTGAGCTGATGTATGCTTGTGGAATTTAGTCTTAAGCTAAGGCATGCTTCTGAAATTTAGTCTTAGCGTTGAGCTAATGAATGCTTGTGGAATTTAGTCTTAGGCTGAGGCATGCTTCTGAAATTTAGTCTTAGCCTTGAGCTAAGGTTGGCTGTTTTTGAAATTTAGTCTTAGCGTTGAGCTAATGTATGCTTGTGGAATTCAGTCTTGGGCTAAGGCATGCTTCTGAAATTTAGTCTTAGCCTTGAGCTAATGTATGCTTGTGGGATTCAGCCTTAGCCTTGAGCTAAGATATGCTTCTGAAATTTGCTCTTAGCCTTGAGCTAATGTATGCTTGTGGAATTTAGTCTTAAGCTAAGGCATGCTTCTGAAATTTAGTCTTAAGCTAAGGCATGCTTCTGAAATTTAGTCTTAGCGTTGAGCTAATGTATGCTTGTGGAATTTAGTCTCAGGCTAAGGCATGCTTCTGGAAATTCGCCTTAGCCTTGAGCTAAGGTTGGCTGTTTTTGAAATTTAGTCTTAGCGTTGAGCTAATGTATGCTTGTGAAATTTAGTCTTAGGCTGAGGCATGCTTCTGAAATTTAGTCTTAGCCTTGAGCTAATGTATGCTTGTGGAATTCAGCCTTAGCCTTGAGCTAAGATATGCTTCTGAAATTTGCTCTTAGCCTTGAGCTAATGTATGCTTGTGGAATTTAGTCTTAGGCTAAGGTATGCTTCTGAAATTTAGTCTTAGCGTTGAGCTAATGTATGCTTGTGGAATTTAGTCTTAGGCTAAGGCATGCTTCTGGAAATTCGCCTTAGCCTTGAGCTAAGGTTGGCTGTTTTTGAAATTTAGTCTTAGCGTTGAGCTAAGGTTGGCTGTTTTTGAAATTTAGTCTTAGCGTTGAGCTAAGGTTGGCTGTTTTTGAAATTTAGTCTTAGCGTTGAGCTAATGTATGCTTGTGGAATTCAGTCTTAGGCTAAGGCATGCTTCTGAAATTTAGTCTTAGCGTTGAGCTAATGTATGCTTGTGGAATTTAGTCTTAGGCTAAGGCATGCTTCTGAAAATTCGCCTTAGGCTAAGGCTTGCTTCTGAAAATTCGCCTTAGCCTTGAGCTAAGGTTGGCTGTCTTTGAAATTTAGTCTTGACGTTGAGCTAATGTATGCTTGTGGAATTCAGCCTTAGCCCTGAGCTAAGATATGCTTTTGAAATTTGGTCTTAGCCTTGAGCTAATGTATGCTTGTGGGAATTAGCCTTAGCCGTAGGGTAACCCCTGCTTGTTGAAATTAGCCTTAGTTTAAGGCCTGCTTTTGAAAATTAGCCTTGGGCTAAGGCATGCTTCTGGAAATTCGCCTTAGGCCAGGGCATGCTTCTGAAAATTCGCCTTAGCCTTGAGCTAATGTATGCTTGTGGAATTTAGTCTTAGGCCAAGGCATGCTTCTGAAATTTAGTCTTAGCCTTGAGCTAATGTATGCTTGTGGAATTTGATCTTAGGCTCAGGCATGCTTCTGAAATTTAGTCTTATCTTTGAGATAATGTATGCTTGTGGAGTTTAGTCTCAAGCTAAGGCATGCTTCTGAAATCTAGTCTTTGCGTTGAGCTAATGTATGCTTGTGGAATTTAGTCTTAAGCTAAGGCATGCTTCTGAAGTTCAGTCTTAGCGTTGAGCTGATGTATGCTCGTGGAATTTGGTCTCAGGCTAAGGCATGCTTCTGAAAATTCGCCTTAGGCTAGGGCGTGCTTCTGAAAATTAGCCTTAGCCTTGAGCTAAGGTTGGCGTTTTTTGGAATTTAGTCTTAGCGTTGAGCCAATATGCTTGTGGAATTTAGTCTCAGGCTAAGGCATGCTTCTGAAATTTAGTCTTAGCCTTGAGCTAATGTATTCTTGTGGAATTTAGTCTTAAGCTAAGGCATGCTTCTGAAATTTTGTCTTAGCATTGAGCTAATGTATGCTTGTGGAATTTAGTCTTAGGCCAAGGCATGCTTCTGAAAATTCGCCTTAGGCTAAGGCATGCTTCTGGAAATTCGCCTTAGCCTTGAGCTAAGGTTGGCTGTTTTTGAAATTTAGTCATAGCGTTGAGCTAATGTATGCTTGTGGAATTTAGTCTTAAGCTAAGGCATGCTTCTGAAATTCAGTCTTAGCGTTGAGCTAATGTATGCTTGTGGAATTTAGTCTTAGGCTGAGGCATGCTTCTGAAATTTAGTCTTAGCCTTGAGCTAAAGCTGGCTGTTTTTGAAATTTAGTCTCAGCGTTGAGCTAATGTATGCTTGTGGAATTCAGTCTTGGGCTAAGGCATGCTTCTGAAATTTAGTCTTAGCCTTGAGCTAATGTATGCTTGTGGAATCCAGTCTCAAGCTAAGGCATGCTTCTGAAATTTAGTCTTAGCGTTGAGCTAATGCATGCTTGTGGAATTTAGTCTTAGGCTGAGGCATGCTTCTGGAATTTAGTCTTAGCCTTGAGCTAATGTATGCTTGTGGAATTCAGCCTTAGCCTTGAGCTAAGATATGCTTCTGGAATTTGCTCTTAGCCTTGAGCTAATGTATGCTTGTGGAATTTAGTCTTAGGCTAAGGTATGCTTGTGGAATTAAGCCCGAGTCCCAGGCTAAGGTATGCTTGTGGAATTCAGTCTCAGCCTCAGGCTAAGATATGCTTTTGAAATTTAGTCTTAGCCTTGAGCTAATGTATGCTTGTGGAATTTGGTCTTGGGCTAAGGCATGCTTCTGGAATTAAGTCTTAGCGTTGAGCTAATGTATGCTTGTGGAATTCAGCCTTAGGCCTGAGCTAAGATATGCTTTTGAAATTTCCTCTTAGCCTTGAGCTATATATGCTTGTGGAAATTTAGCCGTAGGGTAACCCCTGCTTGTTGAAATTAGCCTTAGTTTAAGGCCTGCTTTTGAAAATTAGCCTTGGGCTAAGGCATGCTCCTGAAAATTTGCCTTAGCCTTGAGCTAATGTATGCTTGTGGAATTCAGTCTTAGGCCAAGGCATGCTTCTGAAATTTAGTCTTAGCCTTGAGCTAATGTATGCTCGTGGAATTTAGTCTTAGGCTAAGGCATGCTTCTGAAAATTCGCCTTAGGCTAAGGCATGCTTCTGAGAATTCGCCTTAGCCTTGAGCTAAGGTTGGCTGTTTTTGAAATTTAGTCTTAGCGTTGAGCTGATGTATGCTTGTGGAATTTAGTCTTAAGCTAAGGCATGCTTCTGAAATTTAGTCTTAGCCTTGAGCTAATGTATGCTTGTGGAATTTAGTCTTAAGCTAAGGCATGCTTCTGAAATTTTGTCTTAGCGTTGAGCTGATGTATGCTTGTGGAATTTAGTCTTAGGCTAAGGCATGCTTCTGAAAATTCGCCTTAGGCTAAGGCATGCTTCTGAGAATTCGCCTTAGCCTTGAGCTAAGGTTGGCTGTTTTTGAAATTTAGTCTTAGCGTTGAGCTGATGTATGCTTGTGGAATTTAGTCTTAAGCTAAGGCATGCTTCTGAAATTTAGTCTTAGCGTTGAGCTAATGAATGCTTGTGGAATTTAGTCTTAGGCTGAGGCATGCTTCTGAAATTTAGTCTTAGCCTTGAGCTAAGGTTGGCTGTTTTTGAAATTTAGTCTTAGCGTTGAGCTAATGTATGCTTGTGGAATTCAGTCTTGGGCTAAGGCATGCTTCTGAAATTTAGTCTTAGCCTTGAGCTAATGTATGCTTGTGGGATTCAGCCTTAGCCTTGAGCTAAGATATGCTTCTGAAATTTGCTCTTAGCCTTGAGCTAATGTATGCTTGTGGAATTTAGTCTTAAGCTAAGGCATGCTTCTGAAATTTAGTCTTAAGCTAAGGCATGCTTCTGAAATTTAGTCTTAGCGTTGAGCTAATGTATGCTTGTGGAATTTAGTCTCAGGCTAAGGCATGCTTCTGGAAATTCGCCTTAGCCTTGAGCTAAGGTTGGCTGTTTTTGAAATTTAGTCTTAGCGTTGAGCTAATGTATGCTTGTGAAATTTAGTCTTAGGCTGAGGCATGCTTCTGAAATTTAGTCTTAGCCTTGAGCTAATGTATGCTTGTGGAATTCAGCCTTAGCCTTGAGCTAAGATATGCTTCTGAAATTTGCTCTTAGCCTTGAGCTAATGTATGCTTGTGGAATTTAGTCTTAGGCTAAGGTATGCTTCTGAAATTTAGTCTTAGCGTTGAGCTAATGTATGCTTGTGGAATTTAGTCTTAGGCTAAGGCATGCTTCTGGAAATTCGCCTTAGCCTTGAGCTAAGGTTGGCTGTTTTTGAAATTTAGTCTTAGCGTTGAGCTAAGGTTGGCTGTTTTTGAAATTTAGTCTTAGCGTTGAGCTAAGGTTGGCTGTTTTTGAAATTTAGTCTTAGCGTTGAGCTAATGTATGCTTGTGGAATTCAGTCTTAGGCTAAGGCATGCTTCTGAAATTTAGTCTTAGCGTTGAGCTAATGTATGCTTGTGGAATTTAGTCTTAGGCTAAGGCATGCTTCTGAAAATTCGCCTTAGGCTAAGGCTTGCTTCTGAAAATTCGCCTTAGCCTTGAGCTAAGGTTGGCTGTCTTTGAAATTTAGTCTTGACGTTGAGCTAATGTATGCTTGTGGAATTCAGCCTTAGCCCTGAGCTAAGATATGCTTTTGAAATTTGGTCTTAGCCTTGAGCTAATGTATGCTTGTGGGAATTAGCCTTAGCCGTAGGGTAACCCCTGCTTGTTGAAATTAGCCTTAGTTTAAGGCCTGCTTTTGAAAATTAGCCTTGGGCTAAGGCATGCTTCTGGAAATTCGCCTTAGGCCAGGGCATGCTTCTGAAAATTCGCCTTAGCCTTGAGCTAATGTATGCTTGTGGAATTTAGTCTTAGGCCAAGGCATGCTTCTGAAATTTAGTCTTAGCCTTGAGCTAATGTATGCTTGTGGAATTTGATCTTAGGCTCAGGCATGCTTCTGAAATTTAGTCTTATCTTTGAGATAATGTATGCTTGTGGAGTTTAGTCTCAAGCTAAGGCATGCTTCTGAAATTTAGTCTTTGCGTTGAGCTGATGTATGCTTGTGGAATTTAGTCTTAGGCAAAGGCATGCTTCTGAAATTTAGTCTTAGCGTTGAGCTAATGTATGCTCGTGGAATTCGGTCTCAGGCTAAGGCATGCTTCTGAAACTTGGTCTTAGCGTTGAGCTAATGTATGCTTGTGGAATATAGTCTTAGGCTGAGGCATGCTTCTGAAAATTCGCCTTAGGCTAAGGCATGCTTCTGAAAATTAGCCGTAGCCTTTAGCTAAGGTTGGTTGTTTTTGAAATTTAGTCTTAGCGCTGAGCTAATGTATGCTTGTGGAATTTAGTCTTAAGCTCAGGCATGCTTCTGAAATTTGGTCTTAGCGTTGAGCTAATGTATGCTTGTGGAATTTAGTCTTAGGCTAAGGCATGCTTCTGAAAAATAGCCTTAGCCTTGAGCTAAGGTTGGCTGTTTTTGAAATTTAGTCTTAGCGTTGAGCTAATGTATGCTTGTGGAATTTAGTCTTAGGCTAAGGCATGCTTCTGAAAAATCCGCCTTAGGCCAAGGCATGCTTCTGAAAATTCGCCTTAGCCTTGAGCTAAGGTTGGCTGTTTTTGAAATTTAGTCTTAGCGTTGAGCTAATGTATGCTTGTGGAATTTAGCCTTAGCCCTGAGCTAAGATATGCTTTTGAAATTTGGTCTTAGCCTTGAGCTAATGTATGCTTGTGGGAATTAGCCTTAGCCGTAGGGTAACCCCTGCTTGTTGAAATTAGCCTTAGTTTAAGGCCTGCTTTTGAAAATTAGCCTTGGGCTAAGGCATGCTTCTGAAAATTCGCCTTAGGCCAGGGCATGCTTCTGAAAATTCGCCTTAGCCTTGAGCTAATGTATGCTTGTGGAATTTAGTCTTAGGCCAAGGCATGCTTCTGAAATTTAGTCTTAGCCTTGAGCTAATGTATGCTTGTGGAATTTGATCTCAGGCTCAGGCATGCTTCTGAAATTTAGTCTTAGCTTTGAGATAATGTATGCTTGTGGAGTTTAGTCTCAAGCTAAGGCATGCTTCTGAAATTTAGTCTTAGCGTTGAGCTAATGTATGCTTGTGGAATTTAGTCTTAGGCTAAGGCATGCTTCTGAAACTTAGTCTTAGCGTTGAGCTAATGTATGCTCGTGGAATTCGGTCTCAGGCTAAGGCATGCTTCTGAAACTTGGTCTTAGCGTTGAGCTAATGTATGCTTGTGGAATATAGTCTTAGGCTGAGGCATGCTTCTGAAAATTCGCCTTAGGCTAAGGCATGCTTCTGAAAATTAGCCGTAGCCTTTAGCTAAGGTTGGTTGTTTTTGAAATTTAGTCTTAGCGCTGAGCTAATGTATGCTTGTGGAATTTAGTCTTAGGCTAAGGCATGCTTCTGAAAATTAGCCTTAGCCTTGAGCTAAGGTTGGCTGTTTTTGAAATTTAGTCTTAGCGTTGAGCTAATGTATGCTTGTGGAATTTAGTCTTGGGCTAAGACATGCTTCTGAAAAATTCGCCTTAGGCCAAGGCATGCTTCTGAAAATTCGCCTTAGGCTAAGGCATGCTTCTGAAAATTAGCCTTAGCCTTGAGCTAAGGTTGGCTG
Organism: Phytoseiulus persimilis; assembly: GCA_037576195.1. Taxonomy (NCBI): domain Eukaryota; kingdom Metazoa; phylum Arthropoda; class Arachnida; order Mesostigmata; family Phytoseiidae; genus Phytoseiulus; species Phytoseiulus persimilis. The sequence continues at coordinate 259,341 of CM075103.1, read as the reverse complement.
TTTTTGAAATTTAGTCTTAGCCTTGAGCTAAAGTTTGCTTGTGGAATTTAGTCTTAGGCTAAGGCATGCTTCTGGAAATTAGCCTTAGCCTTGAGCTAAGGTTGGCTGTTTTTGAAATTTAGTCTTAGCGTTGAGCTAATGTATGCTTGTGGAATTTAGTCTTAGGCTAAGGCATGCTTCTGAAAAATCCGCCTTAGGCCAAGGCATGCTTCTGAAAAATCCGCCTTAGGCCAAGGCATGCTTCTGAAAATTCGCCTTAGCCTTGAGCTAAGGTTGGCTGTTTTTGAAATTTAGTCTTAGCGTTGAGCTAATGTATGCTTGTGGAATTTAGCCTTAGCCCTGAGCTAAGATATGCTTTTGAAATTTGGTCTTAGCCTTGAGCTAATGTATGCTTGTGGGAATTAGCCTTAGCCGTAGGGTAACCCCTGCTTGTTGAAATTAGCCTTAGTTTAAGGCCTGCTTTTGAAAATTAGCCTTGGGCTAAGGCATGCTTCTGAAAATTCGCCTTAGGCCAGGGCATGCTTCTGAAAATTCGCCTTAGCCTTGAGCTAATGTATGCTTGTGGAATTTAGTCTCAGGCCAAGGCATGCTTCTGAAATTTAGTCTTAGCCTTGAGCTAATGTATGCTTGTGGAATTTGATCTCAGGCTCAGGCATGCTTCTGAAATTTAGTCTTAGCTTTGAGATAATGTATGCTTGTGGAGTTTAGTCTCAAGCTAAGGCATGCTTCTGAAATTTAGTCTTAGCGTTGAGCTAATGTATGCTTGTGGAATTTAGTCTTAGGCTAAGGCATGCTTCTGAAACTTAGTCTTAGCGTTGAGCTAATGTATGCTCGTGGAATTCGGTCTCAGGCTAAGGCATGCTTCTGAAACTTGGTCTTAGCGTTGAGCTAATGTATGCTTGTGGAATATAGTCTTAGGCTGAGGCATGCTTCTGAAAATTCGCCTTAGGCTAAGGCATGCTTCTGAAAATTAGCCGTAGCCTTTAGCTAAGGTTGGTTGTTTTTGAAATTTAGTCTTAGCGCTGAGCTAATGTATGCTTGTGGAATTTAGTCTTAGGCTAAGGCATGCTTCTGAAAATTAGCCTTAGCCTTGAGCTAAGGTTGGCTGTTTTTGAAATTTAGTCTTAGCGTTGAGCTAATGTATGCTTGTGGAATTTAGTCTTGGGCTAAGGCATGCTTCTGAAAAATTCGCCTTAGGCCAAGGCATGCTTCTGAAAATTCGCCTTAGGCTAAGGCATGCTTCTGAAAATTAGCCTTAGCCTTGAGCTAA
>CM075103.1:233438-257626 GCA_037576195.1 Phytoseiulus persimilis | reverse complement strand
CAATAGGCTCCTCCGGTATTGATCGGATCGACTTGGAACAAACTGCATAATGTAGGGCGACTCACCGGGAAGGACATAGGCCATCCACCCCTTCCCCCCTCCCCTCCTCCCCCCCTCGCGATTTAGCCCAACTTTGACCCCCTCCATACTGTCACCCGCATCCAAATTCTGACGATAAGGTGCACCGCCCCGTTATGACGCCAGCCAGACTCATCCCATCGTCATCGGATATCCTTCCCCACCTCCTCTCCTATACATCTATATATATATAAAAATCCAGGGTCTGTTTGTTTGTATGTATGTATGTATGTATGTATGTATGTATGTTTGTTTGTCCTCAATAGGCTCCTCCGGTATTGATCGGATCGACTTGGAACAAACTGCATAATGTAGGGCGGCTCTCCGGGAAGGACATAGGCCACCCACCCCTTCCCCCCTCCTCCTCCCCCCCTCGTGATTTACCCCAACTTTGACCCCCTCCATACTGTCATCCGCATCCAAATTCTGACGATAGGGTGCACCGCCCCGTGATGACGCCAGCCAGACTCTTAGGCCTCATCCCATCGTCATCGGATATCCTTCCCCACCCCCTCTCCTATACATCTATCATAAAAATCTATCATGAAAATATCTGGGGGGGTGATTCTGAGACCAATAAGGCCATTACTTCCCAACTCTGTAGGGATGATTCCGAGACCAATCTGGCCATTAGTTTCCAACTCTGGAGGGGTGATTACGAGACCAATCTGGCCTTCAGATTCTAACTCTGGAGGGGTGATTCCGGTACCAATCTGGCCATTACTTCCCAACTCTGTAGGGATGATTCCGAGACCAATCTGGCCATTAGTTTCCAACTCTGGAGGGGTGATTACGAGACCAATCTGGCCTTCAGGTTCTAACTCTGGAGGGGTGATTCCGGTACCAATCTGGCCATAACTTTCCAACTCTGGAGGGGTGATTCCGAGACCAATCTGGCCATTACTTTCCAACTCTGTTGGGGTGATTCCGGGACCAATCTGGCCATTAGTTTCCAACTCTGGAGGGATGATTCCGGTGCCAATTTGACCATTAGTTTTCAACTCTGGAGGGGTGATTCCGGTATCAATCTGGCCATTACTTTCCAACTCTGGAGGGGTGATTCCGGTGCCAATTTGACCATTAGTTTTCAACTCTGGAGGGGTGTTTCCGGTATCAATCTGGCCATTACTTTCCAACTCTGGAGGGGTGATTCCGGTGCCAATTTGACCATTAGTTTTCAACTCTGGAGGGGTGATTCCGAGACCAATCTGGCCATTACTTTCCAACTCTGGAGGGGTGATTCCGAAACCAATCTGGCCATTACTTTCCAACTCTGGAGGGGTGATTCCGAGACCAATCTGGACATCACTTTCCAACTTTGTTTGGAGGGGTGATTCTGAGACCAATCCGACCATTAGTTTCCAACTCTGGAGGGGTGATTCCGGTGCCAATTTGACCATTAGTTTTCAACTCTGGAGGGGTGATTCCGGTATCAATCTGGCCATTACTTTCCAACTCTGGAGGGGTGATTCCGAGACCAATCTGGCCATTACTTTCCAACTCTGGAGGGGTGATTCCGAGACCAATCTGGCCATTACTTTCCAACTCTGGAGGGGTGATTCCGAGACCAATCTGGCCATTACTTTCCAATAGGGGTCGCAGAACCGGGCATGATACCCGGTTCCGGACCCGGGTATCGGACCCGGGTACCCGATTACCCGACTTCGGGTACCCGGTTCCAGACGCGGGTACGGACCCGGGTAAATGAGGCGGGTTCTACGATGGCCGGGACCAATCTGGCCATTACTTTCCAACTCTGGAGGGGTGATTCCGAGACCAATCTGAGCATTACTTCCCAACTCTGGAGGGGTGATTCCGGGACCAATCTGAGCATTACTTTCCAACTCTGGAGGGGTGATTCCGAGACCGATCTGAGCATTACTTTCCAACTCTGGAGGAGTGATTCCGAGACCAATCTGAGCATTACTTCCCAACTCTGGAGGGGTGATTCCGGGACCAATCTGAGCATTACTTCCCAACTCTGGAGGGGTGATTCCGACACCAATCTGAGCATTACTTCCCAACTCTGGAGGGGTGATTCCGAGACCAATCTGAGCATTACTTCCCAACTCTGGAGGGGTGATTCCGAGACCGATCTGAGCATTACTTTTCAACTCTGGAGGGGTGATTCCGAGACCAATCTGAGCATTACTTCCCAACTCTGGAGGAGTGATTCCGAGACCGATCTGAGCATTACTTTTCAACTCTGGAGGGGTGATTCCGGGGCCAATCTGAGCATTACTTCCCAACTCTGGAGGAGTGATTCCGAGACCGATCTGAGCATTACTTTTCAACTCTGGAGGAGTGATTCCGAGACCGATCTGAGCATTACTTCCCAACTCTGGAGGGGTGATTCCGAGACCAATCTGAGCATTACTTCCCAACTCTGGAGGGGTGATTCCGAGACCGATCTGAGCATTACTTTTCAACTCTGGAGGGGTGATTCCGAGACCAATCTGAGCATTACTTCCCAACTCTGGAGGGGTGATTCCGAGACCAATCTGAGCATTACTTCCCAACTCTGGAGGGGTGATTCCGGGACCGATCTGAGCATTACTTCTCGAAACCCTAATGCTGACCCAGTGAAGAGAAGGAAAAGTGCCTCGATCCCAGGTCAGAATCCTATCGAGAATCGGTGGCCACCCCCGAAGGTGTCCCGATGACACCGCATGTTAGGCAAGGTGTGTCTGTCAGCAGTAGACTCCCAAAGCAAGGGACGGGCCAGCCAGCGTAGTCGGCCGAAGGCCGGCTAGTCTATATATATAAAAATCCAGGGTCTGTTTGTTTGTTTGTTTGTTTGTTTGTTTGTCTGTTTGTTTGTTTGTCCTCAATAGGCTCCTCCGGTATTGATCGGATCTACTTGGAACAAACTGCATAATGTAGGGCGACTCACCGGGAAGGACATAGGCCACCCACCCCTCCCCCCCTCCCCCTCCCCTCCTTCCCCCCTCGCGATTTACCCCAACTTTGACCCCCTCCATACTGTCACCCGCATCCAAATTCTGACGATAAGGTGCACCGCCCCGTTATGACGCCAGCCAGATTCATCCCATCGTCATCGGATATCCTTCCCCACCTCCTCTCCTATACATCTATCATAAAAATTCCTGGAGGGGTGATTTAGAGACCAATAAGGCCATTACTTCCCAACTCTGGAGGGGTGATTCCGAGACCAATCTGGCCATTAGTTTCCAACTCTGGAGGGGTGATTACGAGACCAATCTGGCCTTTAGTTTCTAACTCTGGAGGGCTGATTGCGAGACCAATCTGGACATTACTTTCCAACTTTGGAGGGGTGATTCCGAGACCAATCTGGCCATTACTTTCCAACTCTGGAGGGGTGATTCCGGGACCAATCTGGCCATTACTTTCCAACTCTGGAGGGATGATTCCGGTGCCAATTCGACCATTAGTTTTCAACTCTGGAGGGGTGATTCCGGTATCAATCTGGCCATTACTTTCCAACTCTGGAGGGGTGATTCCGGTGCCAATTTGACCATTAGTTCTCAACTCTGGAGGGGTGATTCCGGTATCAATCTGGCCATTACTTTCCAACTCTGGAGGGGTGATTCCGGTGCCAATTTGACCATTAGTTTTCAACTCTGGAGGGGTGATTCCGAGACCAATCTGGCCATTACTTTCCAACTCTGGAGGGGTGATTCCGGGGCCAATCTGAGCATTACTTCCCAACTCTGGAGGGGTGATTCCGAGACCAATCTGGCCATTACTTTCCAACTCTGGAGGGGTGATTCCGGTGCCAATTTGACCATTAGTTTTCAACTCTGGAGGGGTGATTCCGAGACCAATCTGACATTACTTCCTAACTCTGGAGGGGTGATTCCGAGACCAATCTGAGCATTACTTCCCAAATCTGGAGGGGTGATTCCGAGACCAATCTGAGCATTACTTCCCAACTCTAGAGGGGTGATTCCGGGGCCAATCTGAGCATTACTTCCCAACTCTGGAGGAGTGATTCCGAGACCGATCTGAGCATTACTTCCCAACTCTGGAGGGGTGATTCCGAGACCAATCTGAGCATTACTTCCCAACTCTGGAGGAGTGATTCCGAGACCGATCTGAGCATCACTTCCCAACTCTGGAGGGGTGATTCCGAGACCGATCTGAGCATTACTTTTCAACTCTGGAGGGGTGATTCCGAGACCAATCTGAGCATTACTCCCCAACTCTGGAGGGGTGATTCCGAGACCGATCTGAGCATTACTTTTCAACTCTGGAGGGGTGATTCCGGGGCCAATCTGAGCATTACTTCCCAACTCTGGAGGAGTGATTCCGAGACCGATCTGAGCATTACTTTTCAACTCTGGAGGGGTGATTCCGAGACCAATCTGAGCATTACTCCCCAACTCTGGAGGGGTGATTCCGAGACCGATCTGAGCATTACTTTTCAACTCTGGAGGGGTGATTCCGGGGCCAATCTGAGCATTACTTCCCAACTCTGGAGGGGTGATTCCGAGACCAATCTGAGCATTACTTCCCAACTCTGGAGGGGTGATTCCGGGACCGATCTGAGCATTACTTCTCGGAACCTTAATGCTGACCCAGTGAAGAGAAGGAAAAGTGCCTCGATCCCAGGTCAGAATCCTATCGAGAATCGGTGGCCACCCCCGAAGGTGTCCCGATGACACCGCATGTTAGGCAAGGTGTGTCTGTCAGCAGTAGACTCCCAAAGCAAGGGACGGGCCAGCCAGCGTAGTCGGCCGAAGGCCGGCTAGTCTATCATAAAAATCTATAATAAAAACTCCTGGAGGGGTGATTTCGAGACCAATAAGGCCATTACTTTCCAACTCTGGAGGGGTGATTCCGAGACCAATCTGGCCATTACTTTCCAACTCTGGAGGGGTGATTCCGAGACCAATCTGGCCATTACTTTCCAACTCTGGAGGGGTGATTCCGAGACCAATCTGGCCATTACTTTGCAACTCTGGAGGGGTGATTCCGAGACCAATCTGGCCATCACTTTCCTTCTTTAGAGGGGTGATTCCGAGACCAATCTGGCCATCAGTTTCCAACTCTGGAGGGGTGATTCCGAGACCAATCTGGCCATTACTTTCCAACTCTGGAGGGGTGATTCCGAGAACAATCTGGCCATAACTTTCCAACTCCGGAGGGGTGATTCCGGTGCCGAACTGGCCATTACTTTCCTTCTTTAGAGGGGTGATTCCGAGACCAATCTGGCCATTAGTTTCCAACTCTGGAGGGGTGATTCCGGTATCAATATGGCCATTACTTTGCAACTCTGGAGGGGTGATTCCGAGACCAATCTGGCCATCACTTTCCTTCTTTAGAGGGGTGATTCCGAGACCAATCTGGCCATCAGTTTCCAACTCTGGAGGGGTGATTCCGAGACCAATCTGGCCATTACTTTCCAACTCTGGAGGGGTGATTCCGAGAACAATCTGGCCATAACTTTCCAACTCCGGAGGGGTGATTCCGGTGCCGAACTGGCCATTACTTTCCTTCTTTAGAGGGGTGATTCCGAGACCAATCTGGCCATTAGTTTCCAACTCTGGAGGGGTGATTCCGGTATCAATATGGCCATTACTTTCCAACTCTGGAGGGGTGATTCCGAGAACAATCTGGCCATAACTTTCCAACTCCGGAGGGGTGATTCTGGGACCAATCCGGCCATTACTTCCCAACTCTGGAGGGGTGATTCCGGTATCAATATGGCCATTACTTTCCAACTCTGGAGGGGTGATTCCGAGAACAATCTGGCCATAACTTTCCAACTCCGGAGGGGTGATTCCGGTGCCAATCTGGCCATTACTTTCCAACTCTGGAGGGGTGATTCCGAGACCAATCTGGCCATTACTTTCCAACTCTGGAGGGGTGATTCCGAGAACAATCTGGCCATAACTTTCGAACTCCGGAGGGGTGATTCTGGGACCAATCCGGCCATTACTTCCCAACTCTGGAGGGGTGATTCTGGGACCGATCAGGCCATTACTCTCCTACTCTGGAGGGGTGATTCCGAGACCAATCTGACTATTACTTTCCAAGTTTGGAGGATTGATCTCGGGACCAATCTGGCCATTACTTTCCAACTCTGGAGGGGTGATTCCGACACCAATCTGACCATACTTTTAAAAACCATGATGCTGAATGCTGACCCAGTGAAGAGAGACAGAAGTGCCTCGATGCCAGGGAACGCCGTCCAACCGCACACAGCGCGTCCGACTCGAGTCGGCCAAAGGCCGGCTGGTCATAAAAATACAGCTGTCTGAATGTATCCGATGAACTTCGACGCAATAGAACGGATCGGCATGGAACTCGCGGCAGTTTGTGGAGCAGTTCACAAGGAGGAACAAAGCTTATCCCCACCCCTCAGTTCCCTCGCCGGGATACTTGGGTTGTGAGTGTGATTACTGGACACTGTTAGGCGGTTCGAACTGGCTTCTCAACGCTTTCTCGATGACCTCGCCGCGAATTCAGAACTGCACACATGACGGCTCTAGACAAATCCGAGAAAAAGAATGAGAGCGGGACGCGCAGAATGGTCATTATCCTAATTCATGGGAATAAAAGACCGTTCTCCAACAAGTGGCTCGAGGCCAGCGCATAACATTGAGTCAGGTTGGGTCAGATTTCGCAATTGGTCAAGAAACTCTCATTCTCCTTCCTCCTCCCCCTCGAGTCCGTCCACTGCCGCCATCTTGGCCGGAAGACTCATGATACAGACCCACTCATTCTAAGGAGAGCACCAAAGCGCCCTCTACATGGAGCTGCAGAAAGTAAGCTCGAATAGAGCGCGCCGCTCTCTCATCCAGCGTCGTCTTGGAGCTAAAGAGAGCCGCATGCGAACCTGAACTCCCCCACAAGGCAGATAGCTTGGTGGCCGTGAGCACGCTGAGCATTATTGACGAAGTGAAGTGAATATCGGAACAGTTGGATCTATTTGAGTTTGAAATGCCTCCGAAGCGTCGAAACTTATCCCGGAGCACATCGGGAGCTCGAAGGAAAAGAGCTCGAAGAGCTTCTGAAACTGAGGAGGAATGTGAGGTAAGATTAGCAACTTCGAGGAGTCACACCACGGAAGTTCGCGAGAATGAAAGTGCCGAACAGCGCGCATCGAGATTGGGCACTCAACGAGAACGAAGTGCGCAAGCCCGTGCCGAAGAAGATACCCAACAGCGAGCATCGAGATTGGGCACTCAACGAGAACGCACCACCCAAGTCCGTACCCTGGAAGATATTGCACAGCGAGTAACGAGATTGGACACCCAACGAGAACGAACAACGCAAAACCGTGTTCAAGAAAATACCGAAAGTCGTGCATCGAGATTAGGCGCTCAACAAGAACGTAGTACGCAAGCCCGTGCCCGAGAAGATACTCAACAGCAAGCATCGAGATTGGGCACCCAACGAGAACGCACCACGCAAGCCCGTGCCCTAGAAGATACTCAACAGCGAGCATCGAGATTGGGGCCCCAACGAGAACGCACTAGGGAAGCCCGTGCCCGAGAAGGTACTCAACAGCGAGCATCGAGATTGGGCACCCAACGAGAACGCACTACGCAAGCCCGTGCGCTAGAAGATAATCAACAGCGGGCATCGAGATTGGGCACCCAACGAGAACGCACTACGCAAGCCCGTGCCCGAGAAGGTACTCAACAGCGAGCATCGAGATTGGGCACCCAACGAGAACGCACTACGCGAATCCGTTCCTCTGAATGTGCTGAACATAGGAGGAGGCGAACGGAAGCCGACAGAAGTCGCAATGTTCGGTCCAGAGAAGCGCGAAGCATTCAATTGAGGTTAGCTGCTTTCGATTACTCGCCCGGGAATGATTACAGTTCGCATCCGAGCGTCAGGATTGGGAACATGAACAAGCTGTGCAGATTTTGCCGTGCATTGAAATTCGAAAATGAATTACCTGGACTGTGCTGTGCCAGTGGAAAAGTAAGTCTGCCCGATCTGCATGCACCCCCAGAACCGTTGTCAACGTTCGTATCCGGCTCAGGGACTATCTCCAAACATTTTTTGACCAATATCAGAAAATATAATTCCTGTTTCCAAATGACCTCATTTGGGGCAACGAGAGTCGTGCGAGGAGGCTACATGCCAACGTTCAGAGTGCAAGGTCAAGTTTATCATCGCGCTGGATCACTTCTGCCTTTGCCATCTTCGGAGCACAAGTTCCTCCAAATTTATTTCATGGGAGCTACAGATCAAGAACTCGATCAACGGTGTCAACTGAATGCAGATGCAAGACGAGAAATCATCACTGCCCTACAAGATTTATTCCACATGCACAACCGGTTAGTTCGACTATTCGGAACCGCACTCGAGCGAATGCCTGCTGATAATTATGCTGTTGTTATTCGAGCTGACAAAACTCCAGCTGGCGAACATGAAAGAAGGTATAACGCTCCAACGATAGATGAAGTAGCGATTGTCGTGATTGGTCAACAAGAAATCGACCGCCGTGATATAATCATTCGACGCCGAGATGATGGTAATCTCAACCGAGTCTCCGAAACGCATCGCTCCTATGACGCTCTACAGTATCCGATTCTCTTTTGGGAAGGCGAAGACGGATACCATTTTGGTATAAAAATGAGGAACCCATTGACTGGAGAGGAAATCGAGGGGAAAAAAGTTAGCGCTATGAATTACTATGCGTATCGATTGATGGTTCGAGACAACGTCGAGAACCATATTTTGAAGTGTCGACAATTGTTCCATCAATATGCTGTCGATATGTACGTGAAAATTGAATCTGAGCGACTCCTCTTCATCCGCTGCAATCAGACCAAGTTACGTTCCGAACAGTATATCCATCTCCGTGATGCCGTTGCTTCCGATGGTAACGTGAACGCCGCCAGTTTGGGGAGAATGGTCATCTTGCCCTCGACTTTCACAGGAAGTCCACGCCATATGCATGAGTATGCACAGGACGCAATGACGTATGTCAGAGCATACGGTCGTCCGGATTTATTCATCACTTTTACCTGCAATCCTACTTGGACCGGAATCAAAGAACTTCTGTTGCCTGGACAATCTTCCGCTGATCGCCCTGATATCGTCTCCCGCGTGTTCAAGCGGAAATTGAAATCTCTGATGGATTTCATCGTCAAATATCATGTTTTTGGAGAAACACGTTGTTGGATGTATTCCGTCGAGTGGCAGAAACGAGGTTTGCCACATGCACATATATTGATCTGGTTGATGAACAAAATTACACCAGACCAAATCGACGAAATTATCTCGGCTGAAATCCCAGATATCAACACCGATCCGGATTTGTTTGAAATAGTCACCAAAAACATGATCCATGGTCCTTGCGGTGCAGAAAATAGAAACTCTCCGTGCATGAAGGATGGGAAGTGTACCAAACGTTACCCACGGAACCTTCATGCCGAAACAATAACTGGGAACGATGGATACCCACTCTACCGTCGACGCTCTCCTGAAGATGGTGGCAGACTCGCTGTTTTGAGAATTCGCAACAGATTGGTTCGCATCGACAATCGCTGGATCGTACCGTATTCACCATTGCTCTCGAAAACTTTCAAAGCGCACATTAATGTTGAGTATTGCAATTCAGTCAAATCGATAAAGTACATCTGCAAGTACGTTAACAAGGGGAGCGACATGGCGATCTTGGAATTGAGAAGCGACTCTGAACCCATCGATGAACTCAATCAATACCAATTAGGACGCTACATATGCAGCCAGGAAGCTATCTGGCGAATTTTTGCTTTCCCGATCCATGAACGTCATCCGACTGTAGTCCATTTGGCAGTACACCTCGAAAATGGACAGCGTGTGTATTTCACATCTCGAAATCTTCAAGCACAAGCATCTTCACCGCCGCAAACCACCTTGACTGCATTTTTTTCATTGTGTGGCGATGATTCTTTCGCGAGGACGTTACTCTATTCAGAAGTGCCGAAATACTTCACATGGAATCCATCAGCGAAGAAATTCCAACGCCGCAGAAAAGGTGTACCCGTGGTTGGGGTTCCGAATCTATATTCTTCCGACGCCTTGGGTCGCCTGTACACGGTACACCCAAATAACCAAGAATGCTTTTTCTTGCGTTTGCTGTTAGTCAATGTTCGTGGACCAAGGTCCTTTGAAGAGCTTAAAACTGTAAATGGAATACTGTGTGCGACCTATAGAGAAGCTTGCCAGCGATTGAACCTTCTCGAAAACGATGAACACTGGATCTCAACACTCGCAGATGCATCCAACACTGCTCTACCCCCTCAAATCCGCATGCTTTTTGCGATAATACTGACGACATGTTCCCCATCCAACCCCAAGGATCTTTGGGAAAGGTTCAAAGATTCTCTGACTGAAGACATCCTCCATCGTTTGCAGAGGATGAGTGACAGTCCAGAATTACAATCCACAACCAGTGTGTACAATGAAGGTTTGACCTTGATTGAGGACATGTGCTTGGCGATTGCTAACAAACGATTACTGAATCTGGGAATGCCTTCACCCGATCGGTCTGCTGCCAACAATTATGATCGCGACCTGAACCGTGAAACAGACTTCGATACTGATGATCTGGCTCGATTCGTCGAAGCCAATGTACAAAAATTGATTCCTGAGCAGCGCACCGTCTACGATATGATAATGCGAGCCATAAGGTTCGAGACTGGTGGATTGTATTTCTTAGATGCTCCCGGAGGTACTGGCAAAACCTTCCTCATCTCTCTCATTTTGGCTACAGTACGATCCAGAAGTAAAATTGCCCTGGCGATCGCATCGTCTGGAATCGCTGCAACACTGTTAGACGGCGGACGCACAGCACACTCAGCTTTGAAACTGCCCCTCAATTTACAAACTGTTGAGACTCCGCTTTGTAACATCAGTAAGAACTCTGGAATGGCCTCAGTTCTCAAATCATGTGAGCTCATCATCTGGGATGAATGCACAATGTCCCACAGAAAAGCTTTGGAGGCCCTCGACCTGACACTGAGAGATTTCAGGGGAAACAATCAGCCTTTCGGAAGAGCACTGATCCTGCTCTCTGGAGACTTTCGGCAAACTCTTCCAGTGATACCGCGATCCACGCCTGCAGACGAACTGAATGCTTGCCTCAAAGCTTCAATACTATGGCAACACGTGCAAAAATTGACACTGAAGACCAACATGCGCGTACAGCTGCAAAATGATGCGTCTGCTGGAGTTTTCGCGAAGCAATTGTTGGACATTGGGGATGGGAAGATATCGTTCAGTACTCATCCCTCACCTGTCATCAGATTTCCGAGAAATTTCTGCACGATGGTTACATCAAAAACCGACTTGGTGGAAAAAGTTTTCCCGAATCCGACTCAAAACTTCAAAAACCTAGAATGGCTCAGCGCGCGTGTAATATTAGCGGCCAAGAATACCGATGTGAACTCCATAAATTCTATTATTCGGGATGCAATCCCCGGCGAAACAGTAACCTATAAATCCATAGATACAGTGATGGACGAAGAGGAGATCGTAAATTATCCCACCGAATTTTTGAACTCATTAGATCTGCCGGGTTTGCCACCACATAGTTTGTCATTAAAAATAGGGGTGCCGATCATTCTATTGCGTAATCTCAACCCCCCACGATTGTGCAATGGCACGAGACTTGCGGTAAAGACCATGTTGAGCAATGTCATAGAAGCCACGATTTTGAATGGTAAATTCAGAGGAGAAGATGTTTTGCTGCCTCGGATACCCATGATACCGACAGACATGCCCTTTGACTTCAAGCGCTTACAATTTCCCGTGAGACTTGCTTTCGCCATGACTATAAATAAGGCACAAGGGCAATCTCTTCAGGTCTGCGGGCTCAACTTGGAGAATCCTTGCTTTTCACATGGTCAACTGTACGTGGCCTGCTCGCGCGTTGGCAGACCGTCTGATCTGTTCGTATTCGCACCAACTGGTGAAACACGGAACGTCGTTTATCCAAGAGCCCTCGAATAAACTGGAGAAGTATTCCTACAATATTGATTTTCGGTCTCTTTTCCTCCTAACGATGGAACCATCTCAGCATCGAACAGGCCGGACGGCCGGTGAAAGGCCGACTGGACCAACAAGTGCATCTATGTCGACTAATCGGGACAGCAGGAAATTCTCTCTCAGAAATTCGCTTGCTGATTCTGGCCCGCAAGTATCACCCGACTAGCAGCGCATGACAAGCACGATAGCCGGCCGAAGGCCGGCTAGTCTATATATAAAAATCCAGGGTCTGTTTGTTTGTTTGTTTGTTTGTTTGTTTGTTTGTTTGTTTGTATGTCCTCAATAGGCTCCTCTGGTATTGATCGGATCGACTTGGAACAAACTGCATAATGTAGGGCGGCTCTCCGGGAAGGACATAGGCCACCCACCCCTCCCCCCCTCCTCCTCCCCTCCTCCCCCCTCGCGATTTACCCCAACTTTGACCCCCTCCATACTGTCATCCGCATCCAAATTCTGACGATAAGGTGCACCGCTCCGTTATGACGCCAGCCAGACTCATCCCATCGTCATCGGATATCCTTCCCCACCTCCTCTCCTATACATCTGTCATAAAAATCTATCATAAAAATTCCTGGAGGGGTGATTCGAGACCAATAAGGCCATTACTTCCCAACTCTGGAGGGGTGATTCCGAGACCAATCTGGCCATTACTTTCCGAACTCTGGAGGGGTGATTCCGAGACCAATCTTGCCATTAGTTTTCAACTCTGGAGGGTGATTCCGGACCTATCTGGCAATTACTTTCCAACTCTGGAGGGGTGATTCCGGTACCAATCTGGCCATGACTTTCCAACTCTGGAGGGTGATTCCTGAGACCAATCTGGCCATTCACTCTCCAACTCTGGAGGGGTGATTCCGAGACCAATCTGGCCATTAGTTCCAACTCTGGAGGGGTGATTCCGGTGCCAATCTGGCCATTAGTTTCCAACTCTGGAGGGGTGATTCCGGTACCAATCTGGCCATTACTTTCCAACTCTGGAGGGGTGATTCCTGAGACCAATCTGGCCATTACTTTCCAACTCTGGAGGGGTGATTCCGGAACCAATCTGGCCATTAGTTTCCAACTCTGGAGGGGTGATTCCGAGACCAATCTGGCCATTACTTTCCAACTCTGGAGGGGTGATTCCGAGACCAATCTGGCCATTACTTTCCAACTCTGGAGGGGTGATTCCGGAACCAATCTGGCCATTACTTTCCAACTCTGGAGGGGTGATTCCGAGACCAATCTGGCCATGACTTTCCAACTCTGGAGGGGTGATTCCTGAGACCAATCTGGCCATCACTTTCCAACTCTGGAGGGGTGATTCCGAGACCAATCTGGCCATTAGTTTCCAACTCTGGAGGGGTGATTCCGGAGACCAATCTGGCCATTAGTTTCCACTCTGGAGGGGTGATTCCGGTAGCCAATCTGGCCATTACTTTCCAACTCTGGAGGGGTGATTCCGAGACCAATCTGGCCATTACTTTCCAACTCTGGAGGGGTGATTCCGAGACCAATCTGGCCATTACTTTCCAACTCTGGAGGGGTGATTCGGGAACCATCTGGCCATTACTTTCCAACTCTGGAGGGGTGATTCCGGAACCAATCTGGCCATTACTTTCCAACTCTGGAGGGGTGATTCGGAGACCAATCTGGCCATCACTTTCCAACTCTGGAGGGGTGATTCCTGAGACCAATCTGGCCATTACTTTCCAACTCTGGAGGGGTGATTCCGGAGACCAATCTGGCCATTAGCTTTCCAACTCTGGAGGGGTGATTCCGGGACCAATCTGGCCATTACTTTCCAACTCTGGAGGGGTGATTCCGAGACCAATCTGGCCATTACTTTCCAACTCTGGAGGGGTGATTCCTGAGACCAATCTGGCCATTCACTCTCCAACTCTGGAGGGGTGATTCCGAGACCGAATCTGGCCATTAGTTTTCCAACTCTAGGGGTGATTCCGGTGCCAATCTGGCCATTAGGTTTCCAACTCTGGGAGTGGTGATTCCCGGTACCTATCTGGCCCATCTACTTTCCCAACTCTGGAGGGGTGAATTCCGAGACCAATCTTGCCATTACTTTCGAACTCTGGAGGGGTGAATTCCGGTGCCAATCTGGCATTAGTTTCCAACTCCTGGAAGGGGTGATTCCGAGACCAATCTGGCCATTACTTTTCCAACTCTGGAAGGGGGGATTCCAAGACCATCTGGCCATTACTTTCCAACTCTGGAGGGGTATTCCGGAACGTATCTGGCATTACTTTCCAACTCTGGAGGGGTTGATTCCGAAGCCAATCTGCCATGACTTCCTCGGTAGGGGTGATTCTGCAAACAATCTGGCCATCACTTTCCAACTCTGGAGGGGTGATTCCGAGACCAATCTGGCCTATTACTTTCCAAGCTCTGGAGGGGTGATTCCGGAGGACCACTGGCCCTTACTTTCCAACTCTGGAGTGGTGATTCCGAGACCATCTGGCCATTACTCTCCTAACGTCTGGAGGGGTGAATTCCGAGACCAATCTGGCCATACTTTCCAACTCTGGAGGGGTGATTCCGAGACCAATCTGGCCATTACTTTCCGAACTCTGGATATGGGTGATTCCGGTAGACAATCTTGGCCATTAGTTTCTCAACTCTGGAGGGTGATTCCGGAACTATCTGGCAATTACTTTCCAACTCTGGAGGGGTGATTCTGAGACCAATCTGGCCATGACTTTCCAACTCTGGAGGGGTGATTCTGAGACCAATCTGGCCATCACTTTCCAACTCTGGAGGGGTGATTCCGAGACCAATCTGGCCATTAGTTTCCAACTCTGGAGTGGTGGAGTCCGGTGCCTTCTGGCCATTAGTTCAACTCTGGAGGGGGTGTGTCCGGTATCAATCTCGCCATTTAGTTTCCAACTCTGCAGGGTGTTACGGGACCAATCTGAACTACACTTCCAGTCTGGAGGGGTGATATCGGACGACCAATCTGGTCCAGTTACTTTCCAACGCTGGATGGGGTGATTCCGAGACCAATCTGGCCATTACTGTTCAAACTCTGGAGGGGTGATTCCGGGACGCAATCTGGCCATTACTTCCAACTCTGGAGGGGGGAATTCCGAGACCAATCTGGGCCATTACTTCAACTCTGAAGGGGTGATTCCCGGAACGTAGCTGGCGAATTACTTTCGAAACTTCTGGAGGGGTGATTCCGGAACGCAATCTGGCCCGATGACTTCCAACTCTGGAGGTATTGATTCTGAGACCAATCTGGCCAGTACTTTCCAACACTGTGGAGGGGTGATTCCGGAACGTATCTGGCCATGTACTTCGCCACTCGGGAGGGGTGATTCCGGGACCAAGTCAGAACATACTTCTCCAAGTCTGTCAGCCAGTAGACTCCCGAAGCAAGGGACGGGCCGGCCAGCGTAGTCGGCCGAAGGCCGGCTAGTCTATATATATAAAATCCAGGGTCTGTTTGTTTGTTTGTTTGTTTGTCTGTTTGTTTGTTTGTCCTCAATAGGCTCCTCTGGGATTGATCGGATCGACTTGGAACAAACTGCATAATGTGGGGCGGCTCACCGGGAAGGACATAGGCCACCCACCCCTCCCCTCCTCCCCCTCCCCTCATCCCCCCCTCGCGATTTACCCCAACATTGACCCCCTCCATACTGTCACCCGCATCCAAATTCTGACGATAAGGTGCACCGCCCCGTTATGACGCCAGCCAGACTCTTAGGCCTCATCCCATCGTCATCGGATATCCTTCCCCACCCCCTCTCCTATACATCTATATATATAAAAATCCAGGGGTCTGTTGTTTGTTTGTTTGTTTGTTTGTAGGTCCTCAATAGGCTCCTCTGGTATTGATCGGATCGACTTGGAACAAACTGCATAATGTAGGGCGGCTCTCCGGGACGGACAGAGCCACCCCCCCCCCAACCCTTTCCAACTCTGGAGGGGTGATTACGAGACCAATCTGGCCTTTAGTTTCTAACTCTGGAGGGCTGATTGCGAGACCAATCTGGACATTACTTTCCAACTTTGGAGGGGTGATTCCGACACCAATCCGACATTAGTTTCCAACTCTGGAGGGGTGATTCCGGGCCAATTTGACCATCAACTCTGGAGGGGTGATTCCGAGACCAATCTGGCCATTACTTTCCAACTCTGGAGGGGTGATTCCGGAACCAATCTGGCCATTACTTTCCAACTCTGGAGGGGTGATTCCGGAACCAATCTGGACCATTACTTTCCAACTCTGGAGGGGTGATTCGAGGACCAATCTGACCATTACTTTCCAACTCTGGAGGGGTGATTCCGAGACCAATCTGGCCATTACTTTCCAACTCTGGAGGGGTGATTCCGAGACCAATCTGGCCATTAGTTTCCAACTCTGGAGGGGTGATTCCGGGACCAATCTGGCCATTACTTTCCAACTCTGGAGGGGTGATTCCTGAGACCAATCTGGCCATTACTTTCCAACTCTGGAGGGGTGATTCGAGACCAATCTGGCCATTAGTTTCCAACTCTGGAGGGGTGATTCCGGTGCCAATCTGGCCATTAGTTTCCAACTCTGGAGGGGTGATTCCGGAGACCAATCTGGCCATTAGTTTCCAACTCTGGAGGGGTGATTCCGGTGCCAATCTGGCCATTAGTTTCCAACTCTGGAGGGGTGATTCCGGTACCTAATCTGGCCATTACTTTCCAACTCTGGAGGGGTGATTCCGGAGACCAATCTGGCCATTACTTTCCAACTCTGGAGGGGTGATTCCGAGACCAATCTGGCCATTACTTTCCAACTCTGGAGGGGTGATTACGAGACCAATCTGGCCATTAGTTTCCAACTCTGGAGGGTGATTCCGAACCAATCTGGCCATTACTTTCCAACTCTGGAGGGGTGATTCCGGTAGCCAATCTGGCCATTACTTTCCAACTCTGGAGGTGTGATTCCGAGACCAATCTGGCCATTACTTTCCAACTCTGGAGGGTGATTCCGAGACCAATCTGGCCATTACTTTCCAACTCTGGAGGGGTGATTCCGAGACGTAATCTGGCCATTACTTTCCAACTCTGGAGGGGTGATTCCGGAGACCAATCTGGCCATTACTTTCCAACTCTGGAGGGGTGATTCTGAGACCAATCTGAGCATTACTTCCAACTCGGAGGAGTGATTCCGAGACCGATCTGAGCATTACTTTTCAACTCTGGAGGGTGATTCCGAGACCAATCTGAGCATTACTCCCCCAACTTGGAGGGGTGATTCCGAGACCGATCTGAGCATTACTTTTCAACTCTGGAGGGGTGATTCCGGGGCCAATCTGAGCATTACTTCCCAAACTCTGGAGGGGTGATTCCGAGACCAATATGAGCATTACTTCCCAACTCTGGAGGGTGATTCCGGGACCGATCTGAGCATTACTTCTCGGAACCTTAATGCTGACCCAGTGAAGAGAAGGAAAAGTGCCTCGATCCAGGTCAGAATCCTATCGAGAATCGGTGGGCCACCCCCGAAGGTGTCCGATGACACCGCATGTTAGGCAAGGTGTGTCTGTCAGCAGTAGACTCCCAAAGCAAGGGACGGGCCAGCCAGCGTAGTCGGCCGAAGGCCGGCTAGTCTATCATAAAAATCTATAATAAAACTCCGGAGGGGTGATTTCGAGACCAATAAGGCCATACTTTCCAACTCTGGAGGGGTGATCCGAGACCAATCTGGCCATTACTTTCCAACTCTGGAGGGGTGATTCCGAGACCAATCTGGCCATTACTTTCCAACTCTGGAGGGGTGATTCCGAGACCAATCTGGCCATTACTTTGCAATCTGGAGGGGTGATTCCGAGACCAATCTGGCCATCACTTTCCTTCTTTAGAGGGGTGATTCCGAGACCAATCTGGCCATCAGTTTCCAACTTGGAGGGGTGATTCCGAGACCAATGGCCATTACTTTCCAACTCTGGAGGGTGATTCCGAGAACAATCTGGCCTAATTTCCAACTCCGGAGGGGTGATTCCGGTGCCGAACTGGCCATTACTTTCCTTCTTTAGAGGGGTGATTCCGAGACCAATCTGGCCATTAGTTTCCAACTCTGGAGGGGTGATTCCGGTATCAATTGGCCATTACTTTGCAACTCTGGAGGGGTGATTCCGAGACCAATCTGGCCATCACTTTCCTTCTTTAGAGGGGTGATTCCGAGACCAATCTGGCCATCAGTTTCCAACTCTGGAGGGGTGATTCCGAGACCAATCTGGCCATTACTTTCCAACTCTGGAGGGGTGATTCCGAGAACAATCTGGCCATAACTTTCCAACTCCGGAGGGGTGATTCCGGTGCCGAACTGGCCATTACTTTCCTTCTTTAGAGGGGTGATTCCGAGACCAATCTGGCCATTAGTTTCCAACTCTGGAGGGGTGATTCCGGTATCAATATGGCCATTACTTTCCAACTCTGGAGGGGTGATTCCGAGAACAATCTGGCCATAACTTTCCAACTCCGGAGGGGTGATTCTGGGACCAATCCGGCCATTACTTCCCAACTCTGGAGGGGTGATTCCGGTATCAATATGGCCATTACTTTCCAACTCTGGAGGGGTGATTCCGAGAACAATCTGGCCATAACTTTCCAACTCCGGAGGGGTGATTCCGGTGCCAATCTGGCCATTACTTTCCAACTCTGGAGGGGTGATTCCGAGACCAATCTGGCCATTACTTTCCAACTCTGGAGGGGTGATTCCGAGAACAATCTGGCCATAACTTTCCAACTCCGGAGGGGTGATTCTGGGACCAATCCGGCCATTACTTCCCAACTCTGGAGGGGTGATTCTGGGACCGATCAGGCCATTACTCTCCTACTCTGGAGGGGTGATTCCGAGACCAATCTGACTATTACTTTCCAAGTTTGGAGGATTGATCTCGGGACCAATCTGGCCATTACTTTCCAACTCTGGAGGGGTGATTCCGACACCAATCTGACCATACTTTTAAAAACCATGATGCTGAATGCTGACCTAGTGAAGAGAGACAGAAGTGCCTCGATGCCAGGGAACGCCGTCCAACCGCACACAGCGCGTCCGACTCGAGTCGGCCAAAGGCCGGCTGGTCATAAAAATACAGCTGTCTGAATGTATCCGATGAACTTCGACGCAATAGAACGGATCGGCATGGAACTCGCGGCAGTTTGTGGAGCAGTTCACAAGGAGGAACAAAGCTTATCCCCACCCCTCAGTTCCCTCGCCGGGATACTTGGGTTGTGAGTGTGATTACTGGACACTGTTAGGCGGTTCGAACTGGCTTCTCAACGCTTTCTCGATGACCTCGCCGCGAATTCAGAACTGCACACATGACGGCTCTAGACAAATCCGAGAAAAAGAATGAGAGCGGGACGCGCAGAATGGTCATTATTCTAATTCATGGGAATAAAAGACCGTTCTCCAACAAGTGGCTCGAGGCCAGCGCATAACATTGAGTCAGGTTGGGTCAGATTTCGCAATTGGTCAAGAAACTCTCATTCTCCTTCCTCCTCCCCCTCGAGTCCGTCCACTGCCGCCATCTTGGCCGGAAGACTCATGATACAGACCCACTCATTCTAAGGAGAGCACCAAAGCGCCCTCTACATGGAGCTGCAGAAAGTAAGCTCGAATAGAGCGCGCCGCTCTCTCATCCAGCGTCGTCTTGGAGCTAAAGAGAGCCGCATGCGAACCTGAACTCCCCCACAAGGCAGATAGCTTGGTGGCCGTGAGCACGCTGAGCATTATTGACGAAGTGAAGTGAATATCGGAACAGTTGGATCTATTTGAGTTTGAAATGCCTCCGAAGCGTCGAAACTTATCCCGGAGCACATCGGGAGCTCGAAGGAAAAGAGCTCGAAGAGCTTCTGAAACTGAGGAGGAATGTGAGGTAAGATTAGCAACTTCGAGGAGTCACACCACGGAAGTTCGCGAGAATGAAAGTGCCGAACAGCGCGCATCGAGATTGGGCACTCAACGAGAACGAAGTGCGCAAGCCCGTGCCGAAGAAGATACCCAACAGCGAGCATCGAGATTGGGCACTCAACGAGAACGCACCACCCAAGCCCGTACCCTGGAAGATATTGCACAGCGAGTAACGAGATTGGACACCCAACGAGAACGAACAACGCAAAACCGTGTTCAAGAAAATACCGAAAGTCGTGCATCGAGATTAGGCGCTCAACAAGAACGTAGTACGCAAGCCCGTGCCCGAGAAGATACTCAACAGCAAGCATCGAGATTGGGCACCCAACGAGAACGCACCACGCAAGCCCGTGCCCTAGAAGATACTCAACAGCGAGCATCGAGATTGGGGCCCCAACGAGAACGCACTAGGGAAGCCCGTGCCCGAGAAGGTACTCAACAGCGAGCATCGAGATTGGGCACCCAACGAGAACGCACTACGCAAGCCCGTGCGCTAGAAGATAATCAACAGCGGGCATCGAGATTGGGCACCCAACGAGAACGCACTACGCAAGCCCGTGCCCGAGAAGGTACTCAACAGCGAGCATCGAGATTGGGCACCCAACGAGAACGCACTACGCGAATCCGTTCCTCTGAATGTGCTGAACATAGGAGGAGGCGAACGGAAGCCGACAGAAGTCGCAATGTTCGGTCCAGAGAAGCGCGAAGCATTCAATTGTGGTTAGCTGCTTTCGATTACTCGCCCGGGAATGATTACAGTTCGCATCCGAGCGTCAGGATTGGGAACATGAACAAGCTGTGCAGATTTTGCCGTGCATTGAAATTCGAAAATGAATTACCTGGACTGTGCTGTGCCAGTGGAAAAGTAAGTCTGCCCGATCTGCATGCACCCCCAGAACCGTTGTCAACGTTCGTATCCGGCTCAGGGACTATCTCCAAACATTTTTTGACCAATATCAGAAAATATAATTCCTGTTTCCAAATGACCTCATTTGGGGCAACGAGAGTCGTGCGAGGAGGCTACATGCCAACGTTCAGAGTGCAAGGTCAAGTTTATCATCGCGCTGGATCACTTCTGCCTTTGCCATCTTCGGAGCACAAGTTCCTCCAAATTTATTTCATGGGAGCTACAGATCAAGAACTCGATCAACGGTGTCAACTGAATGCAGATGCAAGACGAGAAATCATCACTGCCCTACAAGATTTATTCCACATGCACAACCGGTTAGTTCGACTATTCGGAACCGCACTCGAGCGAATGCCTGCTGATAATTATGCTGTTGTTATTCGAGCTGACAAAACTCCAGCTGGCGAACATGAAAGAAGGTATAACGCTCCAACGATAGATGAAGTAGCGATTGTCGTGATTGGTCAACAAGAAATCGACCGCCGTGATATAATCATTCGACGCCGAGATGATGGTAATCTCAACCGAGTCTCCGAAACGCATCGCTCCTATGACGCTCTACAGTATCCGATTCTCTTTTGGGAAGGCGAAGACGGATACCATTTTGGTATAAAAATGAGGAACCCATTGACTGGAGAGGAAATCGAGGGGAAAAAAGTTAGCGCTATGAATTACTATGCGTATCGATTGATGGTTCGAGACAACGTCGAGAACCATATTTTGAAGTGTCGACAATTGTTCCATCAATATGCTGTCGATATGTACGTGAAAATTGAATCTGAGCGACTCCTCTTCATCCGCTGCAATCAGACCAAGTTACGTTCCGAACAGTATACATCTCCGTGATGCCGTTGCTTCCGATGGTAACGTGAACGCCGCCAGTTTGGGGAGAATGGTCATCTTGCCCTCGACTTTCACAGGAAGTCCACGCCATATGCATGAGTATGCACAGGACGCAATGACGTATGTCAGAGCATACGGTCGTCCGGATTTATTCATCACTTTTACCTGCAATCCTACTTGGACCGAAATAAAAGAACTTCTGTTGCCTGGACAATCTTCCGCTGATCGCCCTGATATCGTCTCCCGCGTGTTCAAGCGGAAATTGAAATCTCTGATGGATTTCATCGTCAAATATCATGTTTTTGGAGAAACACGTTGTTGGATGTATTCCGTCGAGTGGCAGAAACGAGGTTTGCCACATGCACATATATTGATCTGGTTGATGAACAAAATTACACCAGACCAAATCGACGAAATTATCTCGGCTGAAATCCCAGATATCAACACCGATCCGGATTTGTTTGAAATAGTCACCAAAAACATGATCCATGGTCCTTGCGGTGCAGAAAATAGAAACTCTCCGTGCATGAAGGATGGGAAGTGTACCAAACGTTACCCACGGAACCTTCATGCCGAAACAATAACTGGGAACGATGGATACCCACTCTACCGTCGACGCTCTCCTGAAGATGGTGGCAGACTCGCTGTTTTGAGAATTCGCAACAGATTGGTTCGCATCGACAATCGCTGGATCGTACCGTATTCACCATTGCTCTCGAAAACTTTCAAAGCGCACATTAATGTTGAGTATTGCAATTCAGTCAAATCGATAAAGTACATCTGCAAGTACGTTAACAAGGGGAGCGACATGGCGATCTTGGAATTGAGAAGCGACTCTGAACCCATCGATGAACTCAATCAATACCAATTAGGACGCTACATATGCAGCCAGGAAGCTATCTGGCGAATTTTTGCTTTCCCGATCCATGAACGTCATCCGACTGTAGTCCATTTGGCAGTACACCTCGAAAATGGACAGCGTGTGTATTTCACATCTCGAAATCTTCAAGCACAAGCATCTTCACCGCCGCAAACCACCTTGACTGCATTTTTTTCATTGTGTGGCGATGATTCTTTCGCGAGGACGTTACTCTATTCAGAAGTGCCGAAATACTTCACATGGAATCCATCAGCGAAGAAATTCCAACGCCGCAGAAAAGGTGTACCCGTGGTTGGGGTTCCGAATCTATATTCTCCCGACGCCTTGGGTCGCCTGTACACGGTACACCCAAATAACCAAGAATGCTTTTTCTTGCGTTTGCTGTTAGTCAATGTTCGTGGACCAAGGTCCTTTGAAGAGCTTAAAACTGTAAATGGAATACTGTGTGCGACCTATAGAGAAGCTTGCCAGCGATTGAACCTTCTCGAAAACGATGAACACTGGATCTCAACACTCGCAGATGCATCCAACACTGCTCTACCCCCTCAAATCCGCATGCTTTTTGCGATAATACTGACGACATGTTCCCCATCCAACCCCAAGGATCTTTGGGAAAGGTTCAAAGATTCTCTGACTGAAGACATCCTCCATCGTTTGCAGAGGATGAGTGACAGTCCAGAATTACAATCCACAACCAGTGTGTACAATGAAGGTTTGACCTTGATTGAGGACATGTGCTTGGCGATTGCTAACAAACGATTACTGAATCTGGGAATGCCTTCACCCGATCGGTCTGCTGCCAACAATTATGATCGCGACCTGAACCGTGAAACAGACTTCGATACTGATGATCTGGCTCGATTCGTCGAAGCCAATGTACAAAAATTGATTCCTGAGCAGCGCACCGTCTACGATATGATAATGCGAGCCATAAGGTTCGAGACTGGTGGATTGTATTTCTTAGATGCTCCCGGAGGTACTGGCAAAACCTTCCTCATCTCTCTCATTTTGGCTACAGTACGATCCAGAAGTAAAATTGCCCTGGCGATCGCATCGTCTGGAATCGCTGCAACACTGTTAGACGGCGGACGCACAGCACACTCAGCTTTGAAACTGCCCCTCAATTTACAAACTGTTGAGACTCCGCTTTGTAACATCAGTAAGAACTCTGGAATGGCCTCAGTTCTCAAATCATGTGAGCTCATCATCTGGGATGAATGCACAATGTCCCACAGAAAAGCTTTGGAGGCCCTCGACCTGACACTGAGAGATTTCAGGGGAAACAATCAGCCTTTCGGAAGAGCACTGATCCTGCTCTCTGGAGACTTTCGGCAAACTCTTCCAGTGATACCGCGATCCACGCCTGCAGACGAACTGAATGCTTGCCTCAAAGCTTCAATACTATGGCAACACGTGCAAAAATTGACACTGAAGACCAACATGCGCGTACAGCTGCAAAATGATGCGTCTGCTGGAGTTTTCGCGAAGCAATTGTTGGACATTGGGGATGGGAAGATATCGTTCAGTACTCATCCCTCACCTGTCATCAGATTTCCGAGAAATTTCTGCACGATGGTTACATCAAAAACCGACTTGGTGGAAAAAGTTTTCCC
>CM075103.1:206908-233164 GCA_037576195.1 Phytoseiulus persimilis | reverse complement strand
GGGAAGACTCAACTCCGAGAATCTTCGGGATTCCCCGAAAAACATTGGACAGACTCGACTCCGAGAATCTTCGGAATTCCTCAAAAAGCCGTGGAAAGACTCAACTCCGAGAATCTTCGGAATTCCTGTAAGAGCCGTGGAAAGACTCAACTCCGAGAATCTTCTTGATTCCTCGAAGAGCCATGGACAGACTCAACTGCGAGAATTTTCGGGATTCCTCGAAAAACCATGGACAGACTCAACTCCGAGAATCTTCGGAATTCCTCAAAGAGCCGTGGAAAGACTCAACTCCGAGAATATTCGGAATTCCTGAAAGAGCCGTGGGAAGACTCAACTCCGAGAATCTTCGGGATTCCTCGGAGAGCCATGGACAGACTCAACTCCGAGAATCCTCGGAATTCCTCGAATAGCCGTGGAAAGACTCAACTCCGAGAATCCTCAGAATTCCTTGAAGAGCCGTGGGAAGACTCAACTGCGAGAATCTTCGGGATTCCTTGGAGAACTATGGACAGACTATACTCCGAGAATCTTCGGAATTCCTCAAAGAGCCGTGGAAAGACTCAACTCCGAGAATATTCGAAATCCTCGGAGAGCCGTGGAAAGACTCAACTCCGAGAACATTCGGAATTCCTCGAAGAGCCATGGACAGACTCAACTGCGAGAATTTTCGGGATTCCTCGAAGAACTATGGACAGACTCAACTCCGAGAATCTTCGGAATTCCTCGAAGAGCCGTAGGAAGACTCAACTCCGAGAATTTTCGGAATTCCTCAAAGAGCCGTGGGAAGACTCAACTCCGAGAATCTTCGGGATTCCCCGAAAAACCATGGACAGACTCGACTCCGAGAATCCTCAGGATTCCTTGAAGAGCCATGGACAGACCCAACTGCGAGAATTTTCGGGATTCCTCGAAAAACCATGGACAGACTCAACTCCGAGAATCTTTGGAATTCCTCAAAGAGCCGTGGGAAGACTCAACTCCGAGAATCTTCGGGATTCCTCGGAGAACCATGGACAGACTCAACTCCGAGAATCTTCGGGATTCCTCGAAGAACCATGGACAGATTCAACTGCGAGAATCTTCGGGATTTCTCGAAGAACCATGGACAGACTCGGCTCCGAGAATCTTCGGAATTCCTCAAAGAGCCGTGGAAAGACTCAACTCCGAGAATATTCGGAATTCCTCAAAGAGCCGTGGGAAGACTCAACTCCGAGAATCTTCGGGATTCCTCGGAGAGCCATGGACAGACTCAACTCCGAGAGTCTTCTTGATTCCTCGAAGAGCCGTGGGAAGACTCAACTCCGAGAATCTTCGGGATTCCCCGAAAAACCATGGACAGACTCGACTCCGAGAATCTTCGGGATTCCTCGAAGAACCATGGACAGACTCAACTCCGAGAATCTTCGGAACTCCCCGAATAGCCGTGGGAAGACTCAACTCCGAGAATCTTCGGGATTCCTCGAAGAACCATGGACAGACTCGGCTCCGAGAATCCTCAGAATTCCTTGAAGAGCCATGGACAGACTCAACTCCAAGAATCTCCGGGATTCCTCGGAGAGCCAAGGACAGACTCGACTCCGAGAATCCTCAGAATTCCTTGAAGAGCCATGGACAGACTCAACTCCAAGAATCTCCGGGATTCCTCGGAGAGCCAAGGACAGACTCGACTCCGAGAATCCTCAGAATTCCTTGAAGAGCCATGGACAGACTCAACTGCGAGAATTTTCGGGATTCCTCGAAGAACCATGGACAGACTCGACTCCGAGAATCCTCAGAATTCCTTGAAGAGCCATGGACAGACTCAACTCCGACAATATCCGGGATTCCTCGAAGAGCCTCGACTCCGAGAATATTCGGGATTCCTCGAAGAGCCATGGACAGACTCAACTCCGTGAATATTCGGAATTCCTCAAAGAGCCATGGACAGATTCAACTCCGAGAATCTTCGGAATTCCTCGAAGAGCCATGGACAGACTCAACTCCGAGAATCTTCCGAATTCCTCGGAGAGCCAAGGACAGACTTAACTCCGAGAATATCCGGGATTCCTCGAAGAGCCCCGACCCCGAGGATATACGGGATTCCTCGAAGAGCCATGGACGGACTCAACTCCGTGAATATTCGGAATTCCTCAAAGAGCCATGGACAGATTCAACTCCGAGAATCTTCGGAATTCCTCGAAGAGCCCCGACTCCGAGAATATTCGGGATTCCTCGAAGAGCCATGGACAGACTCAACTCCGTGAATATTCGGAATTCCTCAAAGAGCCATGGACAGGTTCAACTCCGAGAATCTTCGGAATTCCTCGAAGAGCCATGGAAAGACTCAACTCCGAGAATCTTCGGGATTCCTCGAGGTGCCATGGACAGACTCAACTCCGAGAATCTTCGGAATTCCTCGAAGAGCCATGAACGGACTCAACTCCGAGAATCTTCGGAATTCCTCAAAGAGCCGTGGAAAGACTCAACTCCAAGAATATTCGGGATTCCTCGAAGAGCCATGGACAGACTCAACTCCGTGAATATTCGGAATTCCTCAAAGAGCCATGGACAGATTCAACTCCGAGAATCTTCGGAATTCCTCGAAGAGCCCCGACTCCGAGAATATTCGGGATTCCTCGAAGAGCCATGGACAGACTCAACTCCGTGAATATTCGGAATTCCTCAAAGAGCCATGGACAGATTCAACTCCGAGAATCTTCGGAATTCCTCGAAGAGCCATGGAAAGACTCAACTCCGAGAATCTTCGGGATTCCTCGAGGTGCCATGGACAGACTCAACTCCGAGAATCTTCGGAATTCCTCGAAGAGCCATGAACGGACTCAACTCCGAGAATCTTCGGAATTCCTCAAAGAGCCGTGGAAAGACTCAACTCCAAGAATATTCGGGATTCCTCGAAGAGCCATGGACAGACTCAACTCCGAGAATCTTCCGAATTCCTCGGAGAGCCAAGGACAGACTCAACTCCGAGAATCTTCGGAATTCCTCAAAGTGCCGTGGAAAGACTCAACTCCAAGAATATTCGGGATTCCTCGAAGAGCCATGGACAGACTCAACTCCGTGAATATTCGGAATTCCTCAAAGAGCCATGGACAGATTCAACTCCGAGAATCTTCGGAATTCCTCGAAGAGCCCCGACTCCGAGAATATTCGGGATTCCTCGAAGAGCCATGCACAGACTCAACTCCGTGAATATTCGGAATTCCTCAAAGAGCCATGGACAGATTCAACTCCGAGAATCTTCGGAATTCCTCGAAGAGCCATGGAAAGACTCAACTCCGAGAATCTTCGGGATTCCTCGAGGTGCCATGGACAGACTCAACTCCAAGAATATTCGGGATTCCTCGAAGAGCCATGGACAGACTCAACTCCGAGAATTTTCGGAATTCCTCAAAGAGCCGTGGGAAGACTCAACTCCGAGAATCTTCGGGATTCCCCGGAAAACCATGGACAGACTCGACTCCGAGAATCCTCAGAACTCCTTGAAGAGCCATGGACAGACTCAACTGCGAGAATTTTCGGGATTCCTCGAAGAACCATGGACAGACTCAACTCCGAGAATCTTCGGAACTCCCCGAATAGCCGTGGAAAGACTCAACTCCGAGAATTTTCGGAATTCCTCAAAGAGCCGTGGGAAGACTCAACTCCGAGAATCTTCGGGATTCCCCGAGAAACCATGGACAGACTCGACTCCGAGAATCCTCAGAATTCCTTGGAGAGCCATGGACAGACTCAATTGCGAGAATTTTCGGGATTCCTCGAAGAGCCATGGACAGACTCAACTCCGAGAATCTTCGGAATTCCTCGAAGAGCCATGAACGGACTCAACTCCGAGAATCTTCGGAATTCCTCAAAGAGCCGTGGAAAGACTCAACTCCAAGAATATTCGGGATTCCTCGAAGAGCCATGGACAGACTCAACTCCGAGAATCTTCCGAATCCCTCGGAGAGCCAAGGACAGACTCAACTCCGAGAATATCCGGGATTCCTCGAAGAGCCCCGACTCCGAGAATATTCGGGATTCCTCGAAGAGCCATGGACAGACTCAACTCCGTGAATATTCGGAATTCCTCGAAGAGCCATGGACAGACTCAACTCCGTGAATATTCGGAATTCCTCAAAGAGCCGTGGAAAGACTCAACTCCAAGAATATTCGGGATTCCTCGAAGAGCCATGGACAGACTCAACTCCGAGAATCTTCCGAATTCCTCGGAGAGCCAAGGACAGACTCAACTCCGAGAATATCCGGGATTCCTCGAAGAGCCCCGACTCCGAGAATATTCGGGATTCCTCGAAGAGCCATGGACAGACTCAACTCCGTGAATATTCGGGATTCCTCGAAGAGCCATGGACAGACTCAACTCCGTGAATATTCGGAATTCCTCAAAGAGCCATGGACAGATTCAACTCCGAGAATCTTCGGAATTCCTCGAAGAGCCATGGAAAGACTCAACTCCGAGAATCTTCGGGATTCCTCGAGGTGCCATGGACAGACTCAACTCCGAGAATCTTCGGAATTCCTCGAGGAGCCATGAACGGACTCAACTCCGAGAATCTTCGGAATTCCTCAAAGAGCCGTGGAAAGACTCAACTCCAAGAATATTCGGGATTCCTCGAAGAGCCATGGACAGACTCAACTCCGAGAATCTTCCGAATTCCTTGGAGAGCCCCGACTCCTAGAATATTCGGGATTCCTCGAAGAGCCATGGACAGACTCAACTCCGTGAATATTCGGAATTCCTCAAAGAGCCATGGACAGATTCAACTCCGAGAATCTTCGGAATTCCTCGAAGAGCCCCGACTCCGAGAATATTCGGGATTCCTCGAAGAGCCATGCACAGACTCAACTCCGTGAATATTCGAAATCCTCGGAGAGCCATGGACAGACTCAACTGTGAGAATTTTCGGGATTCCTCGAAGAACTATGGACAGACTCAACTCCGAGAATCTTCGGAATTCCTCAAAGAGCCGTGGAAAGACTCAACTCCGAGAATTTTCGGAATTCCTCAAAGAGCCGTGGGAAGACTCAACTCCGAGAATCTTCGGGATTTCCCGAAAAACCATGGACAGACTCGACTCCGAGAATCCTCAGGATTCCTTGAAGAGCCATGGACAGACCCAACTACGAGAATTTTCGGGATTCCTCGAAAAACCATGGACAGACTCAACTCCGAGAATCTTTGGAATTCCTCAAAGAGCCGTGGAAAGACTCAACTCCGAGAATATTCGGAATTCCTCAAAGAGCCGTGGGAAGACTCAACTCCGAGAATCTTCGGGATTCCTCGGAGAACCATGGCCAGACTCAACTCCGAGAATCTTCGGGATTCCTCGAAGAACCATGGACAGATTCAACTGCGAGAATCTTCGGGATTCCTCGAAGAACCATGGACAGACTCGGCTCCGAGAATCCTCAGAATTTCTTGAAGAGCCATGGACAGACTCCACTCCAAGAATCTTCGAGATTCCTCGGAGAACCATGGACAGACTCAACTCCGAGAGTCCTCGGAATTCCTTGAAGAGCCATGGACAGACTCAACTGCGAGAATTTTCGGGATTCCTCGAAGAACCATGGACAGACTCAACTCCGAGAATCTTCGGAATTCCTCAAAGAGCCGTGGAAAGACTCAACTCCGAGAATATTCGGAATTCCTCGAAGAGCCATGGACAGACTCAACTCCGAGAATCTTCAGAACTCCTTGAAGAGCCATGGACAGACTCAACTGCGAGAATTTCCGGGATTCCTCGAAGAACCATGGACAGACTCAACTCCGAGAATCTTCGGAATTCCTCAAGGAGCCGTGGGAAGACTCAACTCCGAGAATCTTCGGGATTCCCCGAGAAACCATGGACAGACTCGACTCCGAGAATCCTCAGAATTCCTTGAAGAGCCATTGACAGACTGAACTGCGAGAATTTTCGGGATTCCTCGAAGAACCATAGACAGCTCAACTCCGAGAATCTTCGGAATTCCTCAAAGAGCCGTGGAAAGACTCAACTCCGAGAATTTTCGGAATTCCTCAAAGAGCCGTGGACAGACTCAACTCTGAGAATCTTCGGGATTCCTAGAAGAGCCATGGACAGACTCAACCCCGATAATATTCGGAATTCCTCAAAGAGCCGTGGAAAGACTCAACTCCGAGAATCTTTGGAATTCCTCAAAGAGCCGTGGAAAGACTCAACTCCGAGAATATTCGGAATTCCTCAAAGAGCCGTGGGAAGACTCAACTCCAAGAATCTTCGGGATTCCTCGGAGAACCATGGCCAGACTCAACTCCGAGGAATTTCGGAATTCCTCGGAGAGCCATGGACAGACTCGAATCCGAGAAACTTCAGGAATCCTCGAAGAAACGGGGAAAAAACTCAACTCCGTGAATATTCGGAATTCCTCGAAGAGCCATGGACGGACTCAGTTTCAGATCTCTTGGTTCGTCTTGCCTAGCAAATTCAGACCGTGTCCGCAGAATTGAAGATTACCTGCCCTCTCATTGCCGAGGTGCAGGATTTATTTTCTTCCTCTTCCATCAACGTGGCGACTGCTCTCTCTCCCTTGCGCATCTGGGATGGGCTCTCCGGCACCACAGGACAACCGCGCGCCCCACAGCTCTAAGCACCGGCTGCACGTCCTTTTCTCTGGACTTCTTTGGGGGGGTTTCCTGGAGAATCACACGTAGCGTGGCGAACTACGGCGGCTAGTCGACCAGCGCATGTGCCCCCTTTCGGGACTCCGAGAATCTTCGGAATTCCTCGGAGAGCCGTGGAAAGACTCAACTCCGAGAATATTCGAAATCCTCGGAGAGCCATGGACAGACTCAACTGTGAGAATTTTCGGGATTCCTCGAAGAACTATGGACAGACTCAACTCCGAGAATCTTCGGAATTCCTCAAAGAGCCGTGGAAAGACTCAACTCCGAGAATTTTCGGAATTCCTCAAAGAGCCGTGGGAAGACTCAACTCCGAGAATCCTCAGGATTCCTTGAAGAGCCATGGACAGACCCAACTGCGAGAATTTTCGGGATTCCTCGAAAAACCATGGACAGACTCAACTCCGAGAATCTTTGGAATTCCTCAAAGAGCCGTGGAAAGACTCAACTCCGAGAATATTCGGAATTCCTCAAAGAGCCGTGGGAAGACTCAACTCCGAGAATCTTCGGGATTCCTCGGAGAACCATGGCCAGACTCAACTCCGAGAATCTTCGGGATTCCTCGAAGAACCATGGACAGATTCAACTGCGAGAATCTTCGGGATTCCTCGAAGAACCATGGACAGACTCGGCTCCGAGAATCCTCAGAATTTCTTGAAGAGCCATGGACAGACTCCACTCCAAGAATCTTCGAGATTCCTCGGAGAACCATGGACAGACTCAACTCCGAGAGTCCTCGGAATTCCTTGAAGAGCCATGGACAGACTCAACTGCGAGAATTTTCGGGATTCCTCGAAGAACCATGGACAGACTCAACTCCGAGAATCTTCGGAATTCCTCAAAGAGCCGTGGAAAGACTCAACTCCGAGAATATTCGGAATTCCTCGAAGAACCATGGACAGACTCAACTCCGAGAATCTTCAGAACTCCTTGAAGAGCCATGGACAGACTCAACTGCGAGAATTTCCGGGATTCCTCGAAGAACCATGGACAGACTCAACTCCGAGAATCTTCGGAATTCCTCAAGGAGCCGTGGGAAGACTCAACTCCGAGAATCTTCGGGATTCCCCGAGAAACCATGGACAGACTCGACTCCGAGAATCCTCAGAATTCCTTGAAGAGCCATTGACAGACTGAACTGCGAGAATTTTCGGGATTCCTCGAAGAACCATAGACAGCTCAACTCCGAGAATCTTCGGAATTCCTCAAAGAGCCGTGGAAAGACTCAACTCCGAGAATTTTCGGAATCCCTCAAAGAGCCGTGGACAGACTCAACTCTGAGAATCTTCGGGATTCCTAGAAGAGCCATGGACAGACTCAACCCCGATAATATTCGGAATTCCTCAAAGAGCCGTGGAAAGACTCAACTCCGAGAATCTTTGGAATTCCTCAAAGAGCCGTGGAAAGACTCAACTCCGAGAATATTCGGAATTCCTCAAAGAGCCGTGGGAAGACTCAACTCCGAGAATCTTCGGGATTCCTCGGAGAACCATGGCCAGACTCAACTCCGAGGAATTTCGGAATTCCTCGGAGAGCCATGGACAGACTCGAATCCGAGAAACTTCAGGAATCCTCGAAGAAACGGGGAAAAAACTCAACTCCGTGAATATTCGGAATTCCTCGAAGAGCCATGGACGGACTCAACTCTGAGAATCTTCGGAATTCCTCAAGAACCACGGACAGACTCTACTCCGAGATTCTTCGGAATTCCTCGAGGAGCCATGGACAGACTCAACTCCGAGAATCTTCGGAATTCCTCGGAGAGCCGTGGAAAGACTCAACTCCGAGAATATTCGAAATCCTCGGAGAGCCGTGGAAAGACTCAACTCCGAGAACATTCGGAATTCCTCGAAGAGCCATGGACAGACTCAACTCCGAGAATCCTCGGAATTCTTCGAAGAGCCGTGGAAAGACTCAACTCCGAGAATTTTCGGAATTCCTCAAAGAGCCGTGGGAAGACTCAACTCCGAGAATCTTCGGGATTCCCCGAAAAACCATGGACAGACTCGACTCCGAGAATCCTCAGAATTCCTTGAAGAGCCATGGACAGACTCAACTGCGAGAATTTTCGGGATTCCTCGAAGAACCATGGACAGACTCAACTCCGAGAATCTTCGGAATTCCTCAAAGAACCATGGACAGACTCAACTCCGAGAATCTTCGGAATTCCTCAAAGAGCCGTGGAAAGACTCAACTCCGAGAATATTCGAAATCCTCGGAGAGCCGTGGAAAGACTCAACTCCGAGAACATTCGGAATTCCTCGAAGAGCCATGGACAGACTCAACTGTGAGAATTTTCGGGATTCCTCGAAGAACTATGGACAGACTCAACTCCGAGAATCTTCGGAATTCCTCAAAGAGCCGTGGAAAGACTCAACTCCGAGAATTTTCGGAATTCCTCAAAGAGCCGTGGGAAGACTCAACTCCGAGAATCTTCGGGATTCCCCGAAAAACCATGGACAGACTCGACTCCGAGAATCCTCAGGATTCCTTGAAGAGCCATGGACAGACCCAACTGCGAGAATTTCCGGGATTCCTCGAAAAACCATGGACAGACTCAACTCCGAGAATCTTTGGAATTCCTCAAAGAGCCGTGGAAAGACTCAACTCCGAGAATATTCGGAATTCCTCAAAGAGCCGTGGGAAGACTCAACTCCGAGAATCTTCGGGATTCCTCGGAGAACCATGGCCAGACTCAACTCCGAGAATCTTCGGGATTCCTCGAAGAACCATGGACAGATTCAACTGCGAGAATCTTCGGGATTCCTCGAAGAACCATGGACAGACTCGGCTCCGAGAATCCTCAGAATTTCTTGAAGAGCCATGGACAGACTCCACTCCAAGAATCTTCGAGATTCCTCGGAGAACCATGGACAGACTCAACTCCGAGAGTCCTCGGAATTCCTTGAAGAGCCATGGACAGACTCAACTGCGAGAATTTTCGGGATTCCTCGAAGAACGATGGACAGACTCAACTCCGAGAATCTTCGGAATTCCTCAAAGAGCCGTGGAAAGACTCAACTCCGAGAATATTCGGAATTCCTCGAAGAGCCATGGACAGACTCAACTCCGAGAATCTTCAGAACTCCTTGAAGAGCCATGGACAGACTCAACTGCGAGAATTTCCGGGATTCCTCGAAGAACCATGGACAGACTCAACTCCGAGAATCTTCGGAATTCCTCAAGGAGCCGTGGGAAGACTCAACTCCGAGAATCTTCGGGATTCCCCGAGAAACCATGGACAGACTCGACTCCGAGAATCCTCAGAATTCCTTGAAGAGCCATTGACAGACTGAACTGCGAGAATTTTCGGGATTCCTCGAAGAACCATAGACAGCTCAACTCCGAGAATCTTCGGAATTCCTCAAAGAGCCGTGGAAAGACTCAACTCCGAGAATTTTCGGAATTCCTCGAAGAAACATGGACAGACTCAACTGCGAGAATTTTCGGGATTCCTCGAAAAACCATGGACAGACTCAACTCCGAGAATCTT
Source organism: Phytoseiulus persimilis (assembly GCA_037576195.1). Lineage (NCBI taxonomy): Eukaryota > Metazoa > Arthropoda > Arachnida > Mesostigmata > Phytoseiidae > Phytoseiulus > Phytoseiulus persimilis. The sequence goes on along the minus strand of CM075103.1, from coordinate 223,034 downwards.
TGAAATTCCTCAAAGAGCCGTGGAAAGACTCAACTCCGAGAATATTCGGAATTCCTCAAAGAGCCGTGGGAAGACTCAACTCCGAGAATCTTCGGGATTCCTCGGAGAACCATGGACAGACTCAACTCCGAGAATCTTCGGGATTCCTCGAAGAACCATGGACAGATTCAACTGCGAGAATCTTCGGGATTCCTCGAAGAACCATGGACAGACTCGGCTCCGAGAATCCTCAGAATTTCTTGGAGAGCCATGGACAGACTCAACTCCAAGAATCTTCGAGATTCCTCGGAGAACCATGGACAGACTCAACTCCGAGAGTCCTCGGAGTTCTTCGAAGAGCCGTGGAAAGACTCAACTCCGAGAAAATTCGGAATTCCTCAAAGAGCCGTGGGAAGACTCAACTCCGAGAATCTTCGGGATTCCTCGGAGAACCATGGCCAGACTCAACTCCGAGAATCTTCGGAATTCCTCAAAGAGCCGTGGGAAGACTCAACTCCGAGAATCTTCGGGATTCCCCGAGAAACCATGGACAGACTCGACTCCGAGAATCCTCAGAATTCCTTGAAGAGCCATGGACAGACTCAACTGCGAGAATTTTCGGGATTCCTCGAAGAACCATGGACAGACTCAACTCCGAGAATCTTCGGAATTCCTCAAGGAGCCGTGGAAAGACTCAACTGCGAGAATTTTCGGGATTCCTCGAAGAACCATGGACAGACTCAACTCCGAGAATCTTCGGAATTCCTCAAGGAGCCGTGGGAAGACTCAACTCCGAGAATCTTCGGGATTCCTCGAGGTGCCATGGACAGACTCAACTCCGAGAATCTTCGGAATTCCTCGAAGAGCCATGAACGGACTCAACTCCGAGAATCTTCGGAATTCCTCAAAGAGCCGTGGAAATACTCAACTCCAAGAATATTCGGGATTCCTCGAAGAGCCATGGACAGACTCAACTCCGAGAATCTTCCGAATTCCTCGGAGAGCCAAGGACAGACTCAACTCCGAGAATCTTCGGAATTCCTCAAAGAGCCGTGGAAAGACTCAACTCCAAGAATATTCGGGATTCCTCGAAGAGCCATGGACAGACTCAACTCCGTGAATATTCGGAATTCCTCAAAGAGCCATGGACAGATTCAACTCCGAGAATCTTCGGAATTCCTCGAAGAGCCCCGACTCCGAGAATATTCGGGATTCCTCGAAGAGCCATGCACAGACTCAACTCCGTGAATATTCGGAATTCCTCAAAGAGCCATGGACAGATTCAACTCCGAGAATCTTCGGAATTCCTCGAAGAGCCATGGAAAGACTCAACTCCGAGAATCTTCGGGATTCCTCGAGGTGCCATGGACAGACTCAACTCCGAGAATCTTCGGAATTCCTCGAAGAGCCATGAACGGACTCAACTCCGAGAATCTTCGGAATTCCTCAAAGAGCCGTGGAAAGACTCAACTCCAAGAATATTCGGGATTCCTCGAAGAGCCATGGACAGACTCAACTCCGAGAATCTTCCGAATTCCTCGAAGAGCCAAGGACAGACTCAACTCCGAGAATATCCGGGAGTCCTCGAAGAGCCCCGACTCCGAGAATATTCGGGATTCCTCGAAGAGCCATGGACAGACTCAACTCCGTGAATATTCGGAATTCCTCGAAGAGCCATGGACAGACTCAACTCCGTGAATATTCGGAATTCCTCAAAGAGCCGTGGAAAGACTCAACTCCGAGAATATTCGAAATCCTCGGAGAGCCGTGGAAAGACTCAACTCCGAGAACATTCGGAATTCCTCGAAGAGCCATGGACAGACTCAACTGTGAGAATTTTCGGGATTCCTCGAAGAACTATGGACAGACTCAACTCCGAGAATCTTCGGAATTCCTCAAAGAGCCGTGGAAAGACTCAACGCCGAGAATTTTCGGAATTCCTCAAAGAGCCGTGGGAAGACTCAACTCCGAGAATCTTCGGGATTCCCCGAAAAACCATGGACAGACTCGACTCCGAGAATCCTCAGGATTCCTTGAAGAGCCATGGACAGACCCAACTGCGAGAATTTTCGGGATTCCTCGAAAAACCATGGACAGACTCAACTCCGAGAATCTTTGGAATTCCTCAAAGAGCCGTGGAAAGACTCAACTCCGAGAATATTCGGAATTCCTCAAAGAGCCGTGGGAAGACTCAACTCCGAGAATCTTCGGGATTCCTCGGAGAACCATGGCCAGACTCAACTCCGAGAATCTTCGGGATTCCTCGAAGAACCATGGACAGATTCAACTGCGAGAATCTTCGGGATTCCTCGAAGAACCATGGACAGACTCGGCTCCGAGAATCCTCAGAATTTCTTGAAGAGCCATGGACAGACTCCACTCCAAGAATCTTCGAGATTCCTCGGAGAACCATGGACAGACTCAACTCCGAGAGTCCTCGGAATTCCTTGAAGAGCCATGGACAGACTCAACTGCGAGAATTTTCGGGATTCCTCGAAGAACCATGGACAGACTCAACTCCGAGAATCTTCGGAATTCCTCAAAGAGCCGTGGAAAGACTCAACTCCGAGAATATTCGGAATTCCTCGAAGAGCCATGGACAGACTCAACTCCGAGAATCTTCAGAACTCCTTGAAGAGCCATGGACAGACTCAACTGCGAGAATTTCCGGGATTCCTCGAAGAACCATGGACAGACTCAACTCCGAGAATCTTCGGAATTCCTCAAGGAGCCGTGGGAAGACTCAACTCCGAGAATCTTCGGGATTCCCCGAGAAACCATGGACAGACTCGACTCCGAGAATCCTCAGAATTCCTTGAAGAGCCATTGACAGACTGAACTGCGAGAATTTTCGGGATTCCTCGAAGAACCATAGACAGCTCAACTCCGAGAATCTTCGGAATTCCTCAGAGAGCCGTGGAAAGACTCAACTCCTAGAATTTTCGGAATTCCTCGAAGAAACATGGACAGACTCAACTCCGAGGAATTACGGAACTCCTCGAAGAGCCATGGACAGACTCAACTCCGAGAATCTTCGGAATGCCTCAAAGAGCCGTGGGAAGACTCAACTCCGAGAATCTTCGGGGTTCCCCGAAAAACCATGGACAGACTCGACTCCGAGAATCCTCCGAATTCCTTGAAGAGCCATGGACAGACTCAACTGCGAGAATTTTCGGGATTCCTCGAAAAACCATGGACAGACTCAACTCCGAGAATCTTTGAAATTCCTCAAAGAGCCGTGGAAAGACTCAACTCCGAGAATATTCGGAATTCCTCAAAGAGCCGTGGGAAGGCTCAACTCCGAGAATCTTCGGGATTCCTCGGAGAACCATGGACAGACTCAACTCCGAGAATCTTCGGGATTCCTCGAAGAACCATGGACAGATTCAACTGCGAGAATCTTCGGGATTCCTCGAAGAACCATGGACAGACTCGGCTCCGAGAATCCTCAGAATTTCTTGGAGAGCCATGGACAGACTCAACTCCAAGAATCTTCGAGATTCCTCGGAGAACCATGGACAGACTCAACTCCGAGAGTCCTCGGAGTTCTTCGAAGAGCCGTGGAAAGACTCAACTCCGAGAAAATTCGGAATTCCTCAAAGAGCCGTGGGAAGACTCAACTCCGAGAATCTTCGGGATTCCTCGGAGAACCATGGCCAGACTCAACTCCGAGAATCTTCGGAATTCCTCAAAGAGCCGTGGGAAGACTCAACTCCGAGAATCTTCGGGATTCCCCGAGAAACCATGGACAGACTCGACTCCGAGAATCCTCAGAATTCCTTGAAGAGCCATGGACAGACTCAACTGCGAGAATTTTCGGGATTCCTCGAAGAACCATGGACAGATTCAACTCCGAGAATCTTCGGAATTCCTCAAAGAGCCGTGGAAAGACTCAACTGCGAGAATTTTCGGGATTCCTCGAAGAACCATGGACAGACTCAACTCCGAGAATCTTCGGAATTCCTCAAGGAGCCGTGGGAAGACTCAACTCCGAGAATCTTCGGGATTCCTCGAGGTGCCATGGACAGACTCAACTCCGAGAATCTTCGGAATTCCTCGAAGAGCCATGAACGGACTCAACTCCGAGAATCTTCGGAATTCCTCAAAGAGCCGTGGAAATACTCAACTCCAAGAATATTCGGGATTCCTCGAAGAGCCATGGACAGACTCAACTCCGAGAATCTTCCGAATTCCTCGGAGAGCCAAGGACAGACTCAACTCCGAGAATCTTCGGAATTCCTCAAAGAGCCGTGGAAAGACTCAACTCCAAGAATATTCGGGATTCCTCGAAGAGCCATGGACAGACTCAACTCCGTGAATATTCGGAATTCCTCAAAGAGCCATGGACAGATTCAACTCCGAGAATCTTCGGAATTCCTCGAAGAGCCCCGACTCCGAGAATATTCGGGATTCCTCGAAGAGCCATGCACAGACTCAACTCCGTGAATATTCGGAATTCCTCAAAGAGCCATGGACAGATTCAACTCCGAGAATCTTCGGAATTCCTCGAAGAGCCATGGAAAGACTCAACTCCGAGAATCTTCGGGATTCCTCGAGGTGCCATGGACAGACTCAACTCCGAGAATCTTCGGAATTCCTCGAAGAGCCATGAACGGACTCAACTCCGAGAATCTTCGGAATTCCTCAAAGAGCCGTGGAAAGACTCAACTCCAAGAATATTCGGGATTCCTCGAAGAGCCATGGACAGACTCAACTCCGAGAATCTTCCGAATTCCTCGGAGAGCCAAGGACAGACTCAACTCCGAGAATATCCGGGAGTCCTCGAAGAGCCCCGACTCCGAGAATATTCGGGATTCCTCGAAGAGCCATGGACAGACTCAACTCCGTGAATATTCGGAATTCCTCGAAGAGCCATGGACAGACTCAACTCCGAGAATCTTCGGGATTCCCCGAGAAACCATGGACAGACTCGACTCCGAGAATCCTCAGAATTCCTTGAAGAGCCATTGACAGACTGAACTGCGAGAATTTTCGGGATTCCTCGAAGAACCATAGACAGCTCAACTCCGAGAATCTTCGGAATTCCTCAGAGAGCCGTGGAAAGACTCAACTCCTAGAATTTTCGGAATTCCTCGAAGAAACATGGACAGACTCAACTCCGAGGAATTACGGAACTCCTCGAAGAGCCATGGACAGACTCAACTCCGAGAATCTTCGGAATGCCTCAAAGAGCCGTGGGAAGACTCAACTCCGAGAATCTTCGGGGTTCCCCGAAAAACCATGGACAGACTCGACTCCGAGAATCCTCCGAATTCCTTGAAGAGCCATGGACAGACTCAACTGCGAGAATTTTCGGGATTCCTCGAAAAACCATGGACAGACTCAACTCCGAGAATCTTTGAAATTCCTCAAAGAGCCGTGGAAAGACTCAACTCCGAGAATATTCGGAATTCCTCAAAGAGCCGTGGGAAGGCTCAACTCCGAGAATCTTCGGGATTCCTCGGAGAACCATGGACAGACTCAACTCCGAGAATCTTCGGGATTCCTCGAAGAACCATGGACAGATTCAACTGCGAGAATCTTCGGGATTCCTCGAAGAACCATGGACAGACTCGGCTCCGAGAATCCTCAGAATTTCTTGGAGAGCCATGGACAGACTCAACTCCAAGAATCTTCGAGATTCCTCGGAGAACCATGGACAGACTCAACTCCGAGAGTCCTCGGAGTTCTTCGAAGAGCCGTGGAAAGACTCAACTCCGAGAAAATTCGGAATTCCTCAAAGAGCCGTGGGAAGACTCAACTCCGAGAATCTTCGGGATTCCTCGGAGAACCATGGCCAGACTCAACTCCGAGAATCTTCGGAATTCCTCAAAGAGCCGTGGGAAGACTCAACTCCGAGAATCTTCGGGATTCCCCGAGAAACCATGGACAGACTCGACTCCGAGAATCCTCAGAATTCCTTGAAGAGCCATGGACAGACTCAACTGCGAGAATTTTCGGGATTCCTCGAAGAACCATGGACAGACTCAACTCCGAGAATCTTCGGAATTCCTCAAAGAGCCGTGGAAAGACTCAACTGCGAGAATTTTCGGGATTCCTCGAAGAACCATGGACAGACTCAACTCCGAGAATCTTCGGAATTCCTCAAGGAGCCGTGGGAAGACTCAACTCCGAGAATCTTCGGGATTCCTCGAGGTGCCATGGACAGACTCAACTCCGAGAATCTTCGGAATTCCTCGAAGAGCCATGAACGGACTCAACTCCGAGAATCTTCGGAATTCCTCAAAGAGCCGTGGAAATACTCAACTCCAAGAATATTCGGGATTCCTCGAAGAGCCATGGACAGACTCAACTCCGAGAATCTTCCGAATTCCTCGGAGAGCCAAGGACAGACTCAACTCCGAGAATCTTCGGAATTCCTCAAAGAGCCGTGGAAAGACTCAACTCCAAGAATATTCGGGATTCCTCGAAGAGCCATGGACAGACTCAACTCCGTGAATATTCGGAATTCCTCAAAGAGCCATGGACAGATTCAACTCCGAGAATCTTCGGAATTCCTCGAAGAGCCCCGACTCCGAGAATATTCGGGATTCCTCGAAGAGCCATGCACAGACTCAACTCCGTGAATATTCGGAATTCCTCAAAGAGCCATGGACAGATTCAACTCCGAGAATCTTCGGAATTCCTCGAAGAGCCATGGAAAGACTCAACTCCGAGAATCTTCGGGATTCCTCGAGGTGCCATGGACAGACTCAACTCCGAGAATCTTCGGAATTCCTCGAAGAGCCATGAACGGACTCAACTCCGAGAATCTTCGGAATTCCTCAAAGAGCCGTGGAAAGACTCAACTCCAAGAATATTCGGGATTCCTCGAAGAGCCATGGACAGACTCAACTCCGAGAATCTTCCGAATTCCTCGGAGAGCCAAGGACAGACTCAACTCCGAGAATATCCGGGAGTCCTCGAAGAGCCCCGACTCCGAGAATATTCGGGATTCCTCGAAGAGCCATGGACAGACTCAACTCCGTGAATATTCGGAATTCCTCGAAGAGCCATGGACAGACTCAACTCCGTGAATATTCGGAATTCCTCAAAGAGCCGTGGAAAGACTCAACTCCAAGAATATTCGGGATTCCTCGAAGAGCCATGGACAGACTCAACTCCGAGAATCTTCCGAATTCCTCGGAGAGCCAAGGACAGACTCAACTCCGAGAATATCCGGGATTCCTCGAAGAGCCCCGACTCCGAGAATATTCGGGATTCCTCGAAGAGCCATGGACAGACCCAACTCCGTGAATATTCGGGATTCCTCGAAGAGCCGTGGGAATACTCAACTCCGAGAATCTTCGGGATTCCCCGAAAAACATTGGACAGATTCAACTCCGAGAATCTTCGGAATTCCTCGAAGAGCCATGGAAAGACTCAACTCCGAGAATCTTCGGGATTCCTCGAGGTGCCATGGACAGACTCAACTCCGAGAATCTTCGGAATTCCTCGAAGAGCCATGAACGGACTCAACTCCGAGAATCTTCGGAATTCCTCAAAGAGCCGTGGAAAGACTCAACTCCAAGAATATTCGGGATTCCTCGAAGAGCCATGGACAGACTCAACTCCGAGAATCTTCCGAATTCCTCGGAGAGCCAAGGACAGACTCAACTCCGAGAATATCCGGGATTCCTCGAAGAGCCCCGACTCCGAGAATATTCGGGATTCCTCGAAGAGCCATGGACAGACTCAACTCCGTGAATATTCGGAATTCCTCAAAGAGCCATGGACAGATTCAACTCCGAGAATCTTCGGAATTCCTCGAAGAGCCCCGACTCCGAGAATATTCGGGATTCCTCGAAGAGCCATGCACAGACTCAACTCCGTGAATATTCGGAATTCCTCAAAGAGCCATGGACAGATTCAACTCCGAGAATCTTCGGAATTCCTCGAAGAGCCATGGAAAGACTAAACTCCGAGAATCTTCGGGATTCCTCGAGGTGCCATGGACAGACTCAACTCCGAGAATCTTCGGAATTCCTCGAAGAGCCATGAACGGACTCAACTCCGAGAATCTTCGGAATTCCTCAAAGAGCCGTGGAAAGACTCAACTCCAAGAATATTCGGAATCCTCGAAGAGCCATGGACAGACTCAACTCCGAGAATTTCCGGAATTCCTCAAAGAGCCGTGGGAAGACTCAACTCCGAGAATATCCGGGATTCCTCGAAGAGCCCCGACTCCGAGTATATTCGGGATTCCTCGAAGAGCCATGGACAGACTCAACTCCGTGAATATTCGGAATTCCTCGAAGAGCCATGGACAGACTCAACTCCGTGAATATTCGGAATTCCTCAAAGAGCCGTGGAAAGACTCAACTCCAAGAATATTCGGGATTCCTCGAAGAGCCATGGACAGACTCAACTCCGAGAATCTTCCGAATTCCTCGGAGAGCCAAGGACAGACTCAACTCCGAGAATATCCGGGATTCCTCGAAGAGCCCCGACTCCGAGAATATTCGGGATTCCTCGAAGAGCCATGGACAGACTCAACTCCGTGAATATTCGGGATTCCTCGAAGAGCCATGGACAGACTCAACTCCGTGAATATTCGGAATTCCTCAAAGAGCCATGGACAGATTCAACTCCGAGAATCTTCGGAATTCCTCGAAGAGCCATGGAAAGACTCAACTCCGAGAATCTTCGGGATTCCTCGAGGTGCCATGGACAGACTCAACTCCGAGAATCTTCGGAATTCCTCGAAGAGCCATGAACGGACTCAACTCCGAGAATCTTCGGAATTCCTCAAAGAGCCGTGGAAAGACTCAACTCCAAGAATATTCGGGATTCCTCGAAGAGCCATGGACAGACTCAACTCCGAGAATCTCCCGAATTCCTCGGAGAGCCAAGGACAGACTCAACTCCGAGAATATCCGGGACTCCTCGAAGAGCCCCGACTCCGAGAATATTCGGGATTCCTCGAAGAGCCATGGACAGACTCAACTCCGTGAATATTCGGAATTCCTCAAAGAGCCATGGACAGATTCAACTCCGAGAATCTTCGGAATTCCTCGAAGAGCCCCGACTCCGAGAATATTCGGGATTCCTCGAAGAGCCATGCACAGACTCAACTCCGTGAATATTCGGAAGTCCTCAAAGAGCCATGGACAGATTCAACTCCGAGAATCTTCGGAATTCCTCGAAGAGCCATGGAAAGACTAAACTCCGAGAATCTTCGGGATTCCTCGAGGTGCCATGGACAGACTCAATTCCGAGAATCTTCGGAATTCCTCGAAGAGCCATGAACGGACTCAACTCCGAGAATCTTCGGAATTCCTCAAAGAGCCGTGGAAAGACTCAACTTCAAGAATATTCGGGATTCCTCGAAGAGCCATGGACAGACTCAACTCCGAGAATTTTCGGAATTCCTCAAAGAGCCGTGGGAAGACTCAACTCCGAGAATCTTCGGGATTCCCCGAAAAACCATGGATAGACTCGACTCCGAGAATCCTCAGAATTCCTTGAAGAGCCATGGACAGACTCAACTGCGAGAATTTTCGGGATTCCTCGAAGAACCATGGACAGACTCAACTCCGAGAATCTTCGGAACTCCCCGAATAGCCGTGGAAAGACTCAACTCCGAGAATTTTCGGAATTCCTCAAAGAGCCGTGGGAAGACTCAACTCCGAGAATCTTCGGGATTCCCCGAGAAACCATGGACAGACTCGACTCCGAGAATTCTCAGAATTCCTTGGAGAGTCATGGACAGACTCAATTGCGAGAATTTTCGGGATTCCTCGAAGAACCATGGACAGACTCAACTCCGAGGAATTTCGGAATTCCTCGGAGAGCCATGGACAGACTCGAATCCGAGAAACTTCAGGAATCCTCGAAGAAACGGGGAAAAACTCAACTCCGTGAATATTCGGAATTCCTCAAAGAGCCGTGGACGGACTCAACTCTGAGAATCTTCGGAATTCCTCGAAGAACTACGGACAGACTCAACTCCGAGATTCTTCGGAATTCCTCGAGTAGCCATGGACAGACTCAACTGCGAGAATTTTCGGGATTCCTCGAAGAACCATGGACAGACTCAACTCCGAGAATCTTCGGAATTCCTAAAAGAGCCGTGGAAAGACTCAACTGCGAGAATTTTCGGGATTCCTCGAAGAACCATAGACAGACTCAACCCCGAGAATCTTCGGAATTCCTTAAAGAGCCGTGGAAAGACTCAACTCCAAGAATATTCGGGATTCCTCGAAGAGCCATGGACAGACTCAACTCCGAGAATCTTCCGAATTCCTCGGAGAGCCAAGGACAGACTCAACTCCGAGAATATCCGGGACTCCTCGAAGAGCCCCGACTCCGAGAATATTCGGGATTCCTCGAAGAGCCATGGACAGACTCAACTCCGTGAATATTCGGAATTCCTCAAAGAGCCATGGACAGATTCAACTCCGAGAATCTTCGGAATTCCTCGAAGAGCCCCGACTCCGAGAATATTCGGGATTCCTCGAAGAGCCATGCACAGACTCAACTCCGTGAATATTCGGAAGTCCTCAAAGAGCCATGGACAGATTCAACTCCGAGAATCTTCGGAATTCCTCGAAGAGCCATGGAAAGACTAAACTCCGAGAATCTTCGGGATTCCTCGAGGTGCCATGGACAGACTCAATTCCGAGAATCTTCGGAATTCCTCGAAGAGCCATGAACGGACTCAACTCCGAGAATCTTCGGAATTCCTCAAAGAGCCGTGGAAAGACTCAACTTCAAGAATATTCGGGATTCCTCGAAGAGCCATGGACAGACTCAACTCCGAGAATTTTCGGAATTCCTCAAAGAGCCGTGGGAAGACTCAACTCCGAGAATCTTCGGGATTCCCCGAAAAACCATGGATAGACTCGACTCCGAGAATCCTCAGAATTCCTTGAAGAGCCATGGACAGACTCAACTGCGAGAATTTTCGGGATTCCTCGAAGAACCATGGACAGACTCAACTCCGAGAATCTTCGGAACTCCCCGAATAGCCGTGGAAAGACTCAACTCCGAGAATTTTCGGAATTCCTCAAAGAGCCGTGGGAAGACTCAACTCCGAGAATCTTCGGGATTCCCCGAGAAACCATGGACAGACTCGACTCCGAGAATTCCTCAGAATTCCTTGGAGAGCCATGGACAGACTCAATTGCGAGAATTTTCGGGATTCCTCGAAGAACCATGGACAGACTCAACTCCGAGGAATTTCGGAATTCCTCGGAGAGCCATGGACAGACTCGAATCCGAGAAACTTCAGGAATCCTCGAAGAAACGGGGAAAAACTCAACTCCGTGAATATTCGGAATTCCTCAAAGAGCCGTGGACGGACTCAACTCTGAGAATCTTCGGAATTCCTCGAAGAACTACGGACAGACTCAACTCCGAGATTCTTCGGAATTCCTCGAGGAGCCATGGACAGACTCAACTGCGAGAATTTTCGGGATTCCTCGAAGAACCATGGACAGACTCAACTCCGAGAATCTTCGGAATTCCTAAAAGAGCCGTGGAAAGACTCAACTGCGAGAATTTTCGGGATTCCTCGAAGAACCATAGACAGACTCAACTCCGAGAATCTTCGGAATTCCTAAAGAGCCGTGGAAAGACTCAACTGCGAGAATTTTCGGGATTCCCTCGAAGAACCATGGACAGACTCAACTCCGAGAATCTTCTTGATTCCTCAAAGAGCCGTGGGAAGACTCAACTCCGAGAATCTTCGGGATTCCCCGAAAAACCATGGACAGACTCGACTCCGAGAATCTTCGGAATTCCTCAAAAAGCCGTGGAAAGACTCAACTCCGAGAATCTTCGGAATTCCTGTAAGAGCCCTGGAAAGACTCAACTCCGAGAATCTTCTTGATTCCTCGAAGAGCCATGGACAGACTCAACTGCGAGAATTTTCGGGATTCCTCGAAAAACCATGGACAGACTCAACTCCGAGAATCTTCGGAATTCCTCAAAGAGCCGTGGAAAGACTCAACTCCGAGAATATTCGGAATTCCTCAAAGAGCCGTGGGAAGACTCAACTCCGAGAATCTTCGGGATTCCTCGGAGAGCCATGGACAGACTCAACTCCGAGAGTCTTCGGGATTCCTCGAAGAACCATGGACAGACTCAACTCCGAGAATCTTCGGAATTCCTAAAAGAGCCGTGGAAAGACTCAACTCCGAGAATCTTCTTGATTCCTCGAAGAGCCGTGGGAAGACTCAACTCCGAGAATCTTCGGGATTCCCCGAAAAACCATGGACAGACTCGGCTCCGAGAATCTTCGGGATTCCTCGAAGAACCATGGACAGACTCGGCTCCGAGAATCCTCAGAACTCCTTGAAGAGCCATGGACAGACTCAACTCCAAGAATCTTCGGGATTCCTCGGAGAACCATGGACAGACTCAACTCCGAGAATCCTCGGAATTCCTCGAATAGCCGTGGAAAGACTCAACTCCGAGAATCCTCAGAATTCCTTGAAGAGCCGTGGGAAGACTCAACTGCGAGAATCTTCGGGATTCCTCGAAGAACTATGGACAGACTCAACTCCGAGAATCTTCGGAATTCCTCAAAGAGCCGTGGAAAGACTCAACTCCGAGAATTTTCGGAATTCCTCAAAGAGCCGTGGGAAGACTCAACTCCGAGAATCTTCGGGATTCCCCGAAAAACCATGGACAGACTCGACTCCGAGAATCCTCAGGATTCCTTGAAGAGCCATGGACAGACTCAACTGCGAGAATTTTCGGGATTCCTCGAAGAACCATGGACAGACTCAACTCCGAGAATCTTCGGAATTCCTCAAAGAGCCGTGGAAAGACTCAACTCCGAGAATCTTCGGGATTCCTCGAAGAAGCAAGGACAGACTCAACTCCGAGAATATTCGGAATTCCTCAAAGAGCCATGGACAGATTCAACTCCGAGAATCTTCGGAATTCCTCGAAGAGCCCCGACTCCGAGAATATTCGGGATTCCTCGAAGAGCCATGGACAGACTCAACTCCGTGAATATTCGGAATTCCTCAAAGAGCCATGGACAGATTCAACTCCGAGAATCTTCGGAATTCCTCGAAGAGCCATGGAAAGACTCAACTCCGAGAATCTTCGGGATTCCTCGAGGTGCCATGGACAGACTCAACTCCGAGAATCTTCGGAATTCCTCGAAGAGCCATGAACGGACTCAACTCCGAGAATCTTCGGAATTCCTCAAAGAGCCATGGACAGATTCAACTCCGAGAATATTCGGGATTCCTCGAAGAGCCATGGACAGACTCAACTCCGAGAATATTCGGAATTCCTCAAAGAGCCATGGACAGATTCAACTCCGAGAATCTTCGGAATTCCTCGAAGAGCCCCGACTCCGAGAATATTCGGGATTCCTCGAAGAGCCATGGACAGACTCAACTCCGTGAATATTCGGAATTCCTCAAAGAGCCATGGACAGACTCAACTCCGAGAATCTTCGGAATCCCTCGAAGAGCCATGAACGGACTCAACTCCGAGAATCTTCGGAATTCCTCAAAGAGCCATGGACAGATTCAACTCCGAGAATATTCGGGATTCCTCGAAGAGCCATGGACAGACTCAACTCCGTGAATATTCGGAATTCCTCAAAGAGCCATGGACAGATTCAACTCCGAGAATCTTCGGAATTCCTCGAAGAGCCCCGACTCCGAGAATGTTCGGGATTCCTCGAAGAGCCATGGACAGACTCAACTCCGAGAATATCCGGAATTCCTCGAAGAGCCATGGACAGACTCAACTCCGAGAATCTTCAGGATTCCGCGAAAAGCCATGGACAGCCTCAACTCAGAGAATCTCCAGGATTCCTCGAAGAACCATGGACAGACTCAACTCCGAGAATCCTCGGAATTCCTCGGAGAGCCGTGGAAAGACTCAACTCCGAGAATATTCGAAATTCCTCGGAGAGCCATGGACAGACTCAACTCCGAGGAATTTCGGAATTCCTCGGAGAGCCATGGACAGACTCGAATCCGAGAAACTTCAGGAATCCTCGAAGAAACGGGGAAAAAACTCAACTCCGTGAATATTCGGAATTCCTCAAAGAGCCATGGACGGACTCAACTCTGAGAATCTTCGGAATTCCTCGAAGAACCACGGACAGACTCTACTCCGAGATTCTTCGGAATTCCTCGAGGAGCCATGGACAGACTCAACCCCGATAATATTCGGAATTCCTCAAAGAGCCGTGGAAAGACTCAACTCCGAGAATATCCGGAATTCCTCGAAGAGCCTTGGAAAGACTCAACTCCGAGAATTTTCGGAATTCCTAAAAGAGCCGTGGGAAGACTCAACTCCGAGAATCTTCAGGATTCCTCGAAGAACCATGGACAGACTCGAATCCGAGAAACTTCAGGAATCCTCGAAGAAACGGGCGAAAAAACTCAACTCCGTGAATATTCGGAATTCCTCAAAGAGCCATGGACAGATTCAACTCCGAGAATCTTCGGAATTCCTCGAAGAGCCATGGAAAGACTCAACTCCGAGAATCTTCGGGATTCCTCGAGGTGCCATGGACAGACTCAACTCCGAGAATCTTCGGAATTCCTCGAAGAGCCATGAACGGACTCAACTCCGAGAATCTTCGGAATTCCTCAAAGAGCCGTGGAAAGACTCAACTCCAAGAATATTCGGGATTCCTCGAAGAGCCATGGACAGACTCAACTCCGAGAATCTTCCGAATTCCTCGGAGAGCCAAGGACAGACTCAACTCCGAGAATATCCGGGACTCCTCGAAGAGCCCCGACTCCGAGAATATTCGGGATTCCTCGAAGAGCCATGGACAGACTCACTCCGTGAATATTCGGAATTCCTCAAAGAGCCATGGACAGATTCAACTCCGAGAATCTTCGGAATTCCTCGAAGAGCCCCGACTCCGAGAATATTCGGGATTCCTCGAAGAGCCATGCACAGACTCAACTCCGTGAATATTCGGAAGTCCTCAAAGAGCCATGGACAGATTCAACTCCGAGAATCTTCGGAATTCCTCGAAGAGCCATGGAAAGACTAAACTCCGAGAATCTTCGGGATTCCTCGAGGTGCCATGGACAGACTCAATTCCGAGAATCTTCGGAATTCCTCGAAGAGCCATGAACGGACTCAACTCCGAGAATCTTCGGAATTCCTCAAAGAGCCGTGGAAAGACTCAACTTCAAGAATATTCGGGATTCCTCGAAGAGCCATGGACAGACTCAACTCCGAGAATTTTCGGAATTCCTCAAAGAGCCGTGGGAAGACTCAACTCCGAGAATCTTCGGGATTCCCCGAAAAACCATGGATAGACTCGACTCCGAGAATCCTCAGAATTCCTTGAAGAGCCATGAACAGACTCAACTGCGAGAATTTTCGGGATTCCTCGAAGAACCATGGACAGACTCAACTCCGAGAATCTTCGGAACTCCCCGAATAGCCGTGGAAAGACTCAACTCCGAGAATTTTCGGAATTCCTCAAAGAGCCGTGGGAAGACTCAACTCCGAGAATCTTCGGGATTCCCCGAGAAACCATGGACAGACTCGACTCCGAGAATTCTCAGAATTCCTTGGAGAGTCATGGACAGACTCAATTGCGAGAATTTTCGGGATTCCTCGAAGAACCATGGACAGACTCAACTCCGAGGAATTTCGGAATTCCTCGGAGAGCCATGGACAGACTCGAATCCGAGAAACTTCAGGAATCCTCGAAGAAACGGGGAAAAACTCAACTCCGTGAATATTCGGAATTCCTCAAAGAGCCGTGGACGGACTCAACTCTGAGAATCTTCGGAATTCCTCGAAGAACTACGGACAGACTCAACTCCGAGATTCTTCGGAATTCCTCGAGTAGCCATGGACAGACTCAACTGCGAGAATTTTCGGGATTCCTCGAAGAACCATGGACAGACTCAACTCCGAGAATCTTCGGAATTCCTAAAAGAGCCGTGGAAAGACTCAACTGCGAGAATTTTCGGGATTCCTCGAAGAACCATAGACAGACTCAACCCCGAGAATCTTCGGAATTCCTAAAAGAGCCGTGGAAAGACTCAACTGCGAGAATTTTCGGGATTCCTCGAAGAACCATGGACAGACTCAACTCCGAGAATCTTCTTGATTCCTCAAAGAGCCGTGGGAAGACTCAACTCCGAGAATCTTCGGGATTCCCCGAAAAACCATGGACAGACTCGACTCCGAGAAT
>CM075103.1:181413-206462 GCA_037576195.1 Phytoseiulus persimilis | reverse complement strand
CTAATGTATGCTTGTGGAATTCAGTCTTAGGCTAAGGCATGCTTCTGAAAATCCGCCTTAGCCTTGAGCTAATGTATGCTTGTGGAATTCAGTCTTAGGCTAAGGCATGCTTCTGAAATTTAGTCTCAGCGTTGAGCTAATGTATGCTTCTGGAATTTTGTCTTAGCCTTAAGCTAATGTATGCTTGTGGAATTTAGTCTTGGGCTAAGGCATGCTTCTGAAATTTGATCTTAGCTTTGAGCTAAGGCATGCTTCTGAAATTTCGTCTTAGCTTTGAGCTAATGTATGCTTCTGCAATTTAGTCTTAGCGTTGAGCTAAGGCATGCTTCTGAAATTTAGTCTTAGCGTTGAGCTAATGTATGCTTGTGGAATTCAGTCTTAGGCTAAGGCATGCTTCTGAAATTTGGTCTTAGCGTTGAGCTAATGTATGCTTGTGGAATTCAGTCTTAGGCTAAGGCATGCTCCTGGAAATCCGCCTTAGCCTTGAGCTAATGTATGCTTGTGGAATTTAGTCTTATGCTAAGGCGTGCTTCTGGAAATTCGCCTTAGCCATGAGCTAATGTATGCGTCTGAAATTTAGTCTTAGCGTTGAGCTAATGTATGCTTGTGGGATTTAGTCTTGGGCTAAGGGTGGCTGTTTTTGAAATTTAGTCTTAGCCTTGAGCTAATGTATGCTTGTGGACTTCAGTCTTAGGCTAAGGCGTGCCTCTGAAATTTAGTCTTAGCTTTGAGCTAATGTATGCTTCTGAAAATTTGCCTTGGGCTAATGTATGCTTGTGGAATTCAGTCTCAGCGTTGAGCTAATTTATGCTTGTGGAATTCAGTCTTAGGCTAAGGCATGCTTCTGGAAATCCGCCTTAGCCTTGAGCTAATGTATGCTTGTGGAATTTAGTCTTAAGCTAAGGCGTGCTTCTGAAAATTCGCCTCAGCCTTGAGGTAATGTATGCTTGTGGAATTCGGTCTTAGGCTAAGGCATGCTTCTGAAATTTCGTCTTAGCTTTGAGCTAATGTATGCATCTGAAATTTAGTCTTAGCGTTGAGCTAAGGCATGCTTCTGAAATTTAGTCTTAGCTTTGAGCTAAGGCATGCTTCTGAAATTTCGTCTTAGCTTTGAGCTAATGTATGCTTCTGAAATTTAGTCTTAGCGTTGAGCTAAGGCATGCTTCTGAAATTTAGTCTTAGCGTTGAGCTAATGTATGCTTGTGGAATTCAGTCTTAGGCTAAGGCATGCTTCTGAAAATCCGCCTTAGCCTTGAGCTAATGTATGCTTGTGGAGTTTGGTCTTAGGCTAAGGCGTGCTTCTGAAAATTCGCCTTAGCCTTGAGCTAATGTATGCTTGTGGAATTCAGTCTTAGGCTAAGGCTTGCTTCTGAAATTTAGTCTTAGCTTCGAGCTAATGTATGCTTCTGAAATTTAGTCTTGGCGTTGAGCTAATGTATGCTTAAGGAATTTAGTCTTGGGCTAAGGCATGCTTCTGAAATTTAGTCTTAGCTTTGAGCTAATGTATGCTTGTGGAATTTAGTCTTAGCCTTAAGCTGATGTATGCTTCTGAAATTTAGTCTTAGCGTTGAGCTAAGGCATGCTTCTGAAATTTAGTCTTAGCGTTGAGCTAATGTATGCTTGTGGAATTTAGCCTTGAGCTAATGTATGCTTCTGAAATTTAGTCTTAGCGTTGAGCTAATGTATGCTTCTGAAATTTAGTCTTAGCGTTGAGCTAATGTATGCTTGTGGAATTTAGTCTTAGGCTAAGGCATGCTTCTGAAAATTTAGTCTTAGCCTTAAGCTAATGTATGCTTCTGAAATTTAGTCTTAGCGTTGAGCTAATGTATGCTTGTGGAATTTAGTCTTGGGCTAAGGGTGGCTGTTTTTGAAATTTAGTCTTAGCCTTGAGCTAATGTATGCTTCTGAAATTTAGTCTTAGCGTTGAGCTAATGTATGCTCGTGGAATTTAGTCTTGGGCTAAGGGTGGCTGTTTTTGAAATTTAGTCTTAGCCTTGAGCTAATGTATGCTTGTGGAATTTAGTCTTAGGCTAAGGCGTGCTTCTGAAATTTAGTCTTAGCTTTGAGCTAATGTATGCTTCTGAAATTTAGTCTTAGCCTTGAGCTAATGTATGCTTCTGAAAATTTGCCTTAGGCTAATGTATACTTGTGGAATTCAGTCTCAGCGTTGAGCTAATGTAAGCTTGTGGAATTTAGTCTTAGGGTAAGGCATGCTTCTGAAAATTAGCCCCAGCCTTGAGCTAAGGTTGGCTGTTTTCGAAATTTAGTCTTAGCCTTGAGCTAATGTATGCTTCTGTAAATTTGCCTTAGGCTAATGTACGCTTGTGGAATTGAGTCTTAAGCTAAGGCATGCTTCTGAAATTTAGTCTTAGCGTTGAGCTAATGTATGCTTCTGGAATTTAGTCTTAGCCTTAAGCTGATGTATTCTTGTGGAATTTAGTCTTGGGCTAAGGCATGCTTCTGAAATCTAGTCTTAGCTTCGAGCTAAGGCATGCTTCTGAAATTTAGTCTTAGCTTTGAGCTAATGTATGCTTCTGAAATTTAGTCTTAGCGTTGAGCTAAGGCATGCTTCTGAAATTTAGTCTTAGCGTTGAGCTAATGTATGCTTGTGGAATTCAGTCTTAGGCTAAGGCATGCTTTTGAAAATCCGCCTTAGCCTTGAGCTAATGTATGCTTGTGGAATTCAGTCTTAGGCTAAAGCATGCTTCTGAAAATCCGCCTTAGCCTTGAGCTAATGTATGCTTGTGGAATTCAGTCTTAGGCTAAGGCATGCTTCTGAAATTTAGTCTCAGCGTTGAGCTAATGTATGCTTCTGGAATTTTGTCTTAGCCTTAATGTATGCTAATGTATGCTTGTGGAATTTAGTCTTGGGCTAAGGCATGCTTCTGAAATTTGATCTTAGCTTTGAGCTAAGGCATGCTTCTGAAATTTCGTCTTAGCTTTGAGCTAATGTATGCTTCTGCAATTTAGTCTTAGCGTTGAGCTAAGGCATGCTTCTGAAATTTGGTCTTAGCGTTGAGCTAATGTATGCTTGTGGAATTCAGTCTTAGGCTAAGGCATGCTTCTGAAATTTGGTCTTAGCGTTGAGCTAATGTATGCTTGTGGAATTCAGTCTTAGGCTAAGGCATGCTCCTGGAAATCCGCCTTAGCCTTGAGCTAATGTATGCTTGTGGAATTTAGTCTTATGCTAAGGCGTGCTTCTGGAAATTCGCCTTAGCCATGAGCTAATGTATGCGTCTGAAATTTAGTCTTAGCGTTGAGCTAATGTATGCTTGTGGAATTCAGTCTTAGGCTAAGGCATGCTTCTGAAAATCCGCCTTGGCCTTGAGCTAATGTATGCTTGTGGAGTTTGGTCTTAGGCTAAGGCGTGCTTCTGAAAATTCGCCTTAGCCTTGAGCTAATGTATGCTTGTGGAATTCAGTCTTAGGCTAAGGCTTGCTTCTGAAATTTAGTCTTAGCTTCGAGCTAATGTATGCTTCTGAAATTTAGTCTTGGCGTTGAGCTAATGTATGCTTAAGGAATTTAGTCTTGGGCTAAGGCATGCTTCTGAAATTTAGTCTTAGCTTTGAGCTAATGTATGCTTGTGGAATTTAGTCTTAGCCTTAAGCTAATGTATGCTTCTGAAATTTAGTCTTAGCGTTGAGCTAAGGCATGCTTCTGAAATTTAGTCTTAGCGTTGAGCTAATGTATGCTTGTGGAATTTAGCCTTGAGCTAATGTATGCTTCTGAAATTTAGTCTTAGCGTTGAGCTAATGTATGCTTCTGAAATTTAGTCTTAGCGTTGAGCTAATGTATGCTTGTGGAATTTAGTCTTAGGCTAAGGCATGCTTCTGAAAATTTAGTCTTAGCCTTAAGCTAATGTATGCTTCTGAAATTTAGTCTTAGCGTTGAGCTAATGTATGCTTGTGGAATTTAGTCTTGGGCTAAGGGTGGCTGTTTTTGAAATTTAGTCTTAGCCTTGAGCTATTGTATGCTTCTGAAATTTAGTCTTAGCGTTGAGCTAATGTATGCTCGTGGAATTTAGTCTTGGGCTAAGGGTGGCTGTTTCTGAAATTTAGTCTTAGCCTTGAGCTAATGTATGCTTGTGGAATTTAGTCTTAGGCTAAGGCGTGCTTCTGAAATTTAGTCTTAGCTTTGAGCTAATGTATGCTTCTGAAATTTAGTCTTAGCCTTGAGCTAATGTATGCTTCTGAAAATTTGCCTTAGGCTAATGTATACTTGTGGAATTCAGTCTCAGCGTTGAGTTAATGTAAGCTTGTGGAATTTAGTCTTAGGGTAAGGCATGCTTCTGAAAATTAGCCCCAGCCTTGAGCTAAGGTTGGCTGTTCTCGAAATTTAGTCTTAGCCTTGAGCTAATGTATGCTTCTGTAAATTTGCCTTAGGCTAATGTACGCTTGTGGAATTGAGTCTTAAGCTAAGGCATGCTTCTGAAATTTAGTCTTAGCGTTGAGCTAATGTATGCTTCTGGAATTTAGTCTTAGCCTTAAGCTGATGTATTCTTGTGGAATTTAGTCTTGGGCTAAGGCATGCTTCTGAAATCTAGTCTTAGCTTCGAGCTAAGGCATGCTTCTGAAATTTAGTCTAAGCTTTGAGCTAATGTATGCTTCTGAAATTTAGTCTTAGCGTTGAGCTAAGGCATGCTTCTGAAATTTAGTCTTAGCGTTGAGCTAATGTATGCTTGTGGAATTCAGTCTTAGGCTAAGGCATGCTTTTGAAAATCCGCCTTAGCCTTGAGCTAATGTATGCTTGTGGAATTCAGTCTTAGGCTAAAGCATGCTTCTGAAAATCCGCCTTAGCCTTGAGCTAATGTATGCTTGTGGAATTCAGTCTTAGGCTAAGGCATGCTTCTGAAATTTAGTCTCAGCGTTGAGCTAATGTATGCTTCTGGAATTTTGTCTTAGCCTTAAGCTAATGTATGCTTGTGGAATTTAGTCTTGGGCTAAGGCATGCTTCTGAAATTTGATCTTAGCTTTGAGCTAAGGCATGCTTCTGAAATTTCGTCTTAGCTTTGAGCTAATGTATGCTTCTGCAATTTAGTCTTAGCGTTGAGCTAAGGCATGCTTCTGGAATTTGGTCTTAGCGTTGAGCTAATGTATGCTTGTGGAATTCAGTCTTAGGCTAAGGCATGCTCCTGAAATTTGGTCTTAGCGTTGAGCTAATGTATGCTTGTGGAATTCAGTCTTAGGCTAAGGCATGCTCCTGGAAATCCGCCTTAGCCTTGAGCTAATGTATGCTTGTGGAATTTAGTCTTATGCTAAGGCGTGCTTCTGGAAATTCGCCTTAGCCATGAGCTAATGTATGCGTCTGAAATTTAGTCTTAGCGTTGAGCTAATGTATGCTTGTGGGATTTAGTCTTGGGCTAAGGGTGGCTGTTTTTGAAATTTAGTCTTAGCCTTGAGCTAATGTATGCTTGTGGACTTCAGTCTTAGGCTAAGGCGTGCCTCTGAAATTTAGTCTTAGCTTTGAGCTAATGTATGCTTCTGAAAATTTGCCTTGGGCTAATGTATGCTTGTGGAATTCAGTCTCAGCGTTGAGCTAATTTATGCTTGTGGAATTCAGTCTTAGGCTAAGGCATGCTTCTGGAAATCCGCCTTAGCCTTGAGCTAATGTATGCTTGTGGAATTTAGTCTTAAGCTAAGGCGTGCTTCTGAAAATTCGCCTCAGCCTTGAGGTAATGTATGCTTGTGGAATTCGGTCTTAGGCTAAGGCATGCTTCTGAAATTTAGTCTCAGCGTTGAGCTAATGTATGCTTCTGGAATTTTGTCTTAGCCTTAAGCTAATGTATGCTTGTGGAATTTAGTCTTAGCTTTGAGCTAAGGCATGCTTCTGAAATTTCGTCTTAGCTTTGAGCTAATGTATGCATCTGAAATTTAGTCTTAGCGTTGAGCTAAGGCATGCTTCTGAAATTTAGTCTTAGCTTTGAGCTAAGGCATGCTTCTGAAATTTCGTCTTAGCTTTGAGCTAATGTATGCTTCTGAAATTTAGTCTTAGCGTTGAGCTAAGGCATGCTTCTGAAATTTAGTCTTAGCGTTGAGCTAATGTATGCTTGTGGAATTCAGTCTTAGGCTAAGGCATGCTTCTGAAAATCCGCCTTAGCCTTGAGCTAATGTATGCTTGTGGAGTTTGGTCTTAGGCTAAGGCGTGGTTCTGAAAATTCGCCTTAGCCTTGAGCTAATGTATGCTTGTGGAATTCAGTCTTAGGCTAAGGCTTGCTTCTGAAATTTAGTCTTAGCTTCGAGCTAATGTATGCTTCTGAAATTTAGTCTTGGCGTTGAGCTAATGTATGCTTAAGGAATTTAGTCTTGGGCTAAGGCATGCTTCTGAAATTTAGTCTTAGCTTTGAGCTAATGTATGCTTGTGGAATTTAGTCTTAGCCTTAAGCTAATGTATGCTTCTGAAATTTAGTCTTAGCGTTGAGCTAAGGCATGCTTCTGAAATTTAGTCTTAGCGTTGAGCTAATGTATGCTTGTGGAATTTAGCCTTGAGCTAATGTATGCTTCTGAAATTTAGTCTTAGCGTTGAGCTAATGTATGCTTCTGAAATTTAGTCTTAGCGTTGAGCTAATGTATGCTTGTGGAATTTAGTCTTAGGCTAAGGCATGCTTCTGAAAATTTAGTCTTAGCCTTAAGCTAATGTATGCTTCTGAAATTTAGTCTTAGCATTGAGCTAATGTATGCTTGTGGAATTTAGTCTTGGGCTAAGGGTGGCTGTTTTTGAAATTTAGTCTTAGCCTTGAGCTAATGTATGCTTCTGAAATTTAGTCTTAGCGTTGAGCTAATGTATGCTCGTGGAATTTAGTCTTGGGCTAAGGGTGGCTGTTTTTGAAATTTAGTCTTAGCCTTGAGCTAATGTATGCTTGTGGAATTTAGTCTTAGGCTAAGGCGTGCTTCTGAAATTTAGTCTTAGCTTTGAGCTAATGTATGCTTCTGAAATTTAGTCTTAGCCTTGAGCTAATGTATGCTTCTGAAAATTTGCCTTAGGCTAATGTATACTTGTGGAATTCAGTCTCAGCGTTGAGCTAATGTAAGCTTGTGGAATTTAGTCTTAGGGTAAGGCATGCTTCTGAAAATTAGCCCCAGCCTTGAGCTAAGGTTGGCTGTTTTCGAAATTTAGTCTTAGCCTTGAGCTAATGTATGCTTCTGTAAATTTGCCTTAGGCTAATGTACGCTTGTGGAATTGAGTCTTAAGCTAAGGCATGCTTCTGAAATTTAGTCTTAGCGTTGAGCTAATGTATGCTTCTGGAATTTAGTCTTAGCCTTAAGCTGATGTATTCTTGTGGAATTTAGTCTTGGGCTAAGGCATGCTTCTGAAATCTAGTCTTAGCTTCGAGCTAAGGCATGCTTCTGAAATTTAGTCTTAGCTTTGAGCTAATGTATGCTTCTGAAATTTAGTCTTAGCGTTGAGCTAAGGCATGCTTCTGAAATTTAGTCTTAGCGTTGAGCTAATGTATGCTTGTGGAATTCAGTCTTAGGCTAAGGCATGCTTTTGAAAATCCGCCTTAGCCTTGAGCTAATGTATGCTTGTGGAATTCAGTCTTAGGCTAAAGCATGCTTCTGAAAATCCGCCTTAGCCTTGAGCTAATGTATGCTTGTGGAATTCAGTCTTAGGCTAAGGCATGCTTCTGAAATTTAGTCTCAGCGTTGAGCTAATGTATGCTTCTGGAATTTTGTCTTAGCCTTAAGCTAATGTATGCTTGTGGAATTTAGTCTTGGGCTAAGGCATGCTTCTGAAATTTGATCTTAGCTTTGAGCTAAGGCATGCTTCTGAAATTTCGTCTTAGCTTTGAGCTAATGTATGCTTCTGCAATTTAGTCTTAGCGTTGAGCTAAGGCATGCTTCTGAAATTTGGTCTTAGCGTTGAGCTAATGTATGCTTGTGGAATTCAGTCTTAGGCTAAGGCATGCTTCTGAAATTTGGTCTTAGCGTTGAGCTAATGTATGCTTGTGGAATTCAGTCTTAGGCTAAGGCATGCTCCTGGAAATCCGCCTTAGCCTTGAGCTAATGTATGCTTGTGGAATTTAGTCTTATGCTAAGGCGTGCTTCTGGAAATTCGCCTTAGCCATGAGCTAATGTATGCGTCTGAAATTTAGTCTTAGCGTTGAGCTAATGTATGCTTGTGGAATTCAGTCTTAGGCTAAGGCATGCTTCTGAAAATCCGCCTTAGCCTTGAGCTAATGTATGCTTGTGGAGTTTGGTCTTAGGCTAAGGCGTGCTTCTGAAAATTCGCCTTAGCCTTGAGCTAATGTATGCTTGTGGAATTCAGTCTTAGGCTAAGGCTTGCTTCTGAAATTTAGTCTTAGCTTCGAGCTAATGTATGCTTCTGAAATTTAGTCTTGGCGTTGAGCTAATGTATGCTTAAGGAATTTAGTCTTGGGCTAAGGCATGCTTCTGAAATTTAGTCTTAGCTTTGAGCTAATGTATGCTTGTGGAATTTAGTCTTAGCCTTAAGCTAATGTATGCTTCTGAAATTTAGTCTTAGCGTTGAGCTAAGGCATGCTTCTGAAATTTAGTCTTAGCGTTGAGCTAATGTATGCTTGTGGAATTTAGCCTTGAGCTAATGTATGCTTCTGAAATTTAGTCTTAGCGTTGAGCTAATGTATGCTTCTGAAATTTAGTCTTAGCGTTGAGCTAATGTATGCTTGTGGAATTTAGTCTTAGGCTAAGGCATGCTTCTGAAAATTTAGTCTTAGCCTTAAGCTAATGTATGCTTCTGAAATTTAGTCTTAGCGTTGAGCTAATGTATGCTTGTGGAATTTAGTCTTGGGCTAAGGGTGGCTGTTTTTGGAATTTAGTCTTAGCCTTGAGCTAATGTATGCTTCTGAAATTTAGTCTTAGCGTTGAGCTAATGTATGCTCGTGGAATTTAGTCTTGGGCTAAGGGTGGCTGTTTTTGAAATTTAGTCTTAGCCTTGAGCTAATGTATGCTTGTGGAATTTAGTCTTAGGCTAAGGCGTGCTTCTGAAATTTAGTCTTAGCTTTGAGCTAATGTATGCTTCTGAAATTTAGTCTTAGCCTTGAGCTAATGTATGCTTCTGAAAATTTGCCTTAGGCTAATGTATACTTGTGGAATTCAGTCTCAGCGTTGAGCTAATGTAAGCTTGTGGAATTTAGTCTTAGGGTAAGGCATGCTTCTGAAAATTAGCCCCAGCCTTGAGCTAAGGTTGGCTGTTTTCGAAATTTAGTCTTAGCCTTGAGCTAATGTATGCTTCTGTAAATTTGCCTTAGGCTAATGTACGCTTGTGGAATTGAGTCTTAAGCTAAGGCATGCTTCTGAAATTTAGTCTTAGCGTTGAGCTAATGTATGCTTCTGGAATTTAGTCTTAGCCTTAAGCTGATGTATTCTTGTGGAATCTAGTCTTGGGCTGAGGCATGCTTCTGAAATCTAGTCTTAGCTTCGAGCTAAGGCATGCTTCTGAAATTTAGTCTTAGCTTTGAGCTAATGTATGCTTCTGAAATTTAGTCTTAGCGTTGAGCTAAGGCATGCTTCTGAAATTTAGTCTTAGCGTTGAGCTAATGTATGCTTGTGGAATTCAGTCTTAGGCTAAGGCATGCTTTTGAAAATCCGCCTTAGCCTTGAGCTAATGTATGCTTGTGGAATTCAGTCTTAGGCCAAAGCATGCTTCTGAAAATCCGCCTTAGCCTTGAGCTAATGTATGCTTGTGGAATTCAGTCTTAGGCTAAGGCATGCTTCTGAAATTTAGTCTCAGCGTTGAGCTAATGTATGCTTCTGGAATTTTGTCTTAGCCTTAAGCTAATGTATGCTTGTGGAATTTAGTCTTGGGCTAAGGCATGCTTCTGAAATTTGATCTTAGCTTTGAGCTAAGGCATGCTTCTGAAATTTCGTCTTAGCTTTGAGCTAATGTATGCTTCTGCAATTTAGTCTTAGCGTTGAGCTAAGGCATGCTTCTGAAATTTGGTCTTAGCGTTGAGCTAATGTATGCTTGTGGAATTCAGTCTTAGGCTAAGGCATGCTTCTGAAATTTGGTCTTAGCGTTGAGCTAATGTATGCTTGTGGAATTCAGTCTTAGGCTAAGGCATGCTCCTGGAAATCCGCCTTAGCCTTGAGCTAATGTATGCTTGTGGAATTTAGTCTTATGCTAAGGCGTGCTTCTGGAAATTCGCCTTAGCCATGAGCTAATGTATGCGTCTGAAATTTAGTCTTAGCGTTGAGCTAATGTATGCTTGTGGGATTTAGTCTTGGGCTAAGGGTGGCTGTTTTTGAAATTTAGTCTTAGCCTTGAGCTAATGTATGCTTGTGGACTTCAGTCTTAGGCTAAGGCGTGCCTCTGAAATTTAGTCTTAGCTTTGAGCTAATGTATGCTTCTGAAAATTTGCCTTGGGCTAATGTATGCTTGTGGAATTCAGTCTCAGCGTTGAGCTAATTTATGCTTGTGGAATTCAGTCTTAGGCTAAGGCATGCTTCTGGAAATCCGCCTTAGCCTTGAGCTAATGTATGCTTGTGGAATTTAGTCTTAAGCTAAGGCGTGCTTCTGAAAATTCGCCTCAGCCTTGAGGTAATGTATGCTTGTGGAATTCGGTCTTAGGCTAAGGCATGCTTCTGAAATTTAGTCTCAGCGTTGAGCTAATGTATGCTTCTGGAATTTTGTCTTAGCCTTAAGCTAATGTATGCTTGTGGAATTTAGTCTTAGCTTTGAGCTAAGGCATGCTTCTGAAATTTCGTCTTAGCTTTGAGCTAATGTATGCATCTGAAATTTAGTCTTAGCGTTGAGCTAAGGCATGCTTCTGAAATTTAGTCTTAGCTTTGAGCTAAGGCATGCTTCTGAAATTCCGTCTTAGCTTTGAGCTAATGTATGCTTCTGAAATTTAGTCTTAGCGTTGAGCTAAGGCATGCTTCTGAAATTTAGTCTTAGCGTTGAGCTAATGTATGCTTGTGGAATTCAGTCTTAGGCTAAGGCATGCTTCTGAAAATCCGCCTTAGCCTTGAGCTAATGTATGCTTGTGGAGTTTGGTCTTAGGCTAAGGCGTGCTTCTGAAAATTCGCCTTAGCCTTGAGCTAATGTATGCTTGTGGAATTCAGTCTTAGGCTAAGGCTTGCTTCTGAAATTTAGTCTTAGCTTCGAGCTAATGTATGCTTCTGTAATTTAGTCTTGGCGTTGAGCTAATGTATGCTTAAGGAATTTAGTCTTGGGCTAAGGCATGCTTCTGAAATTTAGTCTTAGCTTTGAGCTAATGTATGCTTGTGGAATTTAGTCTTAGCCTTAAGCTAATGTATGCTTCTGAAATTTAGTCTTAGCGTTGAGCTAAGGCATGCTTCTGAAATTTAGTCTTAGCGTTGAGCTAATGTATGCTTGTGGAATTTAGCCTTGAGCTAATGTATGCTTCTGAAATTTAGTCTTAGCGTTGAGCTAATGTATGCTTCTGAAATTTAGTCTTAGCGTTGAGCTAATGTATGCTTGTGGAATTTAGTCTTAGGCTAAGGCATGCTTCTGAAAATTTAGTCTTAGCCTTAAGCTAATGTATGCTTGTGGAATTTAGTCTTAAGCTAAGGTATGCTTCTGGAATTTAGTCTTAGCCTTGAGCTAATGTATGCTTGTGGAATTCAGTGTTAGGCTTGCTTCTGAAATTTAGTTCAAGGCTAAGGCATGCTTCTGAAATTTAGTCTTAGCTTTGAGCTAATGTATGCTTCTGAAATTTAGTCTTAGCGTTGAGCTAATGTATGCTTGTGGAATTTAGTCTTGGGCTAAGGCATGCTTCTGAAATTTAGTCTTAGCGTTGAGCTAATGTATGCTTGTGGAATTTAGTCTTGGGCTAAGGCATGCTCCTGGAATTTAGTCTTAGCTTTGAGCTAATGTATGCTTCTGAAATTTAGTCTTAGCGTTGAGCTAATGTATGCTTGTGGAATTCAGTCTTGGGCTAAGGTTGGCTGTTTTTGAAATTCAGTCTTAGCCTTGATCTAATGTATGCTTCTGAAAATTCGCCTTAGACTAATGTATGCTTGTGGAATTTGGTCTTAGGCTGAGGCATGCTTCTGAAAATTAGTCTTAGGCTAAGGCATGCTTCTGAAAATTCGCCTTAGGCTAAGGCATGCTTCTGAAATTTAGTCTTAGCCTTAAGCTAATGTACGCTTGTGGAATTTAGTCTCAAGCTAAGGTATGCTTCTGAAATTTAGTCTTGGCCTTGAGCTAATGTATGCTTGTGGAATTTAATCTTAGGTCAAGGCATGCTTCTGAAAATTCGCCTTAGGCTAAGGCTTGCTTCTGAAAATTAGCTTTTTTTTTTTAACTAACTTTTGAGCTAGTGTATGCTTGTGGAATTTAGTCTTGGGCTAAGGCATGCTTCTGGAATTTAGTCTTAGCTTTGAGCTAATGTATGCTCCTGAAAATTTAGTCTTAGCCTTGAGCTAATGCATGCTTGTGGAATTTAGTCTTAGGCCAAGGCATGCTTCTGAAAATTCGCCTTAGCTTTGAGCTAATGTATGCTTCTGAAATTTAGTCTTAGCGTTGAGCTAATGTATGCTTGTAGAAATTGGTCTTAGGTCAAGGTATGCTTCTGAAAATTCGCCTTAGGCTAAGGCATGCTTCTGAAAATTCGCCTTAGGCTAAGGCATGCTTCTGAAATTCAGTCTTAGCGTTGAGCTCATGTATGCTTGTGGAATTTAGTCTTAAGCTAAGGCATGCTTCTGAAAATTCGCCTTAGGCTAAGGCATGCTTCTGAAATTTAGTCTTAGCTTTGAGCTAATGTATGCTTGTGGAATTTAGTCTTAAGCTAAGGCATGCTTCTGAGAATTCGCCTTAGGCTAAGGCATGCTTCTGAAAATTAGCCTTAGCCTTGAGCTAATGTATGCTTGTGGAATTTAGTCTTAAGCTAAGGCATGCGTCTGAAAATAAGTCTCAAGCTAAGGCATGCGTCTGAAAATTCGCCTCAGGCTAAGGCATGCTTCTGAAAATTCGCCTTAGGCTAAGGCATGCTTCTGAAATTTAGCCTTAGCCTTGAGCTAATGTATGCTTGTGGAATTTAGTCTTAAGCTAAGGCATACTTCTGAAAATAAGTCTTAAGCTAAGGCATGCGTCTGAAAATTCGCCTTAGGCTAAGGCATGCTTCTGAAAATTCGCCTTAGGCTAAGGCATGCTTCTGAAAATTCGCCTTAGGCTAAGGCATGCTTCTGAAAATTCGCATGAGGCTAAGGCTTGCTTCTGAAAATTAGCCTTAGCCTTGAGCTAAGGTTGGCTGTTTTTGAAATTTAGTCTTAGCGTTGAGCTATGTATGCTTGTGGAATTTAGTCTTAGGCTAAGGCATGCTTCTGAAATTGAGTCTCAGCCTTGAGCTAAGGTTGGCTGTTTTTGAAATTTAGTCTTAGCGTTGAGCTAATGTATGCTTGTGGAATTTAGTCTCAGGCTAAGGCTTGCTTCTGAAAATTCGCCTCAGCTTTGAGCTAATGTATGCTTGTGTTATTCAGTCTTAAGCTGAGGCATGCTTCTGAAAATTCGCCTTAGGCTAAGGTTTGCTTCTGAAAATTAGCCTTAGCCTTGAGCTAAGGTTGGCTGTTTTTGAAATTTAGTCTTAGCGTTGAGCTAATGTATGCTTGTGGAATTTAGTCTTAGGCTAAGGCATGCTTCTGAAATTGAGTCTTAGCCTTGAGCTAAGGTTGGCTGTTTTTGAAATTTAGTCTTAGCGTTGAGATAATGTATGCTTGTGGAATTTAGTCTCAGGCTAAGGCTTGCTTCTGAAAATTCGCCTCAGCTTTGAGCTAATGTATGCTTGTGTTATTTAGTCTTAAGCTGAGGCATGCTTCTGAAAATTCGCCTCAGGCTAAGGTTTGCTTCTGAAAATTAGCCTTAGCCTTGAGCTAAGGTTGGCTGTTTTTGAAATTTAGTCTTAGCGTTGAGCTAATGTATGCTTGTGGAATTTAGTCTTAGGCTAAGGTTTGCTTCTGAAAATTCGCCTTAGCCTTGAGCTAAGGTTGGCTGTTTTTGAAATTTAGTGTTAGCCTCAAGCTAATGTATGCTTGTGGAATTTAGTCTTGGGCTAAAACATGCTTCTGAAATTTAGCCTTAGCCTTGAGCTAATGTATGCTTGTGGAATTTAGTCTTAGGCTAAGGCATGCTTCTGAAAATTAGCCTTAGCTTTGAGCTAATGTATGCTTGTGGAATTTAGTCTTAAGCTAAGGCATGCTTCTGAAAATTCGCCTCAGGCTAAGGCTTGCTTCTGAGAATCAGCCTTAGCCTTGAGCTGATGTATGCTTGTAGAATTTAGTCTAAAGCTAAGGCATGCTTCTGAAAATTCGCGTTAGGCTAAGGCTTGCTTCTGAAAATTAGCCTTAGCCTTGAGCTAATGTATGCTTGTGGAATTCAGTCTTAAGCTAAGGCATGCTTCTAAAAATTAGTCTCAAGCTAAGGCATGCTTCTGAAAATTCGCCTTAGGCTAAGGCATGCTTCTGAAAATGTGCCTTAGGCTAAGGCATGCTTCTGAAATTTAGCCTTAGCCTTGAGCTAAGGTTGGCTGTTTTTGAAATTTAGTCTCAGCCTTGAGCTAATGTATGCTTGTGGAATTTAGTCTTAAGCTAAGGCATGCTTCTGAAATTTAGTCTTAGCCTTAAGCTAATGTATGCTTGTGGAATTTAGTCTTAAGCTAAGGTATGCTTCTGGAATTTAGTCTTAGCCTTGAGCTAATGTATGCTTGTGGAATTTAGTCTTAGGCTAAGGCATGCTTCTGAAAATTTAGTCTTAGCCTTAAGCTAATGTATGCTTGTGGAATTTAGTCTTAAGCTAAGGTATGCTTCTGGAATTTAGTCTTAGCCTTGAGCTAATGTATGCTTGTGGAATTCAGTGTTAGGCTTGCTTCTGAAATTTAGTTCAAGGCTAAGGCATGCTTCTGAAATTTAGTCTTAGCTTTGAGCTAATGTATGCTTCTGAAATTTAGTCTTAGCGTTGAGCTAATGTATGCTTGTGGAATTTAGTCTTGGGCTAAGGCATGCTTCTGAAATTTAGTCTTAGCGTTGAGCTAATGTATGCTTGTGGAATTTAGTCTTGGGCTAAGGCATGCTCCTGGAATTTAGTCTTAGCTTTGAGCTAATGTATGCTTCTGAAATTTAGTCTTAGCGTTGAGCTAATGTATGCTTGTGGAATTCAGTCTTGGGCTAAGGTTGGCTGTTTTTGAAATTCAGTCTTAGCCTTGATCTAATGTATGCTTCTGAAAATTCGCCTTAGACTAATGTATGCTTGTGGAATTTGGTCTTAGGCTGAGGCATGCTTCTGAAAATTAGTCTTAGGCTAAGGCATGCTTCTGAAAATTCGCCTTAGGCTAAGGCATGCTTCTGAAATTTAGTCTTAGCCTTAAGCTAATGTACGCTTGTGGAATTTAGTCTCAAGCTAAGGTATGCTTCTGAAATTTAGTCTTAGCCTTGAGCTAATGTATGCTTGTGGAATTTAATCTTAGGTCAAGGCATGCTTCTGAAAATTCGCCTTAGGCTAAGGCTTGCTTCTGAAAATTAGCTTTTTTTTTTTAACTAACTTTTGAGCTAATGTATGCTTGTGGAATTTAGTTTTGGGCTAAGGCATGCTTCTGGAATTTAGTCTTAGCTTTGAGCTAATGTATGCTCCTGAAAATTTAGTCTTAGCCTTGAGCTAATGCATGCTTGTGGAATTTAGTCTTAGGCCAAGGCATGCTTCTGAAAATTCGCCTTAGCTTTGAGCTAATGTATGCTTCTGAAATTTAGTCTTAGCGTTGAGCTAATGTATGCTTGTAGAAATTGGTCTTAGGTCAAGGTATGCTTCTGAAAATTCGCCTTAGGCTAAGGCATGCTTCTGAAAATTCGCCTTAGGCTAAGGCATGCTTCTGAAATTCAGTCTTAGCGTTGAGCTCATGTATGCTTGTGGAATTTAGTCTTAAGCTAAGGCATGCTTCTGAAAATTCGCCTTAGGCTAAGGCATGCTTCTGAAATTTAGTCTTAGCTTTGAGCTAATGTATGCTTGTGGAATTTAGTCTTAAGCTAAGGCATGCTTCTGAGAATTCGCCTTAGGCTAAGGCATGCTTCTGAAAATTAGCCTTAGCCTTGAGCTAATGTATGCTTGTGGAATTTAGTCTTAAGCTAAGGCATGCGTCTGAAAATAAGTCTCAAGCTAAGGCATGCGTCTGAAAATTCGCCTCAGGCTAAGGCATGCTTCTGAAAATTCGCCTTAGGCTAAGGCATGCTTCTGAAATTTAGCCTTAGCCTTGAGCTAATGTATGCTTGTGGAATTTAGTCTTAAGCTAAGGCATACTTCTGAAAATAAGTCTTAAGCTAAGGCATGCGTCTGAAAATTCGCCTTAGGCTAAGGCATGCTTCTGAAAATTCGCCTTAGGCTAAGGCATGCTTCTGAAAATTCGCCTTAGGCTAAGGCATGCTTCTGAAAATTCGCATGAGGCTAAGGCTTGCTTCTGAAAATTAGCCTTAGCCTTGAGCTAAGGTTGGCTGTTTTTGAAATTTAGTCTTAGCGTTGAGCTATGTATGCTTGTGGAATTTAGTCTTAGGCTAAGGCATGCTTCTGAAATTGAGTCTCAGCCTTGAGCTAAGGTTGGCTGTTTTTGAAATTTAGTCTTAGCGTTGAGCTAATGTATGCTTGTGGAATTTAGTCTCAGGCTAAGGCTTGCTTCTGAAAATTCGCCTCAGCTTTGAGCTAATGTATGCTTGTGTTATTCAGTCTTAAGCTGAGGCATGCTTCTGAAAATTCGCCTTAGGCTAAGGTTTGCTTCTGAAAATTAGCCTTAGCCTTGAGCTAAGGTTGGCTGTTTTTGAAATTTAGTCTTAGCGTTGAGCTAATGTATGCTTGTGGAATTTAGTCTTAGGCTAAGGCATGCTTCTGAAATTGAGTCTTAGCCTTGAGCTAAGGTTGGCTGTTTTTGAAATTTAGTCTTAGCGTTGAGATAATGTATGCTTGTGGAATTTAGTCTCAGGCTAAGGCTTGCTTCTGAAAATTCGCCTCAGCTTTGAGCTAATGTATGCTTGTGTTATTTAGTCTTAAGCTGAGGCATGCTTCTGAAAATTCGCCTCAGGCTAAGGTTTGCTTCTGAAAATTAGCCTTAGCCTTGAGCTAAGGTTGGCTGTTTTTGAAATTTAGTCTTAGCGTTGAGCTAATGTATGCTTGTGGAATTTAGTCTTAGGCTAAGGTTTGCTTCTGAAAATTCGCCTTAGCCTTGAGCTAAGGTTGGCTGTTTTTGAAATTTAGTGTTAGCCTCAAGCTAATGTATGCTTGTGGAATTTAGTCTTGGGCTAAAACATGCTTCTGAAATTTAGCCTTAGCCTTGAGCTAATGTATGCTTGTGGAATTTAGTCTTAGGCTAAGGCATGCTTCTGAAAATTAGCCTTAGCTTTGAGCTAATGTATGCTTGTGGAATTTAGTCTTAAGCTAAGGCATGCTTCTGAAAATTCGCCTCAGGCTAAGGCTTGCTTCTGAAAATCAGCCTTAGCCTTGAGCTGATGTATGCTTGTAGAATTTAGTCTAAAGCTAAGGCATGCTTCTGAAAATTCGCGTTAGGCTAAGGCTTGCTTCTGAAAATTAGCCTTAGCCTTGAGCTAATGTATGCTTGTGGAATTCAGTCTTAAGCTAAGGCATGCTTCTAAAAATTAGTCTCAAGCTAAGGCATGCTTCTGAAAATTCGCCTTAGGCTAAGGCATGCTTCTGAAAATGTGCCTTAGGCTAAGGCATGCTTCTGAAATTTAGCCTTAGCCTTGAGCTAAGGTTGGCTGTTTTTGAAATTTAGTCTCAGCCTTGAGCTAATGTATGCTTGTGGAATTTAGTCTTAAGCTAAGGCATGCTTCTGAAATTTAGTCTTAGCGTTGAGCTAATGTATGCTTGTGGAATTTAGTCTTAAGCTAAGGCATGCTTCTGAAAATTCGCCTTAGGCTAAGGCATGCTTCTGAAAATTCGCCTTAGGCTAAGGCATGCTTCTGAAAATTCGCCTTAGGCTAAGGCTTGCTTCTGAAAATTAGCCTTAGCCTTGAGCTAAGGTTGGCTGTTTTTGAAATTCAGTCTTAGCGTTGAGCTGATGTATGCTTGTGGAATTTAGTCTTAGGCTAAGACATGCTTCTGAAATTCAGTCTTAGCCTTGAGCTAATGTATGCTTGTGGAATTTAGTCTTAGGCTAAGGTTTGCTTCTGAAAATTCGCCTTAGCCTTGAGCTAAGGTTGGCTGTTTTTGAAATTTAGTGTTAGCCTCAAGCTAATGTATGCTTGTGGAATTTAGTCTTGGGCTAAAACATGCTTCTGAAATTTAGCCTTAGCCTTGAGCTAATGTATGCTTGTGGAATTTAGTCTTAGGCTAAGGCATGCTTCTGAAAATTAGCCTTAGCTTTGAGCTAATGTATGCTTGTGGAATTTAGTCTTAAGCTAAGGCATGCTTCTGAAAATTCGCCTCAGGCTAAGGCTTGCTTCTGAAAATCAGCCTTAGCCTTGAGCTGATGTATGCTTGTAGAATTTAGTCTAAAGCTAAGGCATGCTTCTGAAAATTCGCGTTAGGCTAAGGCTTGCTTCTGAAAATTAGCCTTAGCCTTGAGCTAATGTATGCTTGTGGAATTCAGTCTTAAGCTAAGGCATGCTTCTAAAAATTAGTCTCAAGCTAAGGCATGCTTCTGAAAATTCGCCTTAGGCTAAGGCATGCTTCTGAAAATGTGCCTTAGGCTAAGGCATGCTTCTGAAATTTAGCCTTAGCCTTGAGCTAAGGTTGGCTGTTTTTGAAATTTAGTCTCAGCCTTGAGCTAATGTATGCTTGTGGAATTTAGTCTTAAGCTAAGGCATGCTTCTGAAATTTAGTCTTAGCGTTGAGCTAATGTATGCTTGTGGAATTTAGTCTTAAGCTAAGGCATGCTTCTGAAAATTCGCCTTAGGCTAAGGCATGCTTCTGAAAATTCGCCTTAGGCTAAGGCATGCTTCTGAAAATTCGCCTTAGGCTAAGGCTTGCTTCTGAAAATTAGCCTTAGCCTTGAGCTAAGGTTGGCTGTTTTTGAAATTCAGTCTTAGCGTTGAGCTGATGTATGCTTGTGGAATTTAGTCTTAGGCTAAGACATGCTTCTGAAATTCAGTCTTAGCCTTGAGCTAATGTATGCTTGTGGAATTTAGTCTTAGGCTAAGGCATGCTTCTGAAAATTCGCCTTAGCCTTGAGCTAAGATTGGCTGTTTTTGAAATTTAGTCCTAGCGTTGAGCTAATGTATGCTTGTGGAATTCAGCCTCAAGCTAATGTATGCTTGTGGAATTCAGCCTCAAGCTAATGTATGCTTGTGGAATTTAGTCTTAGGCTAAGGTTTGCTTCTGGAAATTTGCCTTAGCCTTGAGCTAAGGTTGGCTGTTTTTGAAATTTAGTGTTAGCCTCAAGCTAATGTATGCTTGTGGAATTTAGTCTTGGGCTAAAACATGCTTCTGAAATTTAGCCTTAGCCTTGAGCTAATGTATGCTTGTGTAATTTAGTCTTAGGCTGAGGCATGCTTCTGAAAATTAGCCTTAGCCTTGAGCTAATGTATGCTTGTGGAATTTAGTCTTAAGCTAAGGCGTGCTTCTGAAAATTCGCCTTAGCCTTGAGCTAATGTATGCTTGTGGAATTCAGTCTAAAGCTAAGGCATGCTTCTGAAAATTCGCCTTAGGCTAAAGCTTGCTTCTGAAAATTAGCCTTAGCCTTGAGCTAATGTATGCTTGTGGAGTTTAGTCTTAAGCTAAGGCATGCTTCTGGAAATTAGTCTTAAGCTAAGGCATGCTTCTGGAAATTCGCCTTAGGCTAAGGCATGCTTCTGAAAATTCGCCTTAGGCTAAGGCATGCTTCTGAAATTTAGCCTCAGCCTTGAGCTAAGGTTGGCTGTTTTTGAAATTTAGTCTCAGCTTTGAGCTAATGTATGCTTGTGGAATTAGTCTTAAGCTAAGGCATGCTTCTGAAATTTAGTCTTAGCGTTGAGCTAATGTATGCTTGTGGAGTTTAGTCTTAAGCTAAGGCATGCTTCTGAAAATTCGCCTTAGGCTAAAGTTTGCTTCTGAAAATTAGCCTTAGCCTTGAGCTAAGGTTGGTTGTTTTTGAAATTTAGTCTTAGCGTTGAGCTAATGTATGCTTGTGGAATTTAGTCTTAGGCTAAGGTTTGCTTCTGGAAATTCGCCTTAGCCTTGAGCTAAGGTTGGCTGTTTTTGAAATTTAGTGTTAGCCTCAAGCTAATGTATGCTTGTGGAATTTAGTCTTGGGCTAAAACATGCTTCTGGAATTCAGCCTTAGCCTTGAGCTAATGTATGCTTGTGTAATTTGGTCTTAGGCTGAGGCATGCTTCTGAAAATTAGCCTTAGCCTTGAGCTAATGTATGCTTGTGGAATTCAGTCTTAAGCTAAGGCGTGCTTCTGAAAATTCGCCTCAGCCTTGAGCTAATGTATGCTTGTGGAATTTAGTCTAAAGCTAAGGCATGCTTCTGAAAATTCGCCTTAGGCTAAGGCATGCTTCTGAAAATTCGCCTTAGGCTAAGGCATGCTTCTGAAATTTAGCCTCAGCCTTGAGCTAAGGTTGGCTGTTTTTGAAATTTAGTCTCAGCTTTGAGCTAATGTATGCTTGTGGAATTAGTCTTAAGCTAAGGCATGCTTCTGAAATTTAGTCTTAGCGTTGAGCTAATGTATGCTTGTGGAGTTTAGTCTTAAGCTAAGGCATGCTTCTGAAAATTCGCCTTAGGCTAAGGTTTGCTTCTGAAAATTAGCCTTAGCCTTGAGCTAAGGTTGGTTGTTTTTGAAATTTAGTCTTAGCGTTGAGCTAATGTATGCTTGTGGAATTTAGTCTTAGGCTAAGGTTTGCTTCTGGAAATTCGCCTTAGCCTTGAGCTAAGGTTGGCTGTTTTTGAAACTTAGTGTTAGCCTCAAGCTGATGTATGCCTGTGGAATTTAGTCTTGGGCTAAAACATGTTTCTGGAATTTAGCCTAAGCCTTGAGCTAATGTATGCTTGTGTAATTTGGTCTTAGGCTGAGGCATGCTTCTGAAAATTAGCCTTAGCCTTGAGCTAATGTATGCTTGTGGAATTCAGTCTTAAGCTAAGGCGTGCTTCTGAAAATTCGCCTTAGGCTAAGGCTTGCTTCTGAAAATCAGCCTCAGCCTTGAGCTAATGTATGCATGTAGAATTTAGTCTAAAGCTAAGGCATGCTTCTGAAAATTCGCGTTAGGCTAAGTCTTGCTTCTGAAAATTAGCCTTAGCCTTGAGCTGATGTATGCTTGTGGAATTTAGTCTCAAGCTGAGGCATGCTTCTTAAAATTAGTCTCAAGCTAAGGCATGCTTCTGAAAATTCGCCTTAGGCTAAGGCATGCTTCTGAAAATGCGCCTTAGGCAAAGGTATGCTTCTGAAATTTAGCCTTAGCCTTGAGCTAAGGTTGGCTGTTTTTGAAATTTAGTCTCAGCCTTGAGCTAATGTATGCTTGTGGAATTTAGTCTTAAGCTAAGGCATGCTTCTGAAATTTAGTCTTAGCGTTGAGCTAATGTATGCTTGTGGAATTTAATCTTAAGCTAAGGCATGCTTCTGAAATTTAGCCTTAGCCTTGAGCTAATGTATGCTTGTGTAATTTAGTCTTAGGCTGAGGCATGCATCTGAAAATTAGCCTTAGCCTTGAGCTAATGTATGCTTGTGGAATTTAGTCTTAAGCTAAGGCGTGCTTCTGAAAATTCGCCTTAGCCTTGAGCTAATGTATGCTTGTGGAATTCAGTCTAAAGCTAAGGCATGCTTCTGAAAATTCGCCTTAGGCTAAAGCTTGCTTCTGAAAATTAGCCTTAGCCTTGAGCTAATGTATGCTTGTGGAATTTAGTCCTAAGCTAAGGCATGCTTCTGAAAATTCGCCTTAGGCTAAGGCATGCTTCTGAAATTTAGCCTTAGCCTTGAGCTAAGGTTGGCTGTTTTTGAAATTTAGTCTCAGCTTTGAGCTAATGTATGCTTGTGGAATTAGTCTTAAGCTAAGGCATGCTTCTGAAATTTAGTCTTAGCGTTGAGCTAATGTATGCTTGTGGAGTTTAGTCTTAAGCTAAGGCATGCTTCTGAGAATTCGCCTTAGGCTAAGGTTTGCTTCTGAAAATTAGCCTTAGCCTTGAGCTAAGGTTGGTTGTTTTTGAAATTTAGTCTTAGCGTTGAGCTAATGTATGCTTGTGGAGTTTAGTCTTAAGCTAAGGCATGCTTCTGAGAATTCGCCTTAGGCTAAGGTTTGCTTCTGAAAATTAGCCTTAGCCTTGAGCTAAGGTTGGTTGTTTTTGAAATTTAGTCTTAGCGTTGAGCTAATGTATGCTTGTGGAATTTAGTCTTAGGCTAAGGTTTGCTTCTGGAAATTCGCCTTAGCCTTGAGCTAAGGTTGGCTGTTTTTGAAATTTAGTGTTAGCCTCAAGCTAATGTATGCTTGTGGAATTTAGTCTTGGGCTAAAACATGCTTCTGGAATTTAGCCTTAGCCTTGAACTAATGTATGCTTGTGTAATTTGGTCTTAGGCTGAGGCATGCTTCTGAAAATTAGCCTTAGCCTTGAGCTAATGTATGCTTGTGGAATTCAGTCTTAAGCTAAGGCGTGCTTCTGAAAATTCGCCTTAGCCTTGAGCTAATGTATGCTTGTGGAATTTAGTCTAAAGCTAAGGCATGCTTCTGAAAATTCGCCTTAGGCTAAAGCTTGCTTCTGAAAATTAGCCTTAGCCTTGAGCTAATGTATGCTTGTGGAATTTAGTCTTAAGCTAAGGCATGCTTCTGAAAATTAGTCTTAAGCTAAGGCATGCTTCTGAAAATTCGCCTTAGGCTAAGGCATGCTTCTGAAAATTCGCCTCAGGCTAAGGCATGGTTCTGAAATTTAGCCTCAGCCTTGAGCTAAGGTTGGCTGTTTTTGAAATTTAGTCTCAGCTTTGAGCTAATGTATGCTTGTGGAATTAGTCTTAAGCTAAGGCATGCTTCTGAAATTTAGTCTTAGCGTTGAGCTAATGTATGCTTGTGGAGTTTAGTCTTAAGCTAAGGCATGCTTCTGAAAATTCGCCTTAGGCTAAGGTTTGCTTCTGAAAATTAGCCTTAGCCTTGAGCTAAGGTTGGTTGTTTTTGAAATTTAGTCTTAGCGTTGAGCTAATGTATGCTTGTGGAATTTAGTCTTAGGCTAAGGTTTGCTTCTGGAAATTCGCCTTAGCCTTGAGCTAAGGTTGGCTGTTTTTGAAATTTAGTGTTAGCCTCAAGCTGATGTATGCTTGTGGAATTTAGTCTTGGGCTAAAACATGCTTCTGGAATTTAGCCTTAGCCTTGAGCTAATGTATGCTTGTGTAATTTGGTCTTAGGCTGAGGCATGCTTCTGAAAATTAGCCTTAGCCTTGAGCTAATGTATGCTTGTGGAATTCAGTCTTAAGCTAAGGCGTGCTTCTGAAAATTCGCCTCAGCCTTGAGCTAATGTATGCTTGTGGAATTTAGTCTAAAGCTAGGGCATGCTTCTGAAAATTCGCCTTAGGCTAAAGCTTGCTTCTGAAAATTAGCCTTAGCCTTGAGCTAATGTATGCTTGTGGAACTTAGTCTTAAGCTAAGGCATGCTTCTGAAAATTAGTCTTAAGCTAAGGCATGCTTCTGAAAATTCGCCTTAGGCTAAGGCATGCTTCTGAAAATTCGCCTCAGGCTAAGGCATGCTTCTGAAATTTAGCCTGAGCCTTGAGCTAAGGTTGGCTGTTTTTGAAATTTAGTCTCAGCTTTGAGCTTATGTATGCTTGTGGAATTTAGTCTTAAGCTAAGGCATGCTTCTGAGATTTAGTCTTAGCGTTGAGCTAATGTATGCTTGTGGAATTTAGTCTTAAGCTAAGGCATGCTTCTGAAAATTCGCCCTAGGCTAAGGTTTGCTTCTGAAAATTAGCCTTAGCCTTGAGCTAAGGTTGGCTGTTTTTGAAATCTAGTCTTAGCGTTGAGCTAATGTATGCTTGTGGAATTTAGTCTTAGGCCAAGGTTTGCTTCTGAAAATTCGCCTTAGCCTTGAGCTAAGGTTGGCTGTTTTTGAAATTTAGTGTTAGCCTCAAGCTAATGTATGCTTGTGGAATTTAGTCTTGGGCTAAAACATGCTTCTGAAATTTAGCCTTAGCCTTGAGCTAATGTATGCTTGTGGAATTTAGTCTTAGGCTAAGGCATGCTTCTGAAAATTAGCCTTAGCCTTGAGCTAATGTATGCTTGTGGAATTTAGTCTTAAGCTGAGGCATGCTTCTGAAAATTCGCCTTAGGCTAAGGCTTGCTTCTGAAAATCAGCCTCAGCCTTGAGCTAATGTATGCATGTAGAATTTAGTCTAAAGCTAAGGCATGCTTCTGAAAATTCGCGTTAGGCTAAGTCTTGCTTCTGAAAATTAGCCTTAGCCTTGAGCTGATGTATGCTTGTGGAATTTAGTCTCAAGCTGAGGCATGCTTCTTAAAATTAGTCTCAAGCTAAGGCATGCTTCTGAAAATTCGCCTTAGGCTAAGGCATGCTTCTGAAAATGCGCCTTAGGCAAAGGTATGCTTCTGAAATTTAGCCTTAGCCTTGAGCTAAGGTTGGCTGTTTTTGAAATTTAGTCTCAGCCTTGAGCTAATGTATGCTTGTGGAATTTAGTCTTAAGCTAAGGCATGCTTCTGAAATTTAGTCTTAGCGTTGAGCTAATGTATGCTTGTGGAATTTAATCTTAAGCTAAGGCATGCTTCTGAAATTTAGCCTTAGCCTTGAGCTAATGTATGCTTGTGTAATTTAGTCTTAGGCTGAGGCATGCATCTGAAAATTAGCCTTAGCCTTGAGCTAATGTATGCTTGTGGAATTTAGTCTTAAGCTAAGGCGTGCTTCTGAAAATTCGCCTTAGCCTTGAGCTAATGTATGCTTGTGGAATTCAGTCTAAAGCTAAGGCATGCTTTTGAAAATTCGCCTTAGGCTAAAGCTTGCTTCTGAAAATTAGCCTTAGCCTTGAGCTAATGTATGCTTGTGGAATTTAGTCCTAAGCTAAGGCATGCTTCTGAAAATTCGCCTTAGGCTAAGGCATGCTTCTGAAATTTAGCCTTAGCCTTGAGCTAAGGTTGGCTGTTTTTGAAATTTAGTCTCAGCTTTGAGCTAATGTATGCTTGTGGAATTAGTCTTAAGCTAAGGCATGCTTCTGAAATTTAGTCT
>CM075103.1:142820-180916 GCA_037576195.1 Phytoseiulus persimilis | reverse complement strand
CGAGCATACATTAGCTCAAGGCTAAGACTAAATTTTCAGAAGCATGCCTTAGATTAAGACTGAATCCCACGAGCATACATTAGCTCAACGCTAAGACCAAATTTCAGAAGCATACCTTAGCTCAAAGCTAAGA
Organism: Phytoseiulus persimilis; assembly: GCA_037576195.1. Classification (NCBI taxonomy): domain Eukaryota; kingdom Metazoa; phylum Arthropoda; class Arachnida; order Mesostigmata; family Phytoseiidae; genus Phytoseiulus; species Phytoseiulus persimilis. The sequence continues at coordinate 180,783 of CM075103.1, read as the reverse complement.
CTAAATTTCAGAAGCATGCCTTAGCCCAAGACTGAATCCCACGAGCATGCATTAGCTCAACGCTAAGACTAAATTTCAGAAGCATACATTAGCTCAAAGCTAAGACTAAATTTCAGAAGCATGCCTTAGCCCAAGACTGAATCCCACGAGCATACATTAGCTCAGCGCTAAGACTAAATTTCAGTAGCATACATTAGCTCAAAGCTAAGACTAAATTTCAGAAGCATGCCTTAGCCCAAGACTGAATCCCACGAGCATACATTAGCTCAACGCTAAGACTAAATTCCACAAGCATACATTAGCTCAAGGCTAAGACTAAATTTTCAGAAGCATGCCTTAGCCTAAGACTGAATCCCACGAGCATACATTAGCTCAACGCTAAGACTAAATTTCAGAAGCATGCCTTAGCCTAAGACTGAATCCCACGAGCATACATTAGCTCAACGTTAAGACTAAATTCCACAAGCATACATTAGCTCAAGGCTGAGACTAAATTTTCAGGAGCATGCCTTAGCCTAAGACTGAATCCCACGAGCATACATTAGCTCAACGCTAAGACTAAATTTCAGAAGCATACATTAGCTCAAAGCTAAGACTAAATTTCAGAAGCATGCCTTAGCCCAAGACTGAATCCTACGAGCACACATCAGCTCAACGCTAAGACTAAATTTCAGAAGCATACATTAGCTCAAAGCTAAGACTAAATTTCAAAAGCATGCCTTAGCCTAAGACTGAATCCCACGAGCATACATTAGCTCAACGCTAAGACTAAATTCCACAAGCATACATTGGCTCAAGGCTAAGACTAAATTTTCAGAAGCATGCCTTAGCCTAAGACTGAATCCCACGAGCATACATTAGCTCAACGCTAAGACTAAATTTCAGAAGCAGACATTAGCTCGACGCTAAGACTAAATTTCAGAAGCATGCCTTAGCCCAAAACTAAATTCCACAAGCATACATTAGCTCAAGGCTAAATTCCACAAGCATACATTAGCTTCAGGCTAAGACTGAATTTCAGAAGCATACATTAGCTTCAGGCTAAGACTGAATTTCAGAAGCATACATTAGCTCAAGGCTAAATTCCACAAGCATACATTAGCTTCAGGCTAAGACTGAATTTTAGAAGCATACATTAGCTCAAAGCTAAGACTAAACAGAAGCATGACTTAGCCCAAGACTAAATTCCACAAGCATACATTAGCTCAAGGCTAAGACTAAATTTTCAGGAGCATGCCTTAGCCTAAGACTGAATCCCACGAGCATACATTAGCTCAACGCTAAGACTAAATTTCAGAAGCATACATTGGCTCAACGCTAAGACTAAATTTCAGAAGCATGCCTTAGCCCAAGCCCAAGACTAAATTCCACAATCATACATTGGCTCAACGCTAAGACTAAATTTCACAAGCATGCCTTAGCCCAAGACTAAATCCCACAACCATACATTAGCTCAAGGCTAAATTCCACAAGCATACATTAGCTTCAGGCTAAGACTGAATTTCAGGAGCATACATTAGCTCAAGGCTAAATTCTACAAGCATACATTAGCTTCAGGCTACGACTGAATTTCAGAAGCATACATTAGCTCAAAGCTAAGACTAAACAGAAGCATGCCTTAGCCCAAGACTAAATTCCACAAGCATACATTAGCTCAAGGCTAAGACTAAATTTTCAGAAGCATGCCTTAGCCTAAGACTGAATCCCACGAGCATACATTAGCTCAGCGCCAAGACTAAATTTCAGAAGCCTACATTAGCTCAAAGCTAAGACTAAATTTCAGAAGCATGCCTCAGCTTAGGACTAAATTTCAGAAGCATTCATTAGCTCAACGCTAAGACTAAATTTTCAGAAGCATGCCTTAGCCTGAGGCGAATTCTCAGAAGCATGCCTTAGCCCAAGACTGAATTCCACAAGCATACATTAGCTCAAAGCTAAGACTAAATTTCAGAAGCCTGCCTTAGCCCAAGACTAAATTCCACAAGCATACATTAGCTCAAGGCTAAGACTAAATTTCAGAAGCATGCCTTAGCGTAAGACTAAATTTCAGAAGCATGCCTTAGCTTAAGACTGAATTCCACAAGCATGCCTTAGCCTGGGGCGAATTTTCAGAAGCATGCCTTAGCCCAAAACTAAATTCCACAAGCATACATTAGCTCAAGGCTAAATTCCACGAGCATACATAAGCTTAAGGCTAAGACTAAATTTCAGAAGCATACATTAGCTCAAAGCTAAGACTAAATTTCAGAAGCATGCCTTAGCCCAAGACTAAATTCCACAAGCATACATTAGCTCAACGCTAAGACTAAATTTCAGAAGCATGCCTTAGCCCAACACTAAATTCCACAAGCATACATTAGCTCAACGCTAAGACTGAATTTCAGGAGCATGCCTTAGCCCAAGACCAAATTCCACAAGAATACATTAGCTCAAGGCTAAGACTAAATTCTCAGAAGCATGCCTTAGCCTAAGACTGAATCCCACGAGCATACATCAGCTCAACGCTAAGACTAAATTTCAGAAGCATACATAGGCTCAAAGCTAAGACTAAATTTCAGAAGCATGCCTTAGCCCAAGACTGAATCCCACGAGCGTACATTAGCTCAACGCTAAGACTAATTTCCACGAGCATACATTAGATCAAGGCTAAGACTAAATTTCAGAGCATACATTAGCTCAACGCTAAGACTAAATTTCAGAAGCATGCCTTGGCCGAAAACTAAATTCCACAAGCATACATTAGCTCAAGGATAAATTCCACAAGCATACATTAGCTCAAGGATAAATTCCACAAGCATACATTAGCTTCAGGCTAAGACTGAATTTCAGGAGCATACATTAGCTCAAAGCTAAGACTAAACAGAAGCATGCCTCAGCCCAAGACTAAATTCCACAAGCATACATTAGCTCAAGGCTAAAACTAAATTTTCAGAAGCATGCCTTAGCCTAAGACTGAATCCCACGAGCATACATTAGCTCAACGCTAAGACCAAATTTCAGAAGCATACCTTAGCTCAAAGCTAAGACTAAATTTCAGAAGCATGCCTTAGCCCAAGACTGAATCCCACGAGCATACATTAGCTCAACGCTAAGACTAAATTTCAGAAGCATACATTAGCTCAAAGCTAAGACTAAATTTCAGAAGCATGCCTTAGCCCAAGACTGAATCCCACGAGCATACATTAGCTCAACGCTAAGACTAAATTTCAGAAGCATACATTAGCTCAAAGCTAAGACTAAATTTCAGAAGCATGCCTTAGCCCAAGACTGAATCCCACGAGCATACATTAGCTCAACGCTAAGACTAAATTCCACAAGCATACATTAGCTCAAGGCTAAGACTAAATTTTCAGAAGCATGCCTTAGCCTAAGACTGAATCCCACGAGCGTACATTAGCTCAACGCTAAGACTAAATTTCAGAAGCATGCCTTAGCCTAAGACTGAATCCCACGAGCATACATTAGCTCAACGCTAAGACTAAATTCCACAAGCATACATTAGCTCAAAGCTAAGACTAAATTTCAGAAGCATGCCTTAGCCCAAGACTGAATCCTACGAGCATACATCAGCTCAACGCTAAGACTAAATTTCAGAAGCATACATTAGCTCAAAGCTAAGACTAAATTTCAAAAGCATGCCTTAGCCTAAGACTGAATCCCACGAGCAAACATTAGCACAACGCTAAGACTAAATTCCACAAGCATACATTGGCTCAAGGCTAAGACTAAATTTTCAGAAGCATGCCTTAGCCTAAGACTGAATCCCACGAGCATACATTAGCTCAACGCTAAGACTAAATTTCAGAAGCATACATTAGCTCGACGCTAAGACTGAATTGCAGGAGCATGCCTTAGCCCAAGACTAAGTTCCAAAAGCATACATTAGCTCAAGGCTAAGACTAAATTCTCAGAAGCATGCCTTAGCCTAAGACTGAATCCCACGAGCATACATTAGCTCAACGCTAAGACTAAATTTCAGAAGCATACATAAGCTCAAAGCTAAGACTAAATTTCAGAAGCATGCCTTGGCCCAAAACTAAATTCCACAAGCATACATTAGCTCAAGGATAAATTCCACAAGCATACATTAGCTTCAGGCTAAGACTGAATTTCAGGAGCATACATTAGCTCAAAGCTAAGACTAAACAGAAGCATGCCTTAGCCCAAGACTAAATTCCACAAGCATACATTAGCTCAAGGCTAAGACTAAATTTTCAGAAGCATGCCTTAGCCTAAGACTGAATCCCACGAGCATACATTAGCTCAACGCTAAGACCAAATTTCAGAAGCATACCTTAGCTCAAAGCTAAGACTGAATTTCAGAAGCATGCCTTAGCCCAAGACTGAATCCCACGAGCATGCATTAGCTCAACGCTAAGACTAAATTTCAGAAGCATACATTAGCTCAAAGCTAAGACTAAATTTCAGAAGCATGCCTTAGCCCAAGACTGAATCCCACGAGCATACATTAGCTCAACGCTAAGACTAAATTTCAGTAGCATACATTAGCTCAAAGCTAAGACTAAATTTCAGAAGCATGCCTTAGCCCAAGACTGAATCCCACGAGCATACATTAGCTCAACGCTAAGACTAAATTCCACAAGCATACATTAGCTCAAGGCTAAGACTAAATTTTCAGAAGCATGCCTTAGCCTAAGACTGAATCCCACGAGCATACATTAGCTCAACGCTAAGACTAAATTTCAGAAGCATGCCTTAGCCCAAGACTAAATTCCACAAGCATACATTAGCTCAACGCTAAGACTAAATTTCAGAAGCATGCCTTAGCCCAACACTAAATTCCACAAGCATACATTAGCTCAACGCTAAGACTGAATTTCAGGAGCATGCCTTAGCCCAAGACCAAATTCCACAAGAATACATTAGCTCAAGGCTAAGACTAAATTCTCAGAAGCATGCCTTAGCCTAAGACTGAATCCCACGAGCATACATCAGCTCAACGCTAAGACTAAATTTCAGAAGCATACATAGGCTCAAAGCTAAGACTAAATTTCAGAAGCATGCCTTAGCCCAAGACTGAATCCCACGAGCGTACATTAGCTCAACGCTAAGATCAAATTCCACGAGCATACATTAGATCAAGGCTAAGACTAAATTTCAGAGCATACATTAGCTCAACGCTAAGACTAAATTTCAGAAGCATGCCTTGGCCCAAAACTAAATTCCACAAGCATACATTAGCTCAAGGATAAATTCCACAAGCATACATTAGCTCAAGGATAAATTCCACAAGCATACATTAGCTTCAGGCTAAGACTGAATTTCAGGAGCATACATTAGCTCAAAGCTAAGACTAAACAGAAGCATGCCTCAGCCCAAGACTAAATTCCACAAGCATACATTAGCTCAAGGCTAAAACTAAATTTTCAGAAGCATGCCTTAGCCTAAGACTGAATCCCACGAGCATACATTAGCTCAACGCTAAGACCAAATTTCAGAAGCATACCTTAGCTCAAAGCTAAGACTAAATTTCAGAAGCATGCCTTAGCCCAAGACTGAATCCCACGAGCATACATTAGCTCAACGCTAAGACTAAATTTCAGAAGCATACATTAGCTCAAAGCTAAGACTAAATTTCAGAAGCATGCCTTAGCCCAAGACTGAATCCCACGAGCATACATTAGCTCAACGCTAAGACTAAATTTCAGAAGCATACATTAGCTCAAAGCTAAGACTAAATTTCAGAAGCATGCCTTAGCCCAAGACTGAATCCCACGAGCATACATTAGCTCAACGCTAAGACTAAATTCCACAAGCATACATTAGCTCAAGGCTAAGACTAAATTTTCAGAAGCATGCCTTAGCCTAAGACTGAATCCCACGAGCGTACATTAGCTCAACGCTAAGACTAAATTTCAGAAGCATGCCTTAGCCTAAGACTGAATCCCACGAGCATACATTAGCTCAACGCTAAGACTAAATTCCACAAGCATACATTAGCTCAAGGCTAAGACTAAATTTTCAGGAGCATGCCTTAGCCTAAGACTGAATCCCACGAGCATACATTAGCTCAACGCTAAGACTAAATTTCAGAAGCATACATTAGCTCAAAGCTAAGACAAAATTTCAGAAGCATGCCTTAGCCCAAGACTGAATCCTACGAGCATACATCAGCTCAACGCTAAGACTAAATTTCAGAAGCATACATTAGCTCAAAGCTAAGACTAAATTTCAAAAGCATGCCTTAGCCTAAGACTGAATCCCACGAGCAAACATAAGCACAACGCTAAGACTAAATTCCACAAGCATACATTGGCTCAAGGCTAAGACTAAATTTTCAGAAGCATGCCTTAGCCTAAGACTGAATCCCACGAGCATACATTAGCTCAACGCTAAGACTAAATTTCAGAAGCATACATTAGCTCGACGCTAAGACTGAATTGCAGGAGCATGCCTTAGCCCAAGACTAAGTTCCACAAGCATACATTAGCTCAAGGCTAAGACTAAATTCTCAGAAGCATGCCTTAGCCCAAGACTAAATTCCACAAGCATACATTAGCTCAACGCTAAGACTAAATTTCAGAAGCATGCCTTAGCCCAACACTAAATTCCACAAGCATACATTAGCTCAACGCTAAGACTGAATTTCAGGAGCATGCCTTAGCCCAAGACCAAATTCCACAAGAATACATTAGCTCAAGGCTAAGACTAAATTCTCAGAAGCATGCCTTAGCCTAAGACTGAATCCCACGAGCATACATCAGCTCAACGCTAAGACTAAATTTCAGAAGCATACATAGGCTCAAAGCTAAGACTAAATTTCAGAAGCATGCCTTAGCCCAAGACTGAATCCCACGAGCGTACATTAGCTCAACGCTAAGATCAAATTCCACGAGCATACATTAGATCAAGGCTAAGACTAAATTTCAGAGCATACATTAGCTCAACGCTAAGACTAAATTTCAGAAGCATGCCTTGGCCCAAAACTAAATTCCACAAGCATACATTAGCTCAAGGATAAATTCCACAAGCATACATTAGCTCAAGGATAAATTCCACAAGCATACATTAGCTTCAGGCTAAGACTGAATTTCAGGAGCATACATTAGCTCAAAGCTAAGACTAAACAGAAGCATGCCTCAGCCCAAGACTAAATTCCACAAGCATACATTAGCTCAAGGCTAAAACTAAATTTTCAGAAGCATGCCTTAGCCTAAGACTGAATCCCACGAGCGTACATTAGCTCAACGCTAAGACTAAATTTCAGAAGCATGCCTTAGCCTAAGACTGAATCCCACGAGCATACATTAGCTCAACGCTAAGACTAAATTCCACAAGCATACATTAGCTCAAGGCTAAGACTAAATTTTCAGGAGCATGCCTTAGCCTAAGACTGAATCCCACGAGCATACATTAGCTCAACGCTAAGACTAAATTTCAGAAGCATACATTAGCTCAAAGCTAAGACTAAATTTCAGAAGCATGCCTTAGCCCAAGACTGAATCCTACGAGCATACATCAGCTCAACGCTAAGACTAAATTTCAGAAGCATACATTAGCTCAAAGCTAAGACTAAATTTCAAAAGCATGCCTTAGCCTAAGACTGAATCCCACGAGCAAACATAAGCACAACGCTAAGACTAAATTCCACAAGCATACATTGGCTCAAGGCTAAGACTAAATTTTCAGAAGCATGCCTTAGCCTAAGACTGAATCCCACGAGCATACATTAGCTCAACGCTAAGACTAAATTTCAGAAGCATACATTAGCTCGACGCTAAGACTGAATTGCAGGAGCATGCCTTAGCCCAAGACTAAGTTCCACAAGCATACATTAGCTCAAGGCTAAGACTAAATTCTCAGAAGCATGCCTTAGCCCAAGACTAAATTCCACAAGCATACATTAGCTCAACGCTAAGACTAAATTTCAGAAGCATGCCTTAGCCCAACACTAAATTCCACAAGCATACATTAGCTCAACGCTAAGACTGAATTTCAGGAGCATGCCTTAGCCCAAGACTGAATCCCACGAGCGTACATTAGCTCAACGCTAAGATCAAATTCCACGAGCATACATTAGATCAAGGCTAAGACTAAATTTCAGAGCATACATTAGCTCAACGCTAAGACTAAATTTCAGAAGCATGCCTTGGCCCAAAACTAAATTCCACAAGCATACATTAGCTCAAGGATAAATTCCACAAGCATACATTAGCTCAAGGATAAATTCCACAAGCATACATTAGCTTCAGGCTAAGACTGAATTTCAGGAGCATACATTAGCTCAAAGCTAAGACTAAACAGAAGCATGCCTCAGCCCAAGACTAAATTCCACAAGCATACATTAGCTCAAGGCTAAAACTAAATTTTCAGAAGCATGCCTTAGCCTAAGACTGAATCCCACGAGCATACATTAGCTCAACGCTAAGACCAAATTTCAGAAGCATACCTTAGCTCAAAGCTAAGACTAAATTTCAGAAGCATGCCTTAGCCCAAGACTGAATCCCACGAGCATACATTAGCTCAACGCTAAGACTAAATTTCAGAAGCATACATTAGCTCAAAGCTAAGACTAAATTTCAGAAGCATGCCTTAGCCCAAGACTGAATCCCACGAGCATACATTAGCTCAACGCTAAGACTAAATTTCAGAAGCATACATTAGCTCAAAGCTAAGACTAAATTTCAGAAGCATGCCTTAGCCCAAGACTGAATCCCACGAGCATACATTAGCTCAACGCTAAGACTAAATTCCACAAGCATACATTAGCTCAAGGCTAAGACTAAATTTTCAGAAGCATGCCTTAGCCTAAGACTGAATCCCACGAGCGTACATTAGCTCAACGCTAAGACTAAATTTCAGAAGCATGCCTTAGCCTAAGACTGAATCCCACGAGCATACATTAGCTCAACGCTAAGACTAAATTCCACAAGCATACATTAGCTCAAGGCTAAGACTAAATTTTCAGGAGCATGCCTTAGCCTAAGACTGAATCCCACGAGCATACATTAGCTCAACGCTAAGACTAAATTTCAGAAGCATACATTAGCTCAAAGCTAAGACTAAATTTCAGAAGCATGCCTTAGCCCAAGACTGAATCCTACGAGCATACATCAGCTCAACGCTAAGACTAAATTTCAGAAGCATACATTAGCTCAAAGCTAAGACTAAATTTCAAAAGCATGCCTTAGCCTAAGACTGAATCCCACGAGCAAACATTAGCACAACGCTAAGACTAAATTCCACAAGCGTACATTGGCTCAAGGCTAAGACTAAATTTTCAGAAGCATGCCTTAGCCTAAGACTGAATCCCACGAGCATACATTAGCTCAACGCTAAGACTAAATTTCAGAAGCATACATTAGCTCGACGCTAAGACTGAATCGCAGGAGCATGCCTTAGCCCAAGACTAAGTTCCACAAGCATACATTAGCTCAAGGCTAAGACTAAATTCTCAGAAGCATGCCTTAGCCTAAGACTGAATCCCACGAGCATACATTAGCTCAACGCTAAGACTAAATTTCAGAAGCATACATAAGCTCAAAGCTAAGACTAAATTTCAGAAGCATGCCTTGGCCCAAAACTAAATTCCACAAGCATACATTAGCTCAAGGATAAATTCCACAAGCATACATTAGCTTCAGGCTAAGACTGAATTTCAGGAGCATACATTAGCTCAAAGCTAAGACTAAACAGAAGCATGCCTTAGCCCAAGACTAAATTCCACAAGCATACATTAGCTCAAGGCTAAGACTAAATTTTCAGAAGCATGCCTTAGCCTAAGACTGAATCCCACGAGCATACATTAGCTCAACGCTAAGACCAAATTTCAGAAGCATACCTTAGCTCAAAGCTAAGACTGAATTTCAGAAGCATGCCTTAGCCCAAGACTGAATCCCACGAGCATGCATTAGCTCAACGCTAAGACTAAATTTCAGAAGCATACATCAGCTCAAAGCTAAGACTAAATTTCAGAAGCATGCCTTAGCCCAAGACTGAATCCCACGAGCATACATTAGCTCAACGCTAAGACTAAATTTCAGTAGCATACATTAGCTCAAAGCTAAGACTAAATTTCAGAAGCATGCCTTAGCCCAAGACTGAATCCCACGAGCATACATCAGCTCAACGCTAAGACTAAATTCCACAAGCATACATTAGCTCAAGGCTAAGACTAAATTTTCAGAAGCATGCCTTAGCCTAAGACTGAATCCCACGAGCATACATTAGCTCAACGCTAAGACTAAATTTCAGAAGCATGCCTTAGCCTAAGACTGAATCCCACGAGCATACATTAGCTCAACGCTAAGACTAAATTCCACAAGCATACATTAGCTCAAGGCTGAGACTAAATTTTCAGGAGCATGCCTTGGCCTAAGACTGAATCCCACGAGCATACATTAGCTCAACGCTGAGACTAAATTTCAGAAGCATACATTAGCTCAAAGCTAAGACTAAATTTCAGAAGCATGCCTTAGCCCAAGACTGAATCCTACGAGCATACATCAGCTCAACGCTAAGACTAAATTTCAGAAGCATACATTAGCTCAAAGCTAAGACTAAATTTCAAAAGCATGCCTTAGCCTAAGACTGAATCCCACGAGCATACATTAGCTCAACGCTAAGACTAAATTCCACAAGCATACATTGGCTCAAGGCTAAGACTAAATTTTCAGAAGCATGCCTTAGCCTAAGACTGAATCCCACGAGCATACATTAGCTCAACGCTAAGACTAAATTTCAGAAGCATACATTAGCTCGACGCTAAGACTAAATTTTAGAAGCATGCCTTAGCCCAAAACTAAATTCCACAAGCATACATTAGCTCAAGGCTAAATTCCACAAGCATACATTAGCTTCAGGCTAAGACTGAATTTCAGAAGCATACATTAGCTTCAGGCTAAGACTGAATTTCAGAAGCATACATTAGCTCAAGGCTAAATTCCACAAGCATACATTAGCTTCAGGCTAAGACTGAATTTCAGAAGCATACATTAGCTCAAAGCTAAGACTAAACAGAAGCATGACTCAGCCCAAGACTAAATTCCACAAGCATACATTAGCTCAAGGCTAAGACTAAATTTTCAGGAGCATGCCTTAGCCTAAGACTGAATCCCACGAGCATACATTAGCTCAACGCTAAGACTAAATTTCAGAAGCATACATTAGCTCAAAGCTAAGACTAAATTTCAGAAGCATGCCTTAGCCCAAGACTGAATCCCACGAGCATACATCAGCTCAACGCTAAGACTAAATTTCAGAAGCATTCATTAGCTCAAAGCTAAGACTAAATTTCAGAAGCATGCCTTAGCCCAAGACTGAATTCCACAAGCATACATTAGCTCAAAGCTAAGACTAAATTTCAGAAGCAAGCCTTAGCCTAAGGTTAATTTTCAGAAGCATGCCTCAGCCTAAGACTAAATTCCACAAGCATACATTAGCTCAACGCTTAGACTAAATTTCAGAAGCATACATTAGCTCAAAGCTAAGACTAAATTTCAGAAGCATGCCTTAGCCCAAGACTAAATTCCACAATCATACATTGGCTCAACGCTAAGACTAAATTTCAGAAGCATGCCTTAGCCCAAGACTAAATTCCACAACCATACATTAGCTCAAGGCTAAATTCCACAAGCATACATTAGCTTCAGGCTAAGACTGAATTTCAGGAGCATACATTAGCTCAAGGCTAAATTCCACAAGCACACATTAGCTTCAGGCTAAGACTGAATTTCAGAAGCATACATTAGCTCAAAGCCAAGACTAAACAGAAGCATGCCTTAGCCCAAGACTAAATTCCACAAGCATACATTAGCTCAAGGCTAAGACTAAATTTTCAGAAGCATGCCCTAGCCTAAGACTGAATCCCACGAGCATACATTAGCTCAACGCCAAGACTAAATTTCAGAAGCCTACATTAGCTCAAAGCTAAGACTAAATTTCAGAAGCAAGCCTTAGCCTAAGACTGAATCCCACGAGCATACATAAGCTCAACGCTAAGACTGAATTTCAGAAGCATACATTAGCTCAAAGCTAAGACTAAATTTCAGAAGCATGCCTTAGCCCAAGACTGAATTCCACAAGCATACATTAGCTCAACGCCAAGACTAAATTTCAGAAGCCTACATTAGCTCAAAGCTAAGACTAAATTTCAGAAGCAAGCCTTAGCCTAAGACTGAATCCCACGAGCATACATTAGCTCAACGCTAAGACTGAATTTCAGAAGCATACATTAGCTCAAAGCTGAGACTAAATTTCAGAAGCATGCCTTAGCCCAAGACTAAATTCCACAAGCATACATTGGCTCAACGCTAAGACTAAATTTCAGAAGCATGCCTTAGCCCAAGACTAAATTCCACAAGCATACATTAGCTCAAGGCTAAATTCCACAAGCATGCATTAGCTTCAGGCTAAGACTGAATTTCAGGAGCATACATTAGCTCAAGGCTAAATTCCACGAGCATACATTAGCTTCAGGCTAAGACTGAATTTCAGAAGCATACATTAGCTCAAAGCTAAGACTAAACAGAAGCATGCCTTAGCCCAAGACTAAATTCCACAAGCATACATTAGCTCAAGGCTAAGACTAAATTTTCAGAAGCATGCCTTAGCCTAAGACTGAATCCCACGAGCATATATTAGCTCAACGCCAAGACTAAATTTCAGAAGCCTACATTAGCTCAAAGCTAAGACTGAATTTCAGAAGCAAGCCTTAGCCTAAGACTGAATCCCACGAGCATACATTAGCTCAACGCTAAGACTAAATTTCAGAAGCATACATTAGCTCAAAGCTAAGACTAAATTTCAGAAGCATGCCTTAGCCCAAGACTGAATTCCACAAGCATACATTAGCTCAAAGCTAAGACTAAATTTCAGAAGCAAGCCTTAGCCTAAGGTTAATTTTCAGAAGCATGCCTCAGCCTAAGACTAAATTCCACAAGCATACATTAGCTCAACGCTAAGACTAAATTTCAGAAGCATGCCTTAGCCCAAGACTAAATTCCACAAGCATACATTAGCTCAAGGCTAAGACTAAATTTTCAGAAGCATGCCTTAGCCTAAGACTGAATCCCACGAGCATACATTAGCTCAACGCCAAGACTAAATTTCAGAAGCCTACATTAGCTCAAAGCTAAGACTAAATTTCAGAAGCAAGCCTTAGCCTAAGACTGAATCCCACGAGCATACATTAGCTCAACGCTAAGACTAAATTTCAGAAGCATACATTAGCTCAAAGCTAAGACTAAATTTCAGAAGCATGCCTTAGCCCAAGACTAAATTCCACAAGCATACATTAGCTCAACGCTAAGACTAAATTTCAGAAGCATGCCTTAGCCCAAGACTGAATTCCACAAGCATACATTAGCTCAACGCTAAGACTAAATTTCAGAAGCATGCCTTAGCCCAAGACTAAATTCCACAAGCATACATTAGCTCAGGGCTAAATTCCACAAGCATACATTAGCTTCAGGCTAAGACTGAATTTCAGGAGCATACATTAGCTCAAGGCTAAATTCCACAAGCATACATTAGCTTCAGGCTAAGACTGAATTTCAGAAGCATACATTAGCTCAAAGCTAAGACTAAACAGAAGCATGCCTTAGCCCAAGACTAAATTCCACAAGCATACATTAGCTCAAGGCTAAGACTAAATTTTCAGAAGCATGCCTTAGCCTAAGACTGAATCCCACGAGCATACATTAGCTCAACGCCAAGACTAAATTTCAGAAGCCTACATTAGCTCAAAGCTAAGACTGAATTTCAGAAGCAAGCCTTAGCCTAAGACTGAATCCCACGAGCATACATTAGCTCAACGCTAAGACTAAATTTCAGAAGCATACATTAGCTCAAAGCTAAGACTAAATTTCAGAAGCATGCCTTAGCCCAAGACTGAATTCCACAAGCATACATTAGCTCAAAGCTAAGACTAAATTTCAGAAGCAAGCCTTAGCCTAAGGTTAATTTTCAGAAGCATGCCTCAGCCTAAGACTAAATTCCACAAGCATACATTAGCTCAACGCTAAGACTAAATTTCAGAAGCATGCCTTAGCCCAAGACTAAATTCCACAAGCATACATTAGCTCAAGGCTAAGACTAAATTTCCAGAAGCATGCCTTAGCCTAAGACTGAATCCCACGAGCATACATTAGCTCAACGCCAAGACTAAATTTCAGAAGCCTACATTAGCTCAAAGCTAAGACTAAATTTCAGAAGCAAGCCTTAGCCTAAGACTGAATCCCACGAGCATACATTAGCTCAACGCTAAGACTAAATTTCAGAAGCATACATTAGCTCAAAGCTAAGACTAAATTTCAGAAGCATGCCTTAGCCCAAGACTAAATTCCACAAGCATACATTAGCTCAACGCTAAGACTAAATTTCAGAAGCATGCCTTAGCCCAAGACTGAATTCCACAAGCATACATTAGCTCAACGCTAAGACTAAATTTCAGAAGCATGCCTTAGCCCAAGACTAAATTCCACAAGCATACATTAGCTCAGGGCTAAATTCCACAAGCATACATTAGCTTCAGGCTAAGACTGAATTTCAGGAGCATACATTAGCTCAAGGCTAAATTCCACAAGCATACATTAGCTTCAGGCTAAGACTGAATTTCAGAAGCATACATTAGCTCAAAGCTAAGACTAAACAGAAGCATGCCTTAGCCCAAGACTAAATTCCACAAGCATACATTAGCTCAAGGCTAAGACTAAATTTTCAGAAGCATGCCTTAGCCTAAGACTGAATCCCACGAGCATACATTAGCTCAACGCCAAGACTAAATTTCAGAAGCCTACATTAGCTCAAAGCTAAGACTAAATTTCAGAAGCAAGCCTTAGCCTAAGACTGAATCCCACGAGCATACATAAGCTCAACGCTAAGACTAAATTTCAGAAGCATACATTAGCTCAAAGCTAAGACTAAATTTCAGAAGCATGCCTTAGCCCAAGACTGAATTCCACAAGCATACATTAGCTCAAAGCTAAGACTAAATTTCAGAAGCAAGCCTTAGCCTAAGGTTGATTTTTAGAAGCATGCCTTAGCCTAAGACTGAATCCCACGAGCATACATTAGCTCAACGCTAAGACTAAATTTCAGAAGCATACATTAGCTCAAAGCTAAGACTAAATTTCAGAAGCATGCCTTAGCCCAAGACTGAATTCCACAAGCATACATTAGCTCAAAGCTAAGACTAAACAGAAGCATGCCTTAGCCCAAGACTAAATTCCACAAGCATACATTAGCTCAAGGCTAAGACTGAATTTTCAGAAGCATGCCTTAGCCTAAGACTGAATCCCACGAGCATACATTGGCTCAACGCCACGACTAAATTTCAGAAGCATACATTAGCTCAAAGCTAAGACTAAATTTCAGAAGCATGCCTTAGCCTAAGACTGAATCCCACGAGCATGCATTAGCTCAACGCTAAGACTAAATTTCAGGAGCATACATTAGCTCAAAGCTAAGACCAAATTTCAGAAGCATGCCTTAGCCCAGGCGGTTGGCTTTGGTGTCACAGATGGCCCGTCAGGCCAGCCAGGACGGGACGGAGGGAGGAGTGGGTTCTAGTGACCAATCGTCCCCGTATGTTTTCTCAGGTCTTGGCGCATCGCTCTTCGGGGATGACGAACAGCCTGCCGAGTAGGCCGCCTTCGGTTCGGGAACATTCACGCCACGCGGATGAAGAACCTCTGGAATCCAGAGCAACTTGCAGTGACTGAATGAACCAGGTGCCCCCCTCTTCGGACTTCGAAGTAATTGCTCGGCAGGTTTCCGACCCGAAGAGGGACGGGGGGAATACGGTGCTTAGTGAGTTTGCAAGTCTCACACTAGCTGCATGGTCACATCAGTGCATGTGCACCAGGCATTCACCGAAACCCCCACAAAAAAAAAAAAAAGAAAGGCTGAGGCATGCTTCTGAAAATTCGCCTTGGGCTAAGGCATGCTTCTGAAATTTAGTCTTAGCGTTGAGCTAATGTATGCTTGTGGAATTTAGTATTGGGCTAGAGCATGCTTCTGAAAATTAGCCTAAGCCTTGAGCTAAGGTTGGCTGTTTTTGAAATTTAGTCTTAGCGTTGAGCTAATGTATGCTTGTGGAATTTAGTCTCAAGCTAAGGCATGCTTCTGAAAATTAGCCTTAGGCTGAGGCTTGCTTCTGAAAATTCGCCTTGGGCTAAGGCATGCTTCTGAAATTTAGTCTTAGCCTTGAGCTAATGTATGCTTGTGGAATTTAGTCTTAGGCCAAGGCATGCTTCTGAAAACTCGCCGTAGCCTTGAGCTAAGGTTGGCTGTTTTTGATTCAGACTCAACGTTTCAGCTCACCGCCACGACTAAATTTCAGAAGCATACATTAGCTCAAAGCTAAGACTAAATTTCAGAAGCATGCCTTAGCCTAAGACTGAATCCCACGAGCATACATTAGCTCAACGCTAAGACTAAATTTCAGGAGCATACATTAGCTCAAAGCTAAGACCAAATTTCAGACGCATGCCTCAGCCCAAGACTGAATTCCACAAGCATACATTAGCTCAAAGCTAAGACTAAATTTCAGAAGCAAGCCTTAGCCTAAGGTTCATTTTCAGAAGCATGCCTTAGCCTAAGACTAAATTCCACAAGCATACATTAGCTCAACGCTAAGACTAAATTTCAGAAGCATACATTAGCTCAAAGCTGAGACTAAATTTCAGAAGCATGCCTAAGACTAAATTCCACAAGCATACATTAGCTCAACGCTAAGACTAAATTTCAGAAGCATGCCTTAGCCCAAGACTAAATTCCACAAGCATACATTAGCTCAAGGCTGAATTCCACAAGCATACATTAGCTTCAGGCCAAGACTGAATTTCAGAAGCATACATTAGCTCAAGGCTAAATTCCACAAGCATACATTAGCTTCAGGCTAAGACTGAATCTCAGACGCATACATTAGCTCAAAGCGAAGACTAAACAGAAGCATGCCTTAGCCCAAGACTAAATTCCACAAGCATACATTAGCTCAAGGCTAAGACTGAATTTTCAGAAGCATGCCTCAGCCTAAGACTGAATCCCACGAGCATACATTAGCTCAACGCCAAGACCAAATTTCAGAAGCATACATTAGCTCAAAGCTAAGACTAAATTTCAGAAGCAAGCCTTAGCCTAAGACTGAATCCCACGAGCATACATTAGCTCAACGCTAAGACTAAATTTCAGAAGCATACATTAGCTCAAAGCTAAGACTAAATTTCAGAAGCATGCCTCAGCCCAAGACTGAATTCCGCAAGCATACATTAGCTCAAAGCTAAGACTAAATTTCAGAAGCAAGCCTTAGCCTGAGGTTAATTTTCAGAAGCATGCCTTAGCCTAAGACTAAATTCCACAAGCATACATTAGCTCAACGCTAAGACTAAATTTCAGAAGCATACATTAGCTCAAAGCTAAGACTAAATTTCAGAAGCATGCCTTAGCCCAAGACTAAATTCCACAAGAATACATCAGCTCAAAGCTAAGACTAAATTTCAGAAGCTAGCCTTAGCCTAAGGTTAATTTTCAGAAGCATGCCTTAGCCTAAGACTGAATTCCACAAGCATACATTAGCTCAACGCTAAGACTGAATTTCAGAAGCATACATTAGCTCAAAGCTAAGACTAAATTTCAGAAGCATGCCTTAGCCCAAGACTAAATTCCACAAGCATACATTAGCTCAACGCTAAGACTAAATTTCAGAAGCATGCCTTGGCCCAAGACTAAATTCCACAAGCATACATTAGCTCAGGGCTAAATTCCACAAGCATACATTAGCTTCAGGCTAAGACTGAATCTCAGGAGCATACATTAGCTCAAGGCTAAATTCCACAAGCATACATTAGCTCAAAGCTAAGACTAAATTTCAGAAGCAAGCCTTAGCCTAAGGTTAATTTTCAGAAGCATGCCTTAGCCTAAGACTAAATTCCACAAGCATACATTAGCTCAACGCTAAGACTAAATTTCAGAAGCATACATTAGCTCAAAGCTAAGACTAAATTTCAGAAGCATGCCTTAGCCCAAGACTAAATTCCACAAGCATACATCAGCTCAAAGCTAAGACTAAATTTCAGAAGCATGCCTTAGCCCAAGACTGAATCCCACGAGCATGCATTAGCTCAACGCTAAGACTAAATTTCAGAAGCATACATTAGCTCAAAGCTAAGACTAAATTTCAGAAGCATGCCTTAGCCCAAGACTGAATCCCACGAGCATACATTAGCTCAACGCTAAGACTAAATTTCAGTAGCATACATTAGCTCAAAGCTAAGACTAAATTTCAGAAGCATGCCTTAGCCCAAGACTGAATCCCACGAGCATACATTAGCTCAACGCTAAGACTAAATTCCACAAGCATACATTAGCTCAAGGCTAAGACTAAATTTTCAGAAGCATGCCTTAGCCTAAGACTGAATCCCACGAGCATACATTAGCTCAACGCTAAGACTAAATTTCAGAAGCATGCCTTAGCCCAAGACTAAATTCCACAAGCATACATTAGCTCAACGCTAAGACTAAATTTCAGAAGCATGCCTTAGCCCAACACTAAATTCCACAAGCATACATTAGCTCAACGCTAAGACTGAATTTCAGGAGCATGCCTTAGCCCAAGACCAAATTCCACAAGAATACATTAGCTCAAGGCTAAGACTAAATTCTCAGAAGCATGCCTTAGCCTAAGACTGAATCCCACGAGCATACATCAGCTCAACGCTAAGACTAAATTTCAGAAGCATACATAGGCTCAAAGCTAAGACTAAATTTCAGAAGCATGCCTTAGCCCAAGACTGAATCCCACGAGCGTACATTAGCTCAACGCTAAGATCAAATTCCACGAGCATACATTAGATCAAGGCTAAGACTAAATTTCAGAGCATACATTAGCTCAACGCTAAGACTAAATTTCAGAAGCATGCCTTGGCCCAAAACTAAATTCCACAAGCATACATTAGCTCAAGGATAAATTCCACAAGCATACATTAGCTTCAGGCTAAGACTGAATTTCAGGAGCATACATTAGCTCAAAGCTAAGACTAAACAGAAGCATGCCTCAGCCCAAGACTAGATTCCACAAGCATACATTAGCTCAAGGCTAAAACTAAATTTTCAGAAGCATGCCTTAGCCTAAGACTGAATCCCACGAGCATACATTAGCTCAACGCTAAGACCAAATTTCAGAAGCATACCTTAGCTCAAAGCTAAGACTAAATTTCAGAAGCATGCCTTAGCCCAAGACTGAATCCCACGAGCATACATTAGCTCAACGCTAAGACTAAATTTCAGAAGCATACATTAGCTCAAAGCTAAGACTAAATTTCAGAAGCATGCCTTAGCCCAAGACTGAATCCCACGAGCATACATTAGCTCAACGCTAAGACTAAATTTCAGAAGCATACATTAGCTCAAAGCTAAGACTAAATTTCAGAAGCATGCCTTAGCCCAAGACTGAATCCCACGAGCATACATTAGCTCAACGCTAAGACTAAATTCCACAAGCATACATTAGCTCAAGGCTAAGACTAAATTTTCAGAAGCATGCCTTAGCCTAAGACTGAATCCCACGAGCGTACATTAGCTCAACGCTAAGACTAAATTTCAGAAGCATGCCTTAGCCTAAGACTGAATCCCACGAGCATACATTAGCTCAACGCTAAGACTAAATTCCACAAGCATACATTAGCTCAAGGCTAAGACTAAATTTTCAGGAGCATGCCTTAGCCTAAGACTGAATCCCACGAGCATACATTAGCTCAACGCTAAGACTAAATTTCAGAAGCATACATTAGCTCGACGCTAAGACTGAATTGCAGGAGCATGCCTTAGCCCAAGACTAAGTTCCACAAGCATACATTAGCTCAAGGCTAAGACTAAATTCTCAGAAGCATGCCTTAGCCTAAGACTGAATCCCACGAGCATACATTAGCTCAACGCTAAGACTAAATTTCAGAAGCATACATAAGCTCAAAGCTAAGACTAAATTTCAGAAGCATGCCTTGGCCCAAAACTAAATTCCACAAGCATACATTAGCTCAAGGATAAATTCCACAAGCATACATTAGCTTCAGGCTAAGACTGAATTTCAGGAGCATACATTAGCTCAAAGCTAAGACTAAACAGAAGCATGCCTTAGCCCAAGACTAAATTCCACAAGCATACATTAGCTCAAGGCTAAGACTAAATTTTCAGAAGCATGCCTTAGCCTAAGACTGAATCCCACGAGCATACATTAGCTCAACGCTAAGACCAAATTTCAGAAGCATACCTTAGCTCAAAGCTAAGACTGAATTTCAGAAGCATGCCTTAGCCCAAGACTGAATCCCACGAGCATGCATTAGCTCAACGCTAAGACTAAATTTCAGAAGCATACATTAGCTCAAAGCTAAGACTAAATTTCAGAAGCATGCCTTAGCCCAAGACTGAATCCCACGAGCATACATTAGCTCAACGCTAAGACTAAATTTCAGTAGCATACATTAGCTCAAGGCTAAGACTAAATTTTCAGAAGCATGCCTTAGCCTAAGACTGAATCCCACGAGCATACATTAGCTCAACGCTAAGACTAAATTTCAGAAGCATGCCTTAGCCTAAGACTGAATCCCACGAGCATACATTAGCTCAACGCTAAGACTAAATTCCACAAGCATACATTAGCTCAAGGCTGAGACTAAATTTTCAGGAGCATGCCTTGGCCTAAGACTGAATCCCACGAGCATACATTAGCTCAACGCTAAGACTAAATTTCAGAAGCATACATTAGCTCAAAGCTAAGACTAAATTTCAGAAGCATGCCTTAGCCCAAGACTGAATCCTACGAGCATACATCAGCTCAACGCTAAGACTAAATTTCAGAAGCATACATTAGCTCAAAGCTAAGACTAAATTTCAAAAGCATGCCTTAGCCTAAGACTGAATCCCACGAGCATACATTAGCTCAACGCTTAGACTAAATTCCACAAGCATACATTGGCTCAAGGCTAAGACTAAATTTTCAGAAGCATGCCTTAGCCTAAGACTGAATCCCACGAGCATACATTAGCTCAACGCTAAGACTAAATTTCAGAAGCATACATTAGCTCGACGCTAAGACTAAATTTCAGAAGCATGCCTTAGCCCAAAACTAAATTCCACAAGCATACATTAGCTCAAGGCTAAATTCCACAAGCATACATTAGCTTCAGGCTAAGACTGAATTTCAGAAGCATACATTAGCTTCAGGCTTAGACTGAATTTCAGAAGCATACATTAGCTCAAGGCTAAATTCCACAAGCATACATTAGCTTCAGGCTAAGACTGAATTTCAGAAGCATACATTAGCTCAAAGCTAAGACTAAACAGAAGCATGACTCAGCCCAAGACTAAATTCCACAAGCATACATTAGCTCAAGGCTGAGACTAAATTTTCAGGAGCATGCCTTAGCCTAAGACTGAATCCCACGAGCATACATTAGCTCAACGCTAAGACTAAATTTCAGAAGCATACATTAGCTCAAAGCTAAGACTAAATTTCAGAAGCATGCCTTAGCCCAAGACTGAATCCCACGAGCATACATCAGCTCAACGCTAAGACTAAATTTCAGAAGCATGCATTAGCTCAAAGCTAAGACTAAATTTCAGAAGCATGCCTTAGCCCAAGACTGAATTCCACAAGCATACATTAGCTCAAAGCTAAGACTAAATTTCAGAAGCAAGCCTTAGCCTAAGGTTAATTTTCAGAAGCATGCCTCAGCCTAAGACTAAATTCCACAAGCATACATTAGCTCAACGCTCAGACTAAATTTCAGAAGCATACATTAGCTCAAAGCTAAGACTAAATTTCAGAAGCATGCCTCAGCCCAAGACTAAATTCCACAATCATACATTGGCTCAACGCTAAGACTAAATTTCAGAAGCATGCCTTAGCCCAAGACTAAATTCCACAAGCATACATTAGCTCAAGGCTAAGACTAAATTTTCAGAAGCATGCCCTAGCCTAAGACTGAATCCCACGAGCATACATTAGCTCAACGCCAAGACTAAATTTCAGAAGCCTACATTAGCTCAAAGCTAAGACTAAATTTCAGAAGCAAGCCTTAGCCTAAGACTGAATCCCACGAGCATACATTAGCTCAACGCTAAGACTGAATTTCAGAAGCATACATTAGCTCAAAGCTAAGACTAAATTTCAGAAGCATGCCTTAGCCCAAGACTGAATTCCACAAGCATACATTAGCTCAACGCCAAGACTAAATTTCAGAAGCCTACATTAGCTCAAAGCTAAGACTAAATTTCAGAAGCAAGCCTTAGCCTAAGACTGAATCCCACGAGCATACATTAGCTCAACGCTAAGACTGAATTTCAGAAGCATACATTAGCTCAAAGCTGAGACTAAATTTCAGAAGCATGCCTTAGCCCAAGACTAAATTCCACAAGCATACATTGGCTCAACGCTAAGACTAAATTTCAGAAGCATGCCTTAGCCCAAGACTAAATTCCACAAGCATACATTAGCTCAAGGCTAAATTCCACGAGCATGCATTAGCTTCAGGCTAAAACTGAATTTCAGGAGCATACATTAGCTCAAGGCTAAATTCCACGAGCATACATTAGCTTCAGGCTAAGACTGAATTTCAGAAGCATACATTAGCTCAAAGCTAAGACTAAACAGAAGCATGCCTTAGCCCAAGACTAAATTCCACAAGCATACATTAGCTCAAGGCTAAGACTAAATTTTCAGAAGCATGCCTTAGCCTAAGACTGAATCCCACGAGCATACATTAGCTCAACGCCAAGACTAAATTTCAGAAGCCTACATTAGCTCAAAGCTAAGACTGAATTTCAGAAGCAAGCCTTAGCCTAAGACTGAATCCCACGAGCATACATTAGCTCAACGCTAAGACTAAATTTCAGAAGCATACATTAGCTCAAAGCTAAGACTAAATTTCAGAAGCATGCCTTAGCCCAAGACTGAATTCCACAAGCATACATTAGCTCAAAGCTAAGACTAAATTTCAGAAGCAAGCCTTAGCCTAAGGTTAATTTTCAGAAGCATGCCTCAGCCTAAGACTAAATTCCACAAGCATACATTAGCTCAACGCTAAGACTAAATTTCAGAAGCATGCCTTAGCCCAAGACTAAATTCCACAAGCATACATTAGCTCAAGGCTAAGACTAAATTTTCAGAAGCATGCCTTAGCCTAAGACTGAATCCCACGAGCATACATTAGCTCAACGCCAAGACTAAATTTCAGAAGCCTACATTAGCTCAAAGCTAAGACTAAATTTCAGAAGCAAGCCTTAGCCTAAGACTGAATCCCACGAGCATACATTAGCTCAACGCTAAGACTAAATTTCAGAAGCATACATTAGCTCAAAGCTAAGACTAAATTTCAGAAGCATGCCTTAGCCCAAGACTAAATTCCACAAGCATACATTAGCTCAACGCTAAGACTAAATTTCAGAAGCATGCCTTAGCCCAAGACTGAATTCCACAAGCATACATTAGCTCAACGCTAAGACTAAATTTCAGAAGCATGCCTTAGCCCAAGACTAAATTCCACAAGCATACATTAGCTCAGGGCTAAATTCCACAAGCATACATTAGCTTCAGGCTAAGACTGAATTTCAGGAGCATACATTAGCTCAAGGCTAAATTCCACAAGCATACATTAGCTTCAGGCTAAGACTGAATTTCAGAAGCATACATTAGCTCAAAGCTAAGACTAAACAGAAGCATGCCTTAGCCCAAGACTAAATTCCACAAGCATACATTAGCTCAAGGCTAAGACTAAATTTTCAGAAGCATGCCTTAGCCTAAGACTGAATCCCACGAGCATACATTAGCTCAACGCCAAGACTAAATTTCAGAAGCCTACATTAGCTCAAAGCTAAGACTAAATTTCAGAAGCAAGCCTTAGCCTAAGACTGAATCCCACGAGCATACATAAGCTCAACGCTAAGACTAAATTTCAGAAGCATACATTAGCTCAAAGCTAAGACTAAATTTCAGAAGCATGCCTTAGCCCAAGACTGAATTCCACAAGCATACATTAGCTCAAAGCTAAGACTAAATTTCAGAAGCAAGCCTTAGCCTAAGGTTGATTTTTAGAAGCATGCCTTAGCCTAAGACTGAATCCCACGAGCATACATTAGCTCAACGCTAAGACTAAATTTCAGAAGCATACATTAGCTCAAAGCTAAGACTAAATTTCAGAAGCATGCCTTAGCCCAAGACTGAATTCCACAAGCATACATTAGCTCAAAGCTAAGACTAAACAGAAGCATGCCTTAGCCCAAGACTAAATTCCACAAGCATACATTAGCTCAAGGCTAAGACTGAATTTTCAGAAGCATGCCTTAGCCTAAGACTGAATCCCACGAGCATACATTGGCTCAACGCCACGACTAAATTTCAGAAGCATACATTAGCTCAAAGCTAAGACTAAATTTCAGAAGCATGCCTTAGCCTAAGACTGAATCCCACGAGCATACATTAGCTCAACGCTAAGACTAAATTTCAGGAGCATACATTAGCTCAAAGCTAAGACCAAATTTCAGAAGCATGCCTTAGCCCAGGCGGTTGGCTTTGGTGTCACAGATGGCCCGTCAGGCCAGCCAGGACGGGACGGAGGGAGGAGTGGGTTCTAGTGACCAATCGTCCCCGTATGTTTTCTCAGGTCTTGGCGCATCGCTCTTCGGGGATGACGAACAGCCTGCCGAGTAGGCCGCCTTCGGTTCGGGAACATTCACGCCACGCGGATGAAGAACCTCTGGAATCCAGAGCAACTTGCAGTGACTGAATGAACCAGGTGCCCCCCTCTTCGGACTTCGAAGTAATTGCTCGGCAGGTTTCCGACCCGAAGAGGGACGGGGGGAATACGGTGCTTAGTGAGTTTGCAAGTCTCACACTAGCTGCATGGTCACAGCTGAGGCGAATTTTCAGAAGCGAGCCTTAGCCTGAGGCGAATTTTCAGAAGCATGCCTTAGCTCAAGACTAAATTCCACAAGCATACATTAGCTCAAGGCTGAGGCAAATTTTCAGCAGCAAGCCTTAGCCTAAGGCGAATTTTCAGAAGCATGCCTTAGCCTAAGGCGAATTTTCAGAAGCATGCCTTAGCCTAAGGCGAATTTTCAGAAGCATATATTAGCCCAAGACTAAATTCCACAAGCATACATTAGCTCAAGGCTAAGACTAAATTTCAGAAGCGTGCCTTAGCCCAAGACCAAATTCCACAAGCATACATCAGCTCAACGCTAAGACTAAATTTCAAAGACAGCCAACCTTAGCTCAAGGCCAAGGCGAATTTTCAGAAGCAAGCCTTAGCCTAAGGCGAATTTTCAGAAGCATGCCTTAGCTTGAGACTAAATTCCACAAGCATACATTAGCTCAAGGCTAAGGCAAATTTTCAGAAGCAAGCCTAAGCCTAAGGCGAATTTTCAGAAGCATGCCTTAGCTCAAGACTCAATTCCACAAGCATACATTAGCTCAACGCTAAGACTAAATTTCAAAAACAGCCAACCTTAGCTCAAGGCCAAGGCTAATTTTCAGAAGCATGCTTTAGCCCAAGACTAAATTCCACAAGCATACATGAGCTCATGGCTAAGGCTAATTTTCAGAAGCATACATTAGCTCAAGGCTAAGGCTAATTTTCAGAAGCATACATTAGCTCAAGGCTAAGGCTAATTTTCAGAAGCATACCTCAGCCTGAGGCGAATTTTCAGAAGCAAGCCTTAGCCTGAGGCGAATTCTCAGGAGCAAGCCTTAGCCTGAGGCGAATTTTCAGAAGCATGCCTTAGCCCAAGACTAAATTCCACAAGCATACATTAGCTCAAGGCTAAGACTAAATTTCAGAAGCGTGCCTTAGCCCCAGACTAAATTCCACAAGCATACATTAGCTCAACGCTAAGACTAAATTTCAAAAACAGCCAACCTTAGCTCAAGGCCAAGGCGAATTTTCAGAAGCAAGCCTTAGCCTAAGGCGAATTTTCAGAAGCATGCCCTAGCTTAAGACTAAATTCCACAAGCATACATCAGCTCAAGGCTAAGGCAAATTTTCAGAGGCAAGCCTTAGCCTGAGGCGAATTTTCAGAAGCATGCCTTAGCCGAAGGCGAATTTCCAGAAGCATGCATTAGCCCAAGACTAAATTCCACAAGCATACATTAACTCAAGGCTAAGACTGAATTTCAGAAGCATGCCTTAGCCCAAGACTAAATTCCACAAGCATACATTAGCCCAACGCTAAGACTAAAAAACAAAAACAGCCAACCTTAGCTCAAGGCTGAGGCTAGTTTTCAGAAGCATGCCTTAGCCTAAGGCTAATTTTCAGAAGCATACATTAGCTCAAGGCTAAGGCTAATTTTCAGAAGCATACATTAGCTCAAGGCTAAGGCTAATTTTCAGAAGCATACCTTAGCCTGAGGCGAATTTTCAGAAGCGAGCCTTAGCCTGAGGCGAATTTTCAGAAGCATGCCTTAGCTCAAGACTAAATTCCACAAGCATACATTAGCTCAAGGCTGAGGCAAATTTTCAGCAGCAAGCCTTAGCCTAAGGCGAATTTTCAGAAGCATGCCTTAGCCTAAGGCGAATTTTCAGAAGCATGCCTTAGCCTAAGGCGAATTTTCAGAAGCATATATTAGCCCAAGACTAAATTCCACAAGCATACATTAGCTCAAGGCTAAGACTAAATTTCAGAAGCGTGCCTTAGCCCAAGACCAATTTCCACAAGCATACATCAGCTCAACGCTAAGACTAAATTTCAAAAACAGCCAACCTTAGCTCAAGGCCAAGGCGAATTTTCAGAAGCAAGCCTTAGCCTAAGGCGAATTTTCAGAAGCATGCCTTAGCTTGAGACTAAATTCCACAAGCATACATTAGCTCAAGGCTAAGGCAAATTTTCAGAAGCAAGCCTAAGCCTAAGGCGAATTTTCAGAAGCATGCCTTAGCTCAAGACTCAATTCCACAAGCATACATTAGCTCAACGCTAAGACTAAATTTCAAAAACAGCCAACCTTAGCTCAAGGCCAAGGCTAATTTTCAGAAGCATGCTTTAGCCCAAGACTAAATTCCACAAGCATACATTAGCTCAACGCTAAGACTAAATTTCAGAATCATGCCTTAGCCCAGGGCGAATTTTCAGAAGCATGCCTCAGCCTTTTTTTTTTTGTGGGGGTTTCGGTGAATGCCTGGTGCACATGCACTGCTGTGACCATGCAGCTAGTGTGAGACTTGCAAACTCACTAAACACCGTATTCCCCCCGTCCCTCTTCGGGTCGGGAACCTGCCGAGCAATTACTTCGAAGTCCGAAGAGGGGGGCACCTGGTTCATTCAGTCACTGCAAGTTGCTCTGGATTCCAGAGGGTCTTCATCCGCGTGGCGTGAATGTTCCCGAACCGAAGGCGGCCTACTCGGCAGGCTGTTCGTCATCCCCGAAGAGCGACGCGCCAAGACCTGAGAAAACATACGGGGACGATTGGTCACTAGAACCCACTCCTCCCTCCGTCCCGTCCTGGCTGGCCTGACGGGCCATCTGTGACACCAAAGCCAACCGCCTGGAATCCTCCAACCGTTTTTTTGCACGCATTATTCTATTGAGGTACCCTATCCCTTCGTTCCAGGCGGCGACAGAGCCTAACATATATCCAAGTAACTCCCTCACCTGCAGGCCTCTGACTTCGGCTGAACTTACGTTCCGGGCCTCCTGCAGGGCGGAACAATGCGGAACCGTGTGTTCCACATCGTCCGGTACGCCCGAATCGCAGAGAACGCAAGTTGTTGAACTAGCTTTCCCGATCCTGGCCATGTAGGTTTGAAACTGACCGTGGCCGGTCAGAACCTGCGTGGCTTCGTAGGATAGCTCGCCGCCAGGGCGGTTGAACCACTCACCGAGGTCCGGGATCAAGTGCCTCGTCCATGCTCCCGTGAGCGCCTCCTCAGGTCTTACCGAGGTCCACTCCTCTTCCCATGTGCGCATTGTTGCCTCTCGGGCGTGTACGAGGTCGAAGTTTTAGTGCGAGCGCCGTTCCCCCGCCAGGAGGTCCCAAGGCAGCGTCCGAGCAAGCACCAGGAGTGCGTCCGTCGAGACCGTCCGGTATGCCCGGCATACCCTGATAGCCAGTGTCCGCAGCAAGCCTCAGCCTAAGACTAAATTCCACGAGCATATATTAGCTCAACGCTAAGACTAAATTTCAGAAGCATGCCTTAGCCCAAGACTGAATTCCGCAAGCATACATTAGCCTAAGGCGAATTTTCAGAAGCACGGCTCAGCCCAAGATTGAATTCCACAAGCATAGATTAGCTGAAGGCTAACACTAAATTTCAGAAGCATGCCTTGGCCCAAGACTGAATTCCACAAGCATACATTAGCTCAAGGCTGAGGCTAAATTTCAAAAACAGCCAACCTTAGCTCAAGGCTAAGGCGAATTTTCGGAAGCATGCCTTAGCCTAGGACTAAATTCCACAAGCATACATTAGCTCAAGGCTAACACTAAATTTCAGAAGCATGCCTTGGCCCAAGACTGAATTCCACAAGCATACATTAGCTCAACGCTGAGACTGAATTTCAACGACAGCCAACCTAAGCTCAAGGCTGAGGCGAATTTTCAGAAGCATGCCTAAGCCTAAGACTAAATTCCACAAGCATACATTAGCTCAACGCTAAGACTAAATATCAGAAGCACGCCTTAGCCTTAGGCTGAATTCCACAAGCATACATCAGCTCAAAGCTAAGACTAAATTTCAGAAGCATGCCTTAGCCCAAGACTGAATTCCACAAGCATACATTAGCCTGAGGCGAATTTTCAGAAGCACGGCTCAGCCTAAGATTGGATTCCACAAGCATACATTAGCTCAACGCTAAGACTAAATTTCAACGACAGCCAACCTTAGCTCAAGGCTAAGGCGAATTTTCAGAAGCATGCCTTAGCCTAAGACTAAATTCCACAAGCATACATTAGCTCAACGCTAAGACTAGATTTCAGAAGCACGCCTTAGCCTAAGGCTGAATTCCACAAGCATACATTAGCTCAAAGCTAGGACTAAATTTCAAAAAAAGCCAACCTTAGCTCAAGGCCAAGGCGAATTTTCAGAAGCATGCCTTAGTCTAAAGCGAATTTTCAGAAGCAAGCCTTAGCCCAAGGCGAATTTTCAGAAGCATGCCTTAGCCTAAGGCGAATTTTCAGAAGCATGCCTTAGCCTAAGACTAAATTCCACAAGCATACATTAGCTCAAGGCTAAGGCTAAATTTCAGAAGCATGCCTTAGCCTAAGGCGAGTTTTCAGAAGCAAGCCTTAGCCTAAGACTGAATTCCACAAGCATACATTAGCTCAACGCTAAGACTAAATTTCAGAAGCATGCCTTAGCCTAAGACTGAATTCCACAAGCATACATTAGCTCAACGCTAAGACTAAATTTCAGAAGCATGCCTTAGCCTAAGACTAAATTTCAGAAGCATGTTTTGGCCCAAGACTGAATTCCACAAGCATACATTAGCTCAAGGCTAAGACTAAATTCCAAAAACAGCCAACCTTAGCTCAAGGCCAAGGCGAATTTTCAGAAGCATGCCTTAGCCTAAGGCGAATTTTCAGAAGCAAGCCTTAGCCTAAGACTAAATTTCAGAAGCATGCCTTAGCCTAAGGCGAATTTCCAGAAGCACGCCTTAGCCTAAGGCGAATTTTCAGAAGCATGCCTTAGCCTAAGGCGAATTTTCAGAAGCATGCCTTGGCCTAAGACTAAATTCCAGAAGCATACATTAGCTCAACGCTAAGTCTAAATTTCAGAAGCAAGCCTAAGCCTAAGGCGAATTTTCAGAAGCATGCCTTAGCTTAAGACTCAATTCCACAAGCATACATTAGCTCAACGCTAAGACTAAATTTCAAAAACAGCCAACCTTAGCTCAAGGCCAAGGCTAATTTTCAGAAGCATGCTTTAGCCCAAGACTAAATTCCACAAGCATACATTAGCTCAACGCTAAGACTAAATTTCAGAATCATGCCTTAGCCCAAGGCGAATTTTCAGAAGCATGCCTCAGCTTTTTTTTTTTTTTTTTTTTTGTGGGGGTTTCGGTGAATGCCTGGTGCACATGCACTGCTGTGACCATGCAGCTAGTGTGAGACTTGCAAACTCACTAAACACCGTATTCCCCCCGTCCCTCTTCGGGTCGGAAACCTGCCGAGCAATTACTTCGAAGTCCGAAGAGGGGGGCACCTGGTTCATTCAGTCACTGCAAGTTGCTCTGGATTCCAGAGGTTCTTCATCCGCGTGGCGTGAATGTTCCCGAACCGAAGGCGGCCTACTCGGCAGGCTGTTCGTCATCCCCGAAGAGCGACGCGCCAAGACCTGAGAAAACATACGGGGACGATTGGTCACTAGAACCCACTCCTCCCTCCGTCCCGTCCTGGCTGGCCTGACGGGCCATCCATGACACCAAAGCCAACCGCCTGGAATCCTCCAACCGTTTTTTTGCACGCATTATTCTATTGAGGTACCCTATCCCTTCGTTCCAGGCGGCGACAGAGCCTAAAATATATCCAAGTAACTCCCTCACCTGCAGGCCTCTGACTTCGGCTGAACTTACGTTCCGGGCCTCCTGCAGGGCGGAACAATGCGAAACCGTGTGTTCCACATCGTCCGGTACGCCCGAATCGCAGAGAACGCAAGTTGTTGAACTAGCTTTCCCGATCCTGGCCATGTAGGTTTGAAACTGACCGTGGCCGGTCAGAACCTGCGTGGCTTCGTAGGATAGCTCGCCGCCAGGGCGGTTGAACCACTCACCGAGGTCCGGGATCAAGTGCCTCGTCCATGCTCCCGTGAGCGCCTCCTCAGGTCTTACCGAGGTCCACTCCTCTTCCCATGTGCGCATTGTTGCCTCTCGGGCGTGTACGAGGTCGAAGTTTTAGTGCGAGCGCCGTTCCCCCGCCAGGAGGTCCCAAGGCAGCGTCCGAGCAAGCACCAGGAGTGCGTCCGTCGAGACCGTCCGGTATGCCCGGCATACCCTGATAGCCAGTGTCCGCAGCATGCCTCAGCCTAAGACTAAATTCCACGAGCATATATTAGCTCAACGCTAAGACTAAATTTCAGAAGCATGCCTTAGCCCAAGACTGAATTCCGCAAGCATACATTAGCCTAAGGCGAATTTTCAGAAGCACGGCTCAGCCCAAGATTGAATTCCACAAGCATAGATTAGCTGAAGGCTAACACTAAATTTCAGAAGCATGCCTTGGCCCAAGACTGAATTCCACAAGCATACATTAGCTCAAGGCTGAGGCTAAATTTCAAAAACAGCCAACCTTAGCTCAAGGCTAAGGCGAATTTTCAGAAGCATGCCTTAGCCTAGGACTAAATTCCACAAGCATACATTAGCTCAAGGCTAACACTAAATTTCAGAAGCATGCCTTGGCCCAAGACTGAATTCCACAAGCATACATTAGCTCAACGCTGAGACTGAATTTCAACGACAGCCAACCTAAGCTCAAGGCTGAGGCGAATTTTCAGAAGCATGCCTAAGCCTAAGACTAAATTCCACAAGCACACATTAGCTCAACGCTAAGACTAAATTTCAGAAGCACGCCTTAGCCTAAGGCTGAATTCCACAAGCATACATTAGCTCAAAGCTAAGACTAAATTTCAGAAGCATGCCTTAGCCCAAGACTGAATTCCACAAGCATACATTAGCCTGAGGCGAATTTTCAGAAGCACGGCTCAGCCTAAGATTGGATTCCACAAGCATACATTAGCTCAACGCTAAGACTAAATTTCAACGACAGCCAACCTTAGCTCAAGGCTAAGGCGAATTTTCAGAAGCATGCCTTAGCCTAAGACTAAATTCCACAAGCATACATTAGCTCAACGCTAAGACTAGATTTCAGAAGCACGCCTTAGCCTAAGGCTGAATTCCACAAGCATACATTAGCTCAAAGCTAGGACTTAATTTCAAAAACAGCCAACCTTAGCTCAAGGCCAAGGCGAATTTTCAGAAGCATGCCTTAGTCTAAGGCGAATTTTCAGAAGCAAGCCTTAGCCCAAGGCGAATTTTCAGAAGCATGCCTTAGCCTAAGGCGAATTTTCAGAAGCATGCCTTAGCCTAAGACTAAATTCCACAAGCATACATTAGCTCAAGGCTAAGGCTAAATTTCAGAAGCATGCCTTAGCCTAAGGCGAGTTTTCAGAAGCAAGCCTTAGCCTAAGACTGAATTCCACAAGCATACATTAGCTCAACGCTAAGACTAAATTTCAGAAGCATGCCTTAGCCTAAGACTGAATTCCACAAGCATACATTAGCTCAACGCTAAGACTAAATTTCAGAAGCATGCCTTAGCCTAAGACTAAATTTCAGAAGCATGTTTTGGCCCAAGACTGAATTCCACAAGCATACATTAGCTCAAGGCTAAGACTAAATTCCAAAAACAGCCAACCTTAGCTCAAGGCCAAGGCGAATTTTCAGAAGCATGCCTTAGCCTAAGGCGAATTTTCAGAAGCAAGCCTTAGCCTAAGACTAAATTTCAGAAGCATGCCTTAGCCTAAGGCGAATTTCCAGAAGCACGCCTTAGCCTAGGGCGAATTTTCAGAAGCATGCCTTAGCCTAAGGCGAATTTTCAGAAGCATGCCTTGGCCTAAGACTAAATTCCACAAGCATACATTAGCTCAACGCTAAGTCTAAATTTCAAAAACAGCCAGCCTTAGCTCAAGGCTAAGACTAAATTTCAGAAGCCAGCCTTAGCCCAAGACTAAATTCCACAAGCATACATTAGCTCAACGCTAAGAGTTAATTTCAAAAACAGCCAACCTTAGCTCAAGGCTAAGGCTAATTTTCAGGAGCATGCCTTAGCCTGAGACTAAATTCCACGAGCATACATTAGCTCAAGGCTAAGACTAAATTTCAGAAGCATGCCTTGGCCCAAGACTGAATTCCACAAGCATACATTAGCCTAAGGCGAATTTTCAGAAGCACGGCTCAGCCCAAGATTGAATTCCACAAGCATACATCAGCTCAACGCTAAGACTAAATTTCAACGACAGCCAACCTTAGCTCAAGGCTAAGGCGAATTTTCAGGAGCATGCCTTAGCCTAAGACTAAATTCCACAAGCATACATTAGCTCAACGCTAAGACTAAATTTCAGAAGCACGCCTTAGCCTAAGGCTGAATTCCACAAGCATACATTAGCTCAAAGCTGAGACTAAATCTCAAAAACAGCCAACCTTAGCTCAAGGCTAAGGCGAATTTTCAGAAGCATGCCTTAGTCTAAGGCGAATTTTCAGAAGCAAGCCTTAGCCCAAGGCGAATTTCCAGAAGCATGCCTCAGCCTAAGACTAAATTCCACAAGCATACATTAGCTCAACGCTAAAACTAAATTTCAAAAACAGCCAACCTTAGCTCAACGGTAAGACTAAATTCCAGAAGCATGCCTTAGCCCAAGATTGAATCCCACAAGCATACATTAGCTCAAAGCTAAGACTAAATTTCAAAGACAGCCAACCTTAGCTCAAGGCCAAGGTACATTTTCAGAAGCATGCCTTAGCCCAAGACTAAATTCCACAAGCGTACATTAGCTCAAGGCTAAGGCGAATTTCCAGAAGCATGCCTTAGCCTAAGACTGAATTCCACAAGCATACATTAGCTCAACGCTAAGACTAAATTTCAGAAGCACGCCTTAGCCTAAGGCTAAATTCCACTAGCATACATTAGCTCAACGTTAAGACTAAATTTCAACGACAGCCAACCTTAGCTCAAGGCTAAGGCGAATTTTCAGAAGCATGCCTTAGCCTAAGACTAAATTCCACAAGCATACAATAGCTCAACGCTAAGACTAAATTTCAGAAGCACGCCTTAGCCTAAGGCTGAATTCCACAAGCATACAATAGCTCAAAGCTAGGACTAAATTTCAAAAACAGCCAACCTTGGCTCAAGGCTAAGGCGAATTTTCAGAAGCATGCCTTAGTCTAAGGCGAATTTTCAGAAGCAAGCCTTAGCCCAAGGCGAATTTTCAGAAGCATGCCTTAGCCTAAGGCGAATTTTCAGAAGCATGCCCTAGCCTGAGGCTAATTTTCAGAAGCATGCCTTAGCCTAAGGCGAATTTTCAGAAGCATACATTAGCTCAAGGCTAAGACTAAATTTCAGAAGCATGCCTTAGCCCAAGACTGAATCCCACAAGCATATATTAGCTCAACGCTAAGACTAAATTTCAAAAACAGCCAACCCTAGCTCAAAGCTAAAGCTAAATTTCAGAAGCATGCCTTAGCCTAAGGCGAATTTTCAGGAGCATGCCTTAGCCTAAGGCGAATTTTCAGAAGCATGCCTTAGCCTAAGACTAAATTCCACAAGCATACATTAGCTCAAGGCTAAGGCTAAATTTCAGAAGCATGCCTTAGCCTAAGGCGAGTTTTCAGAAGCAAGCCTTAGCCTAAGACTGAATTCCACAAGCATACATTAGCTCAACGCTAAGACTAAATTTCAGAAGCATGGTTTAGCCTGAGACTGAATTCCACAAGCATACATTAGCTCAACGCTAAGACTAAATTTCAGGAGCATGCCTTAGCCTAAGATTAAATTTCAGAAGCATGTTTTAGCCCAAGACTAAATTCCACAAGCATACAATAGCTCAAAGCTAGGACTAAATTTCAAAAACAGCCAACCTTGGCTCAAGGCTAAGGCGAATTTTCAGAAGCATGCCTTAGTCTAAGGCGAATTTTCAGAAGCAAGCCTTAGCCCAAGGCGAATTTTCAGAAGCATGCCTTAGCCTAAGGCGAATTTTCAGAAGCATGCCCTAGCCTGAGGCTAATTTTCAGAAGCATGCCTTAGCCTAAGGCGAATTTTCAGAAGCATACATTAGCTCAAGGCTAAGACTAAATTTCAGAAGCATGCCTTAGCCCAAGACTGAATCCCACAAGCATATATTAGCTCAACGCTAAGACTAAATTTCAAAAACAGCCAACCCTAGCTCAAGGCTAAAGCTAAATTTCAGAAGCATGCCTTAGCCTAAGGCGAATTTTCAGAAGCATGCCTTAGCCTAAGGCGAATTTTCAGAAGCATGCCTTAGCCTAAGACTAAATTCCACAAGCATACATTAGCTCAAGGCTAAGGCTAAATTTCAGAAGCATGCCTTAGCCTAAGGCGAGTTTTCAGAAGCAAGCCTTAGCCTAAGACTGAATTCCACAAGCATACATTAGCTCAACGCTAAGACTAAATTTCAGAAGCATGCCTTAGCCTGAGACTGAATTCCACAAGCATACATTAGCTCAACGCTAAGACTAAATTTCAGGAGCATGCCTTAGCCTAAGATTAAATTTCAGAAGCATGTTTTAGCCCAAGACTAAATTCCACAAGCATACATTAGCTCAACGATAAGAGTTAATTTCAAAAACAGCCAACCTTAGCTCAAGGCTAAGGCTAATTTTCAGGAGCATGCCTTAGCCTAAGACTAAATTCCACGAGCATACATTAGCTCAAGGCTAAGACTAAATTTCAGAAGCATGCCTTAGCCCAAGACTGAATTCCACAAGCATACATTAGCCTAAGGCGAATTTTCAGAAGCACGGCTCAGCCCAAGATTGAATTCCACAAGCATACATCAGCTCAACGCTAAGACTAAATTTCAACGACAGCCAACCTTAGCTCAAGGCTAAGGCGAATTTTCAGAAGCATGCCTTAGCCTAAGACTAAATTCCACAAGCATACATTAGCTCAACGCTAAGACTAAATTTCAGAAGCACGCCTTAGCCTAAGGCTGAATTCCACAAGCATACATTAGCTCAAAGCTGAGACTAAATCTCAAAAACAGCCAACCTTAGCTCAAGGCTAAGGCGAATTTCCAGAAGCATGCCTTAGTCTAAGGCGAATTTTCAGAAGCAAGCCTTAGCCCAAGGCGAATTTCCAGAAGCATGCCTCAGCCTAAGACTAAATTCCACAAGCATACATTAGCTCAACGCTAAAACTAAATTTCAAAAACAGCCAACCTTAGCTCAACGGTAAGACTAAATTCCAGAAGCATGCCTTAGCCCAAGATTGAATCCCACAAGCATACATTAGCTCAAAGCTAAGACTAAATTTCAAAGACAGCCAACCTTAGCTCAAGGCCAAGGTACATTTTCAGAAGCATGCCTTAGCCCAAGACTAAATTCCACAAGCGTACATTAGCTCAAGGCTAAGGCGAATTTCCAGAAGCATGCCTTAGCCTAAGACTGAATTCCACAAGCATACATTAGCTCAACGCTAAGACTAAATTTCAGAAGCACGCCTTAGCCTAAGGCTAAATTCCACTAGCATACATTAGCTCAACGTTAAGACTAAATTTCAACGACAGCCAACCTTAGCTCAAGGCTAAGGCGAATTTTCAGAAGCATGCCTTAGCCTAAGACTAAATTCCACAAGCATACATTAGCTCAACGCTAAGACTAAATTTCAGAAGCACGCCTTAGCCTAAGGCTGAATTCCACAAGCATACAATAGCTCAAAGCTAGGACTTAATTTCAAAAACAGCCAACCTTGGCTCAAGGCTAAGGCGAATTTTCAGAAGCATGCCTTAGTCTAAGGCGAATTTTCAGAAGCAAGCCTTAGCCCAAGGCGAATTTTCAGAAGCATGCCTTAGCCTAAGGCGAATTTTCAGAAGCATGCCCTAGCCTGAGGCTAATTTTCAGAAGCATGCCTTAGCCTAAGGCGAATTTTCAGAAGCATACATTAGCTCAAGGCTAAGACTAAATTTCAGAAGCATGCCTTAGCCCAAGACTGAATCCCACAAGCATATATTAGCTCAACGCTAAGACTAAATTTCAAAAACAGCCAACCCTAGCTCAAGGCTAAAGCTAAATTTCAGAAGCATGCCTTAGCCTAAGGCGAATTTTCAGAAGCATGCCTTAGCCTAAGGCGAATTTTCAGAAGCATGCCTTAGCCTAAGACTAAATTCCACAAGCATACATTAGCTCAAGGCTAAGGCTAAATTTCAGAGGCATGCCTTAGCCTAAGGCGAGTTTTCAGAAGCAAGCCTTAGCCTAAGACTGAATTCCACAAGCATACATTAGCTCAACGCTAAGATTAAATTTCAGAAGCATGCCTTAGCCTAAGACTGAATTCCACAAGCATACATTAGCTCAACGCTAAGACTAAATTTCAGGAGCATGCCTCAGCCTAAGATTAAATTTCAGAAGCATGTTTTAGCCCAAGACTAAATTCCACAAGCATACATTAGCTCAAGGCTAAGACTAAATTTCAAAAACAGCCAACCTTAGCTCAAGGCTAAGGCGAATTCTCAGAAGCATGCCTTAGCCTAAGGCGAATTTTCAGAAGCATGCCTGAGCCTAAGACTAAATTCCAGAAGCATACATTAGCTCAGCGCTAAGACTAAATTTCAGAAGCATGCCTTAGCCTAAGGCAAATTTTCAGAAGCATGCCTTAGCCTAAGGCAAATTTTCAGAAGCATGCCTTAGCCCAAAACTAAATTCCACATGGATACATTAGCTTAAGACTAAATTCCACAAGCATACATTAGCTCAAGGCTAAGACTAAATTTCAAAAACAGCCAACCTTAGCTCAAGGCTAAGGCGAATTTTCAGAAGCACGCCTTAGCCCAAGACTAAATTCCACAAGCATACATTAGCTCAAGGCTAAGACTAAATTTCAAAAACAGCCAACCTTAGCTCAAGGCTACGGCGAGTTTTCAGAAGCATGCCTTGGCCTAAGACTAAATTCCACAAGCATACATTAGCTCAAGGCTAAGACTAAATTTCAAAAACAGCCAACCTTAGCTCAAGGCTACGGCGAGTTTTCAGAAGCATGCCTTGGCCTAAGACTAAATTCCACAAGCATACATTAGCTCAAGGCTAAGACTCAATTTCAGAAGCATGCCTTAGCCTAAGGCGAATTTTCAGAAGCATGCCTTAGCCTAAGACTAAATTCCACAAGCATACATTAGCTCAAGGCTAAGGCTAAATTTCAGAAGCATGCCTTAGCCTAAGGCGAGTTTTCAGAAGCAAGCCTTAGCCTAAGACTGAATTCCACAAGCATACATTAGCTCAACGCTAAGACTAAATTTC
>CM075103.1:92064-142412 GCA_037576195.1 Phytoseiulus persimilis | reverse complement strand
GGGGCATACCCAGCTTCTTTTTTGTGGGAGGGGGTCGACGTGGAGAGGGGTGACATGAGGAACGAAAACTTCAACGCCTCGCTTTTGAGCTTCCCAGTCGAACGTGAGCTCTCTCGCTTTTGTTGATAGAGCGATCCTACCGTTCACATTGATCTCCGTAAATGGATAGATATTCATGGATATATATATATGGATGGATAGTTTTATGGATTCTCCACGAATGGTTCGGGGGAAATGAATTGAACGTTCCTTTGGGGTGTTACAGAATGCGTGGAAGACAGGTGGACGGAGAAAAATTTGGCCCCCCTGGCTAGGCCACTGCTTCGCTGTACGGAGAGTTTTGGCGATCGGAGAATCGTAACGTCTGGGAGAGGAACCACCTCACGGAAATGAACCATCCGCTTTGGCGTAGTCCTACGCGCTCCTGACCCCGGTCCTTTGATTCGAAAACGTTTTCATCGATTGCCTTGAGGGGCCAGTCTCGACCTCCGTCGTCATTTCAGGGACAACCCAACAGCAAAGTGGCAAGCGAATTCGTCACAGGCGAGCTGGGCTGGTCAACCTTCAGAGCAAGAGAAGCTCAAAGTAAGGTGAGATATTTCAACAGAGTAAAATCCATGCAAGACCACAGATGGCCGAAAGCCATACTGGACATGATGGAACTAACCGGAGTGAAAACATGGGCAATACACAGAGAACAGGAACTGCGCCGTGAATTTGAATGTGGAGGAATCACCCTAACTTTCACGAAGGAGGGCATCCCACTCCAGGGTACTTTCAACAAAGCGATCAGAGAAAAGATCCGCGAGATTGAAACGACTAAATGGAGAGACTCGATGAGTCGGAAAGTTAGTCTGACCCTATACAGGACCCATGCTGTGGAAAGAGGGATCAAGCAAAATCCCTACGACAACAGCAGAGGATCCGCCTTGCTGGCGCTCAGCAGAGCAGGAATGCTAAGAACAAGGAGCGTCAGAACACACTCCGAACCGGGACTAGAAACGACCTGCGTGAAATGCGGAATGGTCCCGGAGACTATGCGCCACGTAATCTGTGAATGCAACGATGCCTTATTCGAGGACGAGGAAGTGCTGAGGCGACTGGGACTCGACGAAGACCCCTCACTAGAGACGATGGACCAAACCAAGGGACTCCTACAGCGGTGGGAGAAAGAAACATACAATATCCGCTGAGTTTACTCGCCACTGAAGTGAAAGTGTCATTATATTATGAGGATAAATAAATACCAATACCAATGGAGGCTCAGGGTAGAGAGGAGCAGCAGACAGCCGAACGGCGCTGCATTTGAAGTGTTCAAAGCTCTTGAAAGCCATTCGTTGAGGAAGCTGACGCAGGACCCCGTGTACTGGAAAGCTTAATGTGACACACGGTACAGTCCCCCGAGCCCGAAATCTCTCGAGCCCCTATTTTCTCGAACCCGAATTCCCTCGAGCCCGAGAACCCTCCCCCTCAATGAGAGACTTGACGGAAGTCCGCGAACCTTCTAAATTCCTCACGGACCCCGGAGAGTCATCTCTCACAACTAGCAGAGCTTATCGCCACCGTCAGGAAAATTCGCAAGCAAACGACTATGTTTGCTACTTAAATATCGAGCCTGTAATTCTTTATGAGCTGCAGAAGCCCAAGCGGACTTGCGTTGAGCAATACTCAATGAATTTCTGGAGCCGTTTTCGCTCGACTTGGAGCTCTTCTTCGTTGATGTCAGATGTTGCATTCTCGAGATCACACGTTGAGTTTCCATCGAGTAGCCGGCATCAAAAAGCCAAATTTTCCGTCCAGTTCCTTCATTTGTTGGAATCTAGACTTGACTTCCCCGATCAGTCGGTCGACGCACATATACATTTCTCGTTTAGTTCCCTCGTCATGTGTTGAATGAGCGTCCGATGAGTCATCTTCAGCAATCCTCTCACGTTGCCTTCGGCGATGGAGCGGGATTTCAATTTCAAGCTCTTCACATGGACTCTTAGCAGAGCTGAGCCCCACTATAATCAAGTCGTCTCGAGTTTCCGATAGCCATGTTCCCAAAGTGCGGAGTTTCATCGCTCTCATGTGTATTTCGATTCCTTTCGTTTGGAGGTGGACTTGGGTATCGTTGATTTCGCGGAGAATTTCTGACCAGAAGCCTAAGTACCGCAAGGATGAGAAAGACCGAAGTGCGTGCAGCAGGAGACCAGCATCGGAACGTATTGACGCATTCTCATTCAACTCCGTGAGCGACTCAAGAACCTCCAAAATTTTCGAGAAGTTATTTTTCACCATGGTGACAGCTTCATGACGGGCGCTCCACCGAGTCTCAACCGAACGCTTGACTCCGCGTCCACAATCGTTGATGAGTTCGTTCCATCGATTGGTTGAAGATGAGAAGAAAACGTAGATGCGCTCCAGCGTGCCGAAGAAAGTTACCGACCCTACTGCTTCTGAGGCAGCATGGACACCTGCCAAGTTCAGGGAGTGGTTTGAGCACGGGACAAACTGGGCTTGAGGATTCATGGCCTTGACTCTTGCCTGCACACTAGTATATCTGCCAGCCATCACCGCCGCGTTATCGTAAGCTTGACCGCGATAGTTCTGGAGGTCGAGATCCTCAGATTCTATCTTCTTCAGTATCAATTGCATCAGCTCTTCTGCAGATCTACCTCCCGCTTCGATGAAATCAACGAAAGATTCGACCACGCTGATCTGAGATCCATCGATTTTCACTTAGCGCAGTATCTGGCTGATCTGATGGCTACGCGAGACGTCTGGGGTGCTGTCGAAGACGATGCAGAAATATTTGGCTTCAGCCACCTGGTCCGAGATTTTCTCCGTAGAGAGATAAGCTCATTCTGAATTATTGGCGACATGTAAGATATTTCCCTTCGTTTCCCCAGGGTTACTTTCGTGAGGTGTTCCCGTAACACTGGGTCATGAGTGGCTAAGAGCCACACCAACTCCAAGAAATCACCTTTGTTTTCCGTAATATCGTCGCCAACGCTCTCTCTATGACCCCGTAGAGCCAGATTCTGCCTTGCCAGGAATTTAATGATGTCAAGAAATCTCATGAGCAAACTTTTCCATTTTCTCTCCTCCGATCGGATCGCTCGCTGAGAGACTTCATCGATCGTGGTTCCGTCAGCGATTTGCTTTCCTGAGTTTCTCTATCTCGTGAACGATTCAACATCATTCGAGCTGGATTCGTGACCGTCCAATTTCGGATTGAGCTTACACCATTTATTGAAGCCCTTCGAAGAGCTGAACGCAGATTCCTTGGAGCCTGGATTTGGATTGGATTGGATTCATTTGATCTTTCATATACATCATATGAACCCTTTTTTTTTCAGGAGTGAGTTGAATTGAAGTCACAGATCTTGTCTCTCCCAGTTTATTAGGGTGGTTTTCGTCCTCCGTAGGACTGCCTGAGTTGCGTTCGGCGAGAGTCCGATGCGGTTGGAAAGCTTGCAGCTAAGACAGAATAGTGCTAACTTGGAGGGAGAGTGGACCATCCACGATCGGAGGACCTTCTACCCGTTCGTTAATATTCGGTAGAACCATTCTCGACTCGAGTGCCGGACAGCACCCTTAGTTGCTGAAGTTTTCGGTCTGTTCACTGACGGAAACTCGCATTCCATGTGACGAAGTTTCTCAGGTCCGAGTTTGATGAGTGACAGCCGAAGTGAGTCTGAGATTTGGTCAGGCCAGAGACCAGCGTCGCTGGTATAATATGAGCTTGGATTTTCCACAATTCTTTGGTCGTCCTCAGAGCTGTATTGGAGACATATTTCCACGACCGGCTCAATCGACGCCGGTTCAGGAGCTCTCACGACCGCAGGCTCGACACTCTCGCCGGTATCAACGGAATATTCCACCTCTGCGTCTTCCAAGTCTTCGTCTCTCACGTCGGGCTCTTGCTCTTCAACATTCAAGCTGGGGTAGGCCCCGAAATTCCCCTTCGAGATTCCTCCCCCGTTGAAGTACCTCAGTAAGGATCCCTCGCTTCTTTGATCTTCCTATTCTCTCAATCTCCTTTTTTCCGATGAGCTGCACCGCTTGGTTTGACACGCTTCACACCTGGAACAAGTGCAGCCTGAGAAAAAAAAATGGGCTGTTGAAATTCCTTTTTGCTCGTTTGTGATCAGTCGAATCGTTCTCTTACTCCCAGGATTAAGTTCCCCTCTCCCGCTGTTAATGCGTCTCAAAAAGTCACATTCCTCAATGAGAGATCAATCTGGTAAACACGAATGGAAGTTGGATGTCGGCGGGTAACGAGGACCGACACAGGGAAGCCTTTAGATAGGGTCGGAGATACGCATTGATCGTCAATCGTTATTCGAAGCAGTCGACTGCAGTCAGCTGTCATCCAGCTGTCAGTTGCTGCACAAGCCGGTTGAGTGAGCGGAGCCAGCTTCAACGGCTGATGCTAGCTGAGTGACTTTTGAATAAGACGGTCACAATTCAGAAATGATAATCTATTTCGCACCAGCGTAACACTGACACCACTGATTCCTGAGGATCCTTGCGCGCGACTCCTGCCGAAATTCATATCTCCCTCAGAAGAACGGCTCCTCATCTCTCAATCCCCATGCAGTTCCCTGCCAACTGAGTTCAAAGAGTTCCAAGTTCGAAAGGCGAGTCAAGGTTGGTGGCAGAACTTATCCGAAGAAAAAAAAAACAAGTTGACCTCTGGGGCACAGTGGCATCATTCTATGCAGAATAAGCCGATGATCGAAAAACTGTCAAGAAGATTCCGAAGGCTGTAGCTGAGTTTGACGAATGCGTATTTTCGTCCGGGATAGTGATGAGGAGGAGTATCTCACTGAAAGGGACGGAAAGAAAGGGACGGAAGGATGCACGCTGATTTATGACGCTGTTAGATCGTCGATATTTATCGTCAAGTGCTCCGCGAAATGCGTTGTCATTTGCTCGAATGTCAACTCTCCCTTTGTTTTCACGACCACAGATAGTACGTGGAGTGTGACCTGAGTGGAATGAGCCGACGCGAAAAGTGAAATGAAATTTGCTCAGTCCGCGTTGTTATTCCGATGAATCTTCTTTTGCAGTATACCGATTCCCGTTTGCGGAATGATTCTCACTCGGTTTACCGTTCTCACTGCCTCACGCGGGCTCCGAACTAGCTGAGCTCCGGAGATATCGTAAAGAAGTTCTCCTGAGAGTCTCGAATATTCCTGCCGATCAACCGGAACCATTAGATGAAAAGAGTTGGAAATGAAAATGCCGCCCCTGGTGCCGCCCTGAGGTGTGTGCGGGCTGCAACCTCGCCCCCCCCCCCCCTAGATACGCCACTGGTCCTCCGCACCAAGTTGCCCAGCCCTGATGTAAGTTATTGTGATATTGAGCGAATCTGAAATTATTTATCCCGGATTGGGGGTTCGCGGAACACGCGACTGTATTCCTCTTTGCAAAACCATCACATTGCGCAGGGCGAATGCCTCAACATGACTCGCTTCCCTTGGAGTCCGCTCACCCGGACTCCGCGCCCTACATAGGAGCCTCATACACTCGGAGGGTGTCAGAATCAGGAGAGGGTTTCTGGTCGGGCAAACGGGAGGACACCGGTGAAAGTATGAAAGCGTCGCAGATGGGGTAAATGGCGAGGGAGGGGGTGGTTGGCCTATGTCCTTCCTTGATAGCCGCCGTAAAACATGCCGTTGGTTCCGCGTCGGTCCGCTCAATCCCGGAAGAGTTCATTGAGGACAA
The DNA here is from genome assembly GCA_037576195.1 of Phytoseiulus persimilis. NCBI lineage: Eukaryota > Metazoa > Arthropoda > Arachnida > Mesostigmata > Phytoseiidae > Phytoseiulus > Phytoseiulus persimilis. Next base: position 136,697 of record CM075103.1, on the reverse strand, counting down.
ACAAACAAACAGAGTCCGCATCGCAGAGTCCAGCCAGTCCAATGGATCATCTTACCTGGTCCGATGGTCCGGAAAGTGGTTTTCGGTAAAGAGAGACCCTGCTGAGAGATTTCACGCTGATTCAGCCCCGATTCCGTCAATCCGGACATCCTCATTTGAAACATTCAGCACCGCACTGCCCATCGGATGGGGTCCCAGTCCACAGAGTCATCCGCCCCAGACCGATGAATCATTTGCCCTGGTCCGATGGTCTGGAAAGTGATATTCCGTTGGGAGAGATCCTGCTGGGTGATTCCACACCGATTCAGCTGATCGGGGCTGAATCGGTCCAAATCATCGGTCTAGGGCGGATGATTTCCCGGACTGGGCAGGTGGTTCGGTGCTAAATGTTTTAGGGGAGGGAGTCCGGATCAGCGGAACCGAGGCTGAATCGATCTAAAATCCCCCAGCAGGATCTCTCCCAACGGGATATCACTTTCCGGACCATCGGAACAGGGAAAAGTATTTATCGGACTGGCCAGTCCGTCGAATGATTCATCGGACTAGCCAGTCCGGAGAATCAGCCATTGGACTGGCAGGTCCGATGTGGATTCAGGACTCCGCGAGATGATGTCCACTTCCGATCCCGTCCCGAGCGGCTCCCTCCAACATTCTTAATAGCGCGCCGAATCGGCGTGCTGGGGAAGAGCTTGCTTACACTTCAAGACACCTAGAAGAAACATACCCCCAATGTTTATGGTCTGTCCAGGGGGATGGATGCATTCGTTCACGCCCTCCGTGAGCGGGCGGTGCGAGATGCCAGCCGAAGATGAAGGACGAGCCCGCTGCATTAGCGGGGCGCTCGATGAGCTGACAGCCGGTATCGCGCGGCTGACGTGCGGCAGCATATCAAGCGCGATAGTGGAATAGAGGCCCGCGTAGAATGGAGTCTTCCGAAGAATTTGTTCTGTCACAGTAGTCGACAAGGCTGGACAGATGGCGGCTGCAAGAAAATCCGCGACCTCCTTCTCCTGAGCCCAGGTAACGCTAATCTCGGCGCTTAAGTGATGCCGACTAATCGATGTATCCAACCTGACCGGAGAAGCGTCAGACCAATGCTTTTTGCATATCCTGGAACATCGACAGGTTGAATCTGGGTTGGTTGGATTCATGAACTCACACGTCTCAATACAGAGATCTCCGTCTGGAAGGGATCGGCGGTTTACCGTCCCGCCCACTGCTGGACTTTGATTTTCTGAAGCATTCCAGCTAAGCAGCAGGCGTGCTCATCGAGAAAGAAACGGCAAATAGACTCGAACGAACAATGCAGCGGAAGGATGGCAACTCTCATGCCGTCTACAAGTTCATATGATGGGTTTGAGAGCTTAAGAGAATATATGAGCCACGGCACAATGGACTTCTCTCAGATTCCATGGCCAATCGAGCAAACTGATCAGTCTAGCACAATGTCCCCCTGTTAGCAGCCCATGCGGGCTCGGGCTACTTTCGGAAAGCGAGACCGTGGTGTCCGAGTCGAAGTCATAGTCCAGGAGACTCCACAGGGAAATTGGACTGGAAGCATACGACGAGCAAGACAGGAAGCTAGTGGCTGGCAGATCTACGTGGGAACTTACTCTAAGTTTGAGCATCAATTTATAATTGGCTTCCTTCCACAGTATTTGTTATAGGCCATGAGCTGCCTCGCTGAAACATGTGTGAATATCACTTGCATGATCAGCATCTTCAAGGGATGCCTCGGACTTGGTCATGGCTCATTCTAATACTCTGCGAATGGGACTGATAAGCCTGCAGTGGTATCGCGGAGATCATCTTTCGACCGCCAGATCTCGACAGTTTTTTCAAGCACAACGTGTGAACAGTGGTCGACCCTCTCCTCTACTCCCGACAATCTGGGAGAGGATCGCCAGCCTCTTCGCGGTCTTGAGGGCATCTCACTCTGTTCAGGGCGAGTTAAGGTTGCGAGAACGATCCGGGATGCGTCGGCGCCGTGCGTGGATTCGAAAGTCCAGGGTGGTACACTGCGCAAGAAGAGGGAAGGATTTTACCCATGTGATGCGACTGTAGCGTGATTACAATCAGTACCAATCCTTGTGGCGTCTCTGTGAAGAATTCATGCAGGCATCCAATGGCGAGACGGATGCCGTCTTATTTCTCCATCACCGAAATGAGGTAGCGGATTCTTAAATTGAGCTCCCAGAGCTTCGATGGCGAATCGGCTCTCGTGAGCTGTCATGCTAAGCTCTGCACGCGTCTCCAATAACTCAGATTGCCTTCTTTCGCAGTGACCCGCTACCCGCGCTTGGACTCTCGATTGTTCCGCGCCCGTGTTTGACGGAGCAGGAACTTGAGGGGGGACGACTCCCTCACCTCTATAGCTCAACAGACTACAGTAGACTCCGCCTGATGGTAGCACCGGATAACCGGATCATCCGCCATTCGGATCAAAAGTCGAATTCCCCGATTTTGTCCATAGGACACGTTCCGGTTCTTCGGTACAAGGCTCCGCTTATTCGTATCATTCCGTGAAGAGCGAAATTATTCTTTGAATAACAGAATGAGGGTTTCCGCAATGAAGAACGCATAGCCGAACGGATCATTTTGTTACAGTCACGAGAGCTTGTCAAGCTCCACGGTTTTACAATCGAAACCCCGCCAGTTCCCTTGAACAAAGAGACCAAACGGATTCCGATTTGCGTCCAGCTCAGAATCTCGGGACATTCTTGTCAATTGACGATGATGTCCAGTGCCCCTCTTCGGTTGAGCCTCACGGAGATAAGATCGTCAAGGAAATCGCGGCGATCAGGGCTGTGTGACTCTGGTTCAGAAATCGGAGGGGAATTCCGAGAGGAGGAAGAACCTGTACCTGTGCGTGGCGCTGAGCGAAGTAAAGAACTACTTCAACGGTTCTCATGCAAGATTTCGAGGAGGACAGTCCACGAACGTCTTCAGAATGTATCGAATTCCTTGAGAGAATGTCTGAATCGGATCGTCCGCTTTATCGGATCAGGATGGTCTGGTCCCGATGTGTAGCGATCGAGCGGAGTCCACTGCATAACCGTTTTTCAACAAGTAACGGCTAGAGCGCACGAGTCTTCCGGGAAAAGGTCCAGAGCGAGCTATTGGACTCAGGATGTTTGTCCCACAGGCCACAAAACTGACAACGATCACATTCCTGGAACGACAGATCAGCCTCTGATATTGCTCAACTTGAACGCTGGATTCACGCGCATTGAGTGAGAGGGGTATCTTCCCTGACAGGGTTTCGTGGTAGGTAAACAACATTCAGCAGACTGCCACCGGTACCCTCACACATCTTTTCGATTGTGTTTTTCGAACACCGGGGGCGCCGTCCCTCGGGACGCTTCGGGCTGGCTTCCAAACGCCCTGGCATACAAATGGACCTCGGCGATTTCTACATTGAGTTCCCAAAGTTGCGGACGACATCATTCATGAGATTTCGCATGATCAACTTTCGGGAAACGCACGCTCGAAAAAAAGTTAGTTGAACTACCCCTTTAAGTTCGCGGTTCTCGAGAAACTTTTCTGCTGAGGAGGACGCCTTCCGTTGTTTTCTGCGATAACCCCGCCTTTCGAAATATCTCTCCCTCGATCAGAGCCGCGGAAACGCCACCTTCTGAGGTCTCTCTCCTTCTTCGCCTTCATAAGCCTCCGTGAGCATTCGACATCGATGTATTCAGTAGTGCACGTCGCTTTCTCAGTTACACCGTTTTTCGACTGCCTGGAATCGATTTCAAAATGTTCGTATACCCAGCTTCGGAACCGTCCGAGGGCACCGCTGCTCTGAAAACGCACTCTGCAGAGAATGCATCCATGGACGCGGAGATTCCCGCGACGAGCGACGAAGAGATGAGGACGCTACAGCAAAAGCAGCTCGAGATCTTCGTTCACGCTCGCGAATGTTTCGCGAAGGAGGCCAGGGTCGACACAAACTCTGGGATCAGACGCGCAAGGAATTGCCGTTTCCCAGGCTGTTGCACAGGGAGGACCTTCCTGCGACACCTGGAGAAGTGTTTCGACACCGCCTGCCAGTACCGAGACTGCTGGCTCTCAAGGATCGTGCTCCTCCACTGGGACTTGTGTAAAGTGGAGGGCTGCTATTTCTGTGAGCCTCAAAGAAGGAAACAGCTCCGGCAGGCTATTGAAGACGGCGACGATGGACTTGCGATGATTCCGTGACCCCGTCGGACGCTGGAAAAAAATGGGGTGTAGAGCTACCATGGGGAAGGCTGTGATGTAATGGCGCATAGTTGACGAGGTGAATTATTTGTGTGCAATAAATGAAACCCACGATTGACACTAAGTTAAGGACATGATCATTATTCAAACTCGCATTGTGACCACAGCTCACGGAATCCAGAATACTTATCCATGAAGTTTCGACAGGTCAATCGCCGGTAAGCTCTTTCTCGAAGAAATCGGAAAGTTGCCGAGGGAAGCTCGGTACATTGGCTGAATTCTCGAGAACCAGTGTACCGTTTGAATGGCTGGATCCATGAATTCCCGCGGCAGCAAGGCATAATTCGTTGGAGTATCCAATCATCAAACCCGTCCGAATCTCCAACTACGTAATCACCCCTCGTCATCTACTAAATTGTCCTCAGTCGAGATTTTCTCGAATGCATCGATGCTCAACTCAGAATAACTCGCTTCGCAGGAAGTTCTGGAGTGCGGGCCGGCTAGGTATGATTTCCGCCATTTAAGGCAACTTCCGGATCGATTTTTTCTCTAGCAAAGCCGACCCAAGAATGTTGAACTTGAATTCTGATTCGGGGTCTGCAGCAAAGGAACGCGATTTCCGAGGAAAGTCTGTGAGAGGAAAGGACCAGTGCATCGCACCTAAGTTCTGAGAGAATTAGAACATGAATAGAACTTCATTCGCTACTATTAGCATCAAGCTCATCTCTGTGGCTACTACATAAACCAAGCAGAGGGCGCGCTGCTCCAAGCCACGAATTCACGAATCTGTTGAAGGAAACACACGACATTCGTCAAATAAGGGGTTTGTGCTATGTTGTGAGGTCAAGGGCTTCGTCGACGTCGATCATCATCTAAACTTCGGTACCGCGACCGAGAAGCGTTCGGATCATGATTGCATTTCATTGTTGAATGAAGATGTGATAAGTGGATAAGTGCCGCACACAGGATTTTTCTTGGAGGGGGCTAAATTCTTTCGCGTCTCGTCGGGGGCGTCCGCGGTGCAGTCGGATGATTCTCATCTTATCGGATATAACCAACAACGGATGAGTTGCCAGAACGCTATCATTCATTTGTCTTAGGGCAAGTTCCCATAATTTCAGCTCATTTTATGCCTCAATCGGAATCATACCCTCGTTGTAACGGATCAATCCCAGGTCATTGGTGGAATAATTACGAAAAATCGATCAAACTTCCAGGCTCTAGTCGAACCCGATCAAATCATTTTCTCAACAAGCGTGTTACACTGGAAGCCCGTTTGGCGGCGGAGTTGTCACTGGTAGGACGGCGGCGATCTAAAACAGCAGGAAATTTTCGAGCACCAGGTGTTGAGCGCGACGATGGCTGTGCTCCGTCTGACTGCGGCTGAGACGGTACTTTGCTTCCCGCTCCAATACTCTCCGTGAGATACACTTGTGCTACCACAGAGAACGGCTCCGTGAGATAAGAGAACGCCCGTGATGTCATCGTGATAACTTTTCACGATGCAATGCGGCTTCAAGCACGGAGTTTTCAGCCTATTCCAAGCGGGTCCGTGGAACGCTTCAATCAACGCAGCAGCCTAGGGCACGTGGACAACGTGGGGCGGTCGGAGCCTTCACACTCTGACTGACTCCGAGAGATATAGCGCATCGTGTGCTGTAGTTTCGGCTTTTTAGTCTGTTTGACGGTCAACCTCAACCTCGACCTCGAATCGAACTTCGATTGCACCAAAAACGAAGCTGTGGCTTCCAAAGAATCGCCTTGAAGTCCGCAGTCTCTCTCGACGCCTTTCTCAACATCGCTCAGCTTATTCAATGCCTATCCCTTAACAGCTTGTCGGCGGCAAGCACCCAGGGGATTCCGAGAGATTTAGCTCCCTTCCGACTCGGATAGTATGAGTCTGGAGGCTTGGGAGGAGCCTCGCCAGCCACACCCTGCATGCGCCACTGTCGTGCGGGGATCCAGACATCAGAAAAAACTCATCTCGGAGCGTTGCATCGTGCTGGCGCCCCGCTAGAGAGAGGCGAGGGGTCTTATTGAGACTGAACGCGAATTCTGTAAAGTTCCTGTTTGCCTGCGTGAACGTTAGACGGAACCTTCGATCATACGATGACTGCCAATTCAGACAAGAGCTTCACAGCCCTAGAGCAGATCGAGTGGGGAAAAGGTTGCAGAGTACGAGAAAGATCACGACACGTTGAATATTTCGAGCACAACATCATGATGGCCAAGACAAGATTCGGAATGAGTCCTCTCAAGAACACGGCAAGCAACTTGAGCGTGTGACGCGCTCGAAGTTGGCTACGTCTGGAATGAGTTCGATCGCCGTTTCCAAGACAGCAGGAGCTGGGAACCGCAGCCGGACCGCACTACGTGTCCCCGGCCCGCAGTCTCCAGGGTCGCCCGCTCAGCTGGGAGAACCCAATGTTTTGGTAGTGGCGTGAGCCATCGCCTCTCTGTCGTGCCCCCTGACGAAGGTCCCGATGCGCTCTTGAAGCGTCCAACCCAATCATTCTCGCCGCCCTGCCTACGTCGGCGATCAGGGCAACCACCCTAGCCGAAGGACGGTGAGATATGGCGAGCTCGACAGGGGTGAACACCTCGTGCATTCCCTGAACTGTGTGGTCGCAGGCCTCGTCGAACGGACTTGCGGTCGCCTAGACAGGATGAGCCTCTTTGACAACATAGGACTCCAGTGAGTTATTCGGAGCTAGCATAACCGCGAAAAAAGCAGCCGCAGTGTTTCCAGGGAGCCCTCTTGAAACAGAGCGAAAGCGCTGCGTCAGCCTCGTCGTCCGCAGGGTCAAATAATTTGAGCGGAACTTCCGCATCTCCGTAATGAAACCACTTAGCAGCCTGACCTTCGAGGTGCGCGAGCCTCGAAGCCGCATCCGAGCCTACTTCTCCCCCTGAAACTCATCCTGTGATCTGCAGCGACCGCCTCCGTGCCGCTAGGCCCTTGCTGACTCCATCAAAGTAGGACAAGGGTGGTCCCCGGCGAAGCTACGCCGTATGGCGTTCGTTCATTGTTCGAATCAGGTTCGTCAGCTGCTCCGTCAACTCCATAACTCTTCGTTCCATATTGATTTGTTGTCTTATCAACCCGATATCGCACCTCGGAGTCACCGTCATCGCACGCGCGTTCAGCGTCGCGAAATCTCCCTCCTCTTAATCTTCCCTAAGATCACTCCGAAAATATCCCTCCGATAGCACACGAGTCACTATTCAACTTCTGAGAAGTTCGATTGAGAAACCGGGGACGCGATTTCGTGAAATTCGTCGATGATATCATTCCCGCGTGCACGCCTCGCGCTCTCTCTCTGAATTGCATAATGATCGTTGCTGACGACGGTAGAGCCGAGATGGCGCTCGGAGGCGCGGAAGACGCCTGTTGTTCCAAGTGTGCTCGGATAAACTGTCTCTAGCAATTGGTCAACCTGACTCAACGACGACCTCGTCTGAGTTTGACTGGTCTTCAAGCGCTTCTGGGAGCATTTTGGCTATTTTCCAACCGAGGGAGCTTGATTTCGCTGAGAAAATGGATGCGAGGACAAGAACCACGGGAAACGGGATGCTATGTTTTCCTTATCTGTTTTAACCAGCACAACAGCACGGCGAATTTCCAACGCTTGAAGATTGAACAGCTGCAGAACTATTCTACCTCCGGATCAGTTTCCTCTTCTCTTTCTGAACTTGACACGCTTGGGCCTTCATCATCTGAGACTTGGGAGTCAGTTCCATCTGACGCAACTCATACATCCGATTCGCTATCGCTATCCGGGTTACAGCAGATAGTCTATCACAGGATCGAAGATTTCCTCTTGACGCGGTCTCTCATGTTTCCGATGAACACCTTCGAGGGGATCGGATGTCACTAACAGCATCACTAGGAGGTCAAGTAGTCGTTTAACTCTCGTCGCTTCTCTCGTGCTGACAAATCGGAGCCGACGACACTTTTTGTGTCGAGCCACCTGAGCCTCCTCCGCCAGAAAACCAATGGGTACCTCGTGGAACAAGATGACTTGGGCGCCATGATCCAGAACTTCATGAACTGTAGAAGTCATGCGAACTTGAGGATGTGGATAACAGGCGAGCAAGCGCTGCTTCGTCTCTTGGGCATATGTATGGAATTCATCCTATCTCGGATTTCGAGGACAGGACCGCTAGAATGTTTAAGAACCGATAGATGAGCTACGCAGTTCCGAGATTGCCGCGCTCTTCTCCGGGTGCCCAAATGATTTCCGTGCGAGTTTCCCGTCATTGGCGTTCCCGAAGTTTTCTAGCGGTTGATCGACAATGATACCGAGCTCGCATCGGGAGTACTTCCGTATCCTTGCTCGATTCACTCCGATCGCATTGCTGACTATCACCGATCACTCGAACCGCGCCTTGTGGATCGAATGCATCGGCTCTCAGTCTGAAATCATGTTTCCGCAAACCGAGTACCGGTGCGGTTGGAAGCCGGACAGGGTGGGCTCAGACAGGGTACCAACCCCGTGGCCCGCGAATGCCCGCAAACATGTTCCCCCGTTCGTTGAAATAGGTGATTTTCGGTGGAATTTATCTGATCTTCATAAGGTTCATATGAATGCCAGAGCTCAAAAACCGCCCGGCTGAGTGACTCGGTGTCTTGTCTCAGATCTCGAAAGAAGTATAAAATCGATACACCTTCGGCACACTTTCGTTTTCTATTTTCATTCCTGCTGGACAGTCAAGCAACGAAAGAAGTGGGAGCTAGGGCTGTCGATTTTCCCAATCTCGCGGGCCGTAGGGGAGCGTGAAAACGATCTCGGATTCGAAATGAAAGTGGTCTCTGGCTTCTCAGAATCTTCGGTATATGATACAATCCTCAGAATACAGTAGAAGCTCTATTATATCAACCTCCATCAAATCAATCTTCGATTGTATCAACCGTCGATTTGATCAATTTTGGACTGTAAGAACCTCTTTCGTATGCGCCTGAAGCTCAACCTCAATGAGATCCAGCCCTCCGAAAGTCGCCTTCTTTGCAGAAGTCAGATCCCATAACGCTTTGAAATGGACTTGACGAAAGTTCAAGCCGGCTACACTGCGGATGCACGGAACGGCACTTCGAAAGTCAGCTCGCACGGCTTCCAATGGTCAACGGGCTTCCGTGAGCTGTCATGTTCAACTCAGCACACTTGAGTTTTGAATCGGTGATTCTTAAACGTTGTAGCCTCGTTCGAAGATGGACCCTTTGAGGCGCCGTTACTTGTTTTGAATGATTGAATTGGAATTCATCGGGACCATGGTCGGGTGTAGTCAAGAATAAGCCTTTGACCGTTCCCACTCTTGAAGAAGCACGTGAATCTCGTCGGCTCCTATAGTGTCCTCTTCTTCTAAATCAACGTGACGCGAACACCCGATGGCTCCATTGACGATACCGTCGTCGATGTCTAAGCCGATCAACGTAGAACAGCAGACCCGGAAGAGACTTGGACTCAGCCAGGACAGCACTCCGGAGACAATATTAGACGCAAAGAAAGCACTGGAGGAATGGGAAAACGCTAACCGCCAGAACAACGAACGCAACGAAAGTGATGCCGCATTGATCGGCCACACCAGTGCCTCTTAGTTAGGTTCCCCTTCAATATACTTGGAATGTGAAAGTAGAGAGGAGATGAACAAAAAATATCCATCCATCCTACCATATTACATGTTATCATGTACGGCTAACCAAGAGCCAAGACATGGGGTAAGGCGTAAGGTAAATTACTACTTCTTGTCTATTTCATCTGATGAACTTTCGTCCGTGCACTCATCAGTTCCTATTGTTTCCGACGACCAATGTAATTATCAATAGCAGTCGAATTCCATTCTGGTGATCCGACTCTCTTGTTGCAGTTGTCGATGGCCTCATTTTGTGAAAGAGACGTTTTTCACGTGTCTTCCACACCATTGTCATGTTCAGAGTCGTGATACGAATAACGAAATTTCTCGCTGAGTGAGGGCGTCTCCATTGGCGATTTTTGCGACAAGCGTTGAAAAGATCAAGTTTTGTTGTTTTATAGCCGTTTGGAGTAGGTAGTATCCTGAAGACTGCCATAGAACAGATCGGTGAAGTCCCCATTTCACCACCGTTCACTACCAAAAGCTAACTCAAAGAAGAAGGAGCTTAAAACTTATCGCCCTTTTGCGATTATGTATAGATTATTCGCAAGGATCCTGTGTTAAGAAATCCAGAATTGGATGGAAGATAATGGGATCCTCGAAGAAATGCAGCACGGCTTCCGAAAAGGAAGGAGAATAGACGACTGCATCTACATTCTCAAATCGTTGATAGAGGCGGCCAGGCGGGAAAAAGCCGGACTAGTCACCTGCTTCTTGGACTGCACGCGGGCCTATGATAGAATAGACAGAACTCACCTGTGGGAGGTGCTGGAGAGAAAAGGTATGCCCAAAACCATACTAGAAATAATTCAGGGTCTGTATAGAGACAATGAGGTGACCCTACACAGGTGTCCGAAACGATCCCAAGTGATAAAGGACTCCGACAAGGATGTCCAATGAGTCCAGTACTATTTATCCTATACATTTCCGACCTAGAAAAAAAGGTTGGAGCAAACCAAAGCTGGATTCAAGGTCAGGACGAAGGGAAATATCTTCGACCTACAACAACCGAAACACCTCAACATGTGTGGCCTGTTATTTGCCGATGACCTGGTGCTGATGGCACAATCAATGAGAAACATGGAGCGGTTATTGGAAGTTGTATCGGAATTCGGAGAAGAAATGGGACTCCGATCCAACCCCGATAAAAGCGCGATTGTAGAATTTGCAAAAGTAAAAGACTCAGAATCGGAGGAAACACTTCGAATACAGAACCAACTGATACCGGTGCTCGACCGGTACAAATACCTAGGAATAGCGCTCTGCAACGAGAAAAATTACCTCCAGGAACAGGAAAAGATCTGGGAGGAAAAAGCAGAGAAAGTGATCAGACAAATGCACGCCGAGTCGCTGTGGAGATTCAACAGATTTGAAGTCACAAAGATACAATGGAAAAGCACAGCAGGCCCAGCACTAACGTAGGCAAACTCGGTTACAACCATGCCCGTTAAATTGCGGAAACGGCTCGAAAACCTGCAACGCGAAGCAGGACGGTGGGCCTTGGGACAACCGAAAGCGAACACCGCCGCGAAACGAAAGCGAAACTCATGTACTCTGCCAGAATAAGCGAAATGAATGAAGCCAGACGGCCAAAAGCGATCCATACCATGCTGGAGATCACAAAGACGGAAACCTCATTGAAGAAAAGAATCAACCAAGTTAGGAAACGATTCAAATGCCAGGAATTGAAAGAACTATCAACCAGCGAGACAAGGATGGGTCTCAGAAGCTACAAGAAATATGTGGAAGAGACGCTGAATAACAAGCTGGATAAGGAATGGCGAAAGGATGTGTCGGAGAAGAGAACGCTTGACCGATATCGCAATTTCAAAAAAGCTCGAGGAAATATCGAACACATATATGATAACAGTAGAGGCAGTCGACTGCTCGCGAACGCCAGAGTGGGATGTCTACAGACTAGGAAATACAGGTCAAGATACATAGACATCGAAGCGATCTGCCAACGGTGCGGGAGGAAGGACGAAACTATGGAACATGTGCTTCTTGAATGCGAAGAAGTCCCAGATGCTGAGTGTACAATACAGAAAGGACTAGGACTACACGAAGAGAGCACACCAAGAATGATATTCGACACCAAGAGAATACTTGAGAAGTGGGTACGGAAAAACGACCCAGACCGTATGCCCGAGGAAAAATAATAACCGCACCGTCGACCAGCTGAGTCATCGCCCCGTATCAAGGGTCTTCAGCTATATTTGGAATGAAGATACAGCATGAAGATGGTCAATAAACAATCAATCAATCAACTTCGGTCCCAGCGATCGTATGCGAAATACTGACATCAGAAAGTGCCTGGAACAGAATCTTAAGGAAGGTGGAATGCATGCTCAGAAAGAAAGACCATCTCATCAAATTGAGATTGCAGCGATTGGGACTCCACACCAATTTCGCCGACAGGCCTAGCGCCCTTCATAGCACGAGAGAGAACTAGCGAGAAAGAAATCAGACATTCGCAATCTGGAATAAGGCCCCGATGACCGCGCGAAAGTAATATTGAACGTGGAAGCTTCGCTTTCCTCGAGTGCCAAGCGCTCACGCGAAGGGAGGTTTCAGTGGTGACACCACACTCCCGGGTCGACGGACCAATGGGTTCTGTCCCCGGGGTCCGAAGGGATTTCCTCCAACTCCTGACAATGTTGAAGAAAAAAATGAAATCTGTATTGGGTTTTGAGTCTTCTCTTCGATGTGAAGACGCACATTGTTGAGTACCTCGCTTGAGTATGGAACGGGTGGAGGAACCTAGAGTGACAACGACGTTGATCGGAGAGATTCCACGAATGCTCAGTCCTTAAAGCTGACCATGCCAATCTTTTTATTCCAACAAAGAACGAAAACCGGGAAAGGAAAGACCGGGTCTCAACACATATTGTCTCGACGAAGGATGACTGGTTACAGCCCGTTTCCCCGAACCCGTTTCCCCAAAATTGTTCCCCGAACCCGTTTCCCCAAAATTGTTCCCCGAACCCGTTTCCCCAAAATTGTTCCCCGAACCCGTTTCCCCAAAATTGTTGCCCGAACCCGTTTCCCCAAAATTGTTCCCCGAACCCGTTTCCCCAAAATTGTTCCCCGAACCCGTTTCCCCAAAATTGTTCCCCGAACCCGTTTCCCCAAAACGGTTCCCCCGAACCCATTTCTCCGACCAGAAACCCTCTCCCGATTCTGAGACCCTCCCGGCGTCTAGGTGGAGCGCGGAGTCGAGACCAATCACGCTGATAAATTGGGAAGTAGTTCGAAGTCGGCTGACCGTGGACGCTAACCCTCGGCTTCACGAATGATGGTGCTGGAGCTTGACGAGTTACATTTGGCGGTGAAGGCTTTATAATGATTCCGCACAACTTTGCTCGCCGACATGCTCGTTATATCATTACAAATGGGTATGAGGATTCATATCAGGTCTCGACAAGTGACCCGGGGTCACACAAGAGTTTTCACGGACGCCACGTTTTAAAGGTACTGTGACAGCGAAACTGTTACAACTAGTCTGAGAAGGAGAGCAAGGACACTTGCGCTTCGTTAATGTCGACTTAAAAAGGATCGCTTATTCTCGCCGAGCAGCTTTAAATAGGGAACGGGTGATAACTTCGTTATACACACTGAACACCAACTTGAACACTTTCCCTTGTTCTTGAGTATAACTATCGACGCTGAAGTCAAAGGTTCATTCCCATTAGCTTACAAAAATACCTGTGCCTGATCCTCAGCAAAGGTTTGGTGAGAATATCGCCTATTTGATTCTCCTAAGAAATCTGCTGCACCTCTAGATCTTTGTCGACGACTCTTTCCCTGATGAAGAAATGTCGAAGGGCAATATGTTCCGTCCTCCTAGGAAATTCAGGATTTTGTGAACGTTTCACCGCTGCCGCATTATCTACCAAAACAGTTGGGACAAAATTCAGCTTTGTGATCTCCTTGAACAGCCGCTTGAGCCACTATTTCAGTTTCTGTGGTGGATGTGGCTACCGAGGTTTGTTTTTGGCTCATCCACGCTATAGCTCCGCCAGCATACTTTACCACAGCCCCCGAGGTGGATCGTCCCGTTTGGGAGCAGCCGCCGTAATCTGAGTCACTATACGCTCCAAGTACAGCAGCTGGCACTCCAGTTCTGCTGTAAGTTATCCCGAGGTCGGTGATTCTCGCTAAGTACCGTAGAACTAGCTTCAGCATCATGACATCGTCTTTGGGAGGATTATCGAGTTTTCTCGATGAAATCCCGATACTGTAAGCGAGATCCGGCCGAGAACCCAACATGAGATACATCACTGCACCGACTGCCTGTCGATATGGGAACTCCTCCTGATATCCATCCGACGATTCTTCCTTGTCGGTTTCTCCCCCTGGTTCAGGAGGTCGGATCATTGGCGTACACACTGGTCTGCACCCAGGAAAGTTATACATACTTCTCCAATATCTTCCTAGCTTGCTGCCCTTGGCTGACCTTGATAGAGTCTTATTTCTCGATCTCGAGTCCCAAGAAATATGTCGCATTTTTCGACGTGATCTTGCATTGGAGCCTCAGACCTTCAACACACACCTTGAGTGTCGACTCCTTTGTCGCAGCCAACAAGCAGTCATCGACGTATGACGCAAGAAGTAGCTTCTCATCCGCAGTTTCTCGGATGAACAAACACGGGTTAGCCTCACTTCCCACAAGACCCAACTTCTTGATGTACGTAACGAACCGTATGTTCCAGCGTCTCGGAGCCTGTTTCAAACCGTATGAGCCACGTTTGAGCTTACAAACTTCCCCTCCCGAGAATTCGAAACCCTCAGGACTCTCCATATAAATTTCGAAATCCTTTTTCAGTTCCCCGTATAGAAACGCCGTGGTTACATCAAACTGTCCAAGATGTAGCCCTTCGTTCGCTGCTACGCTGAGAATGGAGCGCATGGTTGCCAGCTTGGCAACAGGGCTGAAAGTCTCTTTGTAGTCCATTCCGAATCTAGTTTTTACAGCCTTCAGTGCTTCAGACACCTCCAACTTGTGTTTCAAGAAGAAACCATACTTGAAACGTGTGAAGTCATCCTTGAAGATGACAAAGAACCTGTTCTTAGCCGGTGACCCATCGGAAGGACCCACGACATCTGCTGACACAAGTTCCCCCGGCTTGACCGACCTTTTCCTTGCACCAAACTTCAACCGATGAAACTTTCCGTGAATACACGGCTCTTTGTCCAACTTGACCTCAATGCCGAGCTCCTTTCTCAGAAGATCTCTCACATGCCTTTTATCTTGATGACCCCATCTCTCATGGTATAGTTGCAACATATCACTCTTCTCAAATACGTGAGAGTTAACTCGACATGTACTCCGAGTACGCGCAGACTCCAAGTGCGCTACATTCAACGAACCGCCTTTTTACGGTACCCACGAACGATTACCTGAACATCAATTTCCAGATTGCAAAATTCTGACTCCGACACGAACTTGCTGTTAGCGTTTCGATCATGTGCAGCAAGTACAGAGAAGAGGTTTTCGAAACTCTCGGTACATACCAGACTTCATGGAGCATGATCACCTCACCAGTATGTGTGCGAACGGGAATGACACCTCTACCAACTGTTTGGAGCAATTCTCCTCCAGCAGCTTTCACACAATGAGAGTCATCAAATCTCAAAAAACTTATGAAGTATTCCGCCCAGCGGGTCACTTGCTGGGTAGCGCCATTGTCCACCCACCAACGATCCGCCTCAGCTGAAGTCTCGAAACATTCCATATCTGAGAGAGTTAAAACCATGTTCCTCTGCACCTCGTTTGCCACTCTTTCGGGCTTACCATCTGCGATCCATTTTCGACACTGCCGCACCCAGTGCCCTCTTTTCTTGCAATAGTTGCAAAGATCATTCTGCCTTTTCCGATTCAGCTGCCCGGAATCGCCTTTGCCTCGAAAGAAAACGCTTCCGTCTTTTCGGATTTTGTCCCAGTCTTGAAATTTCTCTCATACATGCATAACTGGCTGATCAGATCATCGAAGCCTTTCTCAGAATCCTTGAACAAAAACATCCAGCCTGAACGGAAGTTTTCGAAATTGGACGGCCAAATCTGCAACGTCTTGCACACTAGCAATACTCTGGAAGAGGACTGTCCTTTCTAACTCGCAGAGCATTATTAAGTTCGGTGAAGAGATTCGACAGTTTAGCTGTATGGGTTGATACGTCATCCTTCTGAGACCAAACGCATGCAAAGAACTCGGTGCATATTTTGAAGAGTTGATCCTTCGACGAGGCCTCATAAAGCTTCTTGAGTGCATCCCACGCATCTTTGACAGTCTCTTTATCCATAATCTTTTGATAAACAGTATCTGTCACAGCACTCGAGATGAATGTCTTCGCATAACTGTTAGCTTCCCGAAACTTTGCAGACTTTGCCTGGTAGTTTCCTGTTCTTCAGCAGAAGCATCCTTATTGAGACACGTTGGCCTCACTAACTTGCCGTCTATGACTTCTAGAGTTCCCTCATGGTAGTTCAGCAGATCTCGCATCTTCCGTTTCCACAAAGGCCAGTCTGTTTCACCAGCGAGTGGTTTAACGTGCTTTGCTGTATCGATCTTGATGATCGCTCAACGCCTCTGGGAACTTCGGAACTGGTCACACCAATAGTCCTGGGCCCATGACTTGTTACCACCAGTCTGAGAAGGAGAGCAAGGACAGTTGCGCTTCGTTAATGTTGACTAAAAGGATCGTTCATTCTCGCCAAGCAGCTTCAAATAGGGAACGGGTGATAACTTCGTTATACACACTGAACACCAACTTCAACAGGAACTTGATCGGTCTCCAATTCCTCCGCGAAGTTCATGGGTTTCTGATTGATTCTTCGATATCGCTGTCGTGATCGAGGTTGGGGCCCTCCCTGCCGCAGCAGATCAGGGGCCTCAGCCTCCTCATGTTTAGCAGGATACATTTCCGACTGGGGATTGGAGTGGTAACAGCCATGGGATCCAGACCCATCATTCCTGGCCAATACATTTCAGATAAGGAGCAAACAGCCAGCTCTTCAAAGGTCAAGATCCGTGGTTCCTCGATGAGGATCCGATCGCAGGGACGAAATGGGGAAGCTGAGCAGCAACTCGATGCACTTTTCGGAAGCTTCAGGGCACACTTGGTTCGCTGCCTCCATGAGACAGTTTGAGATGGAATCGCCAACCGTGAACGAATTCTGGCGAGGAGTCTTTCAGTTCCTCAATCTGTCGAATCTTCCAAACCCTGAGAGGGTGTCCTCACCATGGTGGACGCTCCCGTAGTTCCGCCGCAGATTGTGTCCCTTGAAGACGCATAGGGTCTCCTCTCAAGTCGAACACATTGGTTTTTCTTTAGACTCCACGAAGGAAACTTCTATGTCCATCGGCTGTAACCTCCTATCCCGTCACCGATTGTTCGCTTCGACGCCAACCTCAACACAGCTATTCAATACGAGCGAGAAGCAGTCGACGAGTGAATCGAGTGTCCTCTTACATTCGTCACATCGACGTGTTGTGGATATTTTTCGAGCTCAGTTTCTAATTATCGCCAAAGAAAACTCGTATTTGCCGTATGTCACTCTTTCGAGAGATGTCATAAGACCCACGACTGGTTTGATGCTCGCTAAGATACGTTCTCTGTAGCGACCCGCAAGTTTCAGCGCTGTGATGGCCCTTCGAACTGCGGCCCGCGGGCCGCACCAAGTTTCCCACCCCTGATGTAAGTTATTGTGATTGAGCAAATCTAGAATTATTTATCCCAGATTGGGGTTCGCGGACCCTCGACTGTATTCCTCTATGCGAAAACCATCACATGCACAGGGCGAATCCCTCAACAGTCTGTCCTCCCTTGAAGTCCACTCACTCGGACTCCGCGCTCTGCATAGAAGCCTCAGACACTCTGAGGGTCTCAGATTCAGGGAAGGGTTTTCTGGTCGGGGAAACGGGAGGACACCGGATGACTCTAAGCCTTCAGGCTGATCCAAGGCTCGAAGGATCGGTCATAGTTTATTCCCTGCTACCAGAACGGATGGGTTGCGCACGAAATCGACGCTGTCTCACTCAATTGGAATGGAGGAAGTTGAAACAGTCTCGACGCCTTTGCAACTGATGAAACCGCAAACAGCCTCTTCTCCCGAGCGACGCAACAAGCACTCCAACTAGCACGACAGAGGAAGACCTCGGCACCGAGTGGTTTCGCCAGGTTTAATGAGTCGTGATGGATGAGTTCTTCTGTCATTCCACCAAACACAAAGTAGGACCTCTCTCTGATTGCTTCATCGCATTGCAATGCGCCGGAACGGCGTTCTCTTGGTGACCAAGAAACGGCCCCGCGTCCCGTTGTCGTACTAAACCACTTCTGTGTGCCAGTTACAATGCGGATGAAAAATTGCACACAGTTGTCCGCTACAGCAAGAACAGGCAGATGGTTACACCGATCTCCTCTGGGAAGTCGTCAAATAGAGATGTCATCTCGCTATTGGGCTCATCCGCGACTCTTCGGCTCAAAAGTGTCTATCGCGGATTCTCGGGGATCCGCTCTACCAGCATATGCAGAGTCATAGTTCGTTCCCGGTGACAAAACTATCGATTTTTTCGAGGAACAACTCCCTCCAGCGTGCAAGGCTTTCTTACGTCGCTGCCGGTGAAATCAGTCTGAGCGCTGTGTCCAAGGAGTAAAAGCGGAGAACCCACGCTCACCCATCACCGGTATGGGGACGCCAAGATGACGCCCAGAGGACATTGATCCCGGCTTAATCCTGGATTTTATGCCAGTCGTCATACAGAATGATACAACAGCGAGCCTCTGAATGAACTGCTTCTCCTACTAGGATGCTACCGGCACCGTACCCTTTGTTCAAATGAGAACCTAAGCCGGACGGTTTTGGAAAAAATGTCAGAGTTGGCAAGACGGTCACAGTAACGACCCTCGTCGCTCTCATGGAGCACTCGAAGATGATGTCTTTATCGAACCCAGAAGAGGGCTCGCAAGGATCGCAAAATCGTCACGGAATACCTCCTCGAAGAGACGGAGTCAGGAGCGGAGAACGATAGATCCTCCGATTGCGGACAACTTCACAGTCCATCACGTCGAGCCGCTCATAGGTTTTGCGATGTTGCATTGAGGAGCACCTTAGAAAGCAGAAACAGGCCGATACGACTCCTCCCTACAATGAGTCTCTTCATCCTGACAATGAAACTCCTCTGCATTCCCGCCGTGATCCGTCAAGTCATTCAATGCGTTCCGTCTGTTGCGAGAACAATGCGTGTATGTCTTTTTCTCCCTTTCTGAGAGCCAAAACTACGCCAAGTGCCTGCCGTGAGCCGATTCGCGAGAGAGGGATGCTGATCTGAGACGAACTCCCGTCTCTCGTTCCCACCATTGCAATGCGCACTATGGCTAGGAGAAGGAAGCTAGGATAGTAAGCAGGTAGAATTTTCATCGACCGAACTTGAAGGTCCAAGACATTTGGTGGAATCAACCGAGGGAAGAAGGGAAGGAAAATCAGAACCGTCGTAAACTATATGAGACTATACTTTGTTGTGAGCTGCACAGGTATAGCGGCACTGACCTCTCACTAAACTGCTCCGCTAAAGTCTTGGGGACATCGGAATGTATCAAACACGTTCGACGTTCTGACTTTGCCAAAAACCAACCGCATGAACGGGTCTATCTAACCCTGAAGAAGACATCCCAAGCTGGGAACGAGAATGGGGTCAGGGGCATACCCAGCTTCTTTTTTGTGGGAGGGGGTCGACGTGGAGAGGGGTGAATGAGGACCGAAAACTTCAACGCCTCGCTTTTGAGCTTCCAGTCGAACGTGAGCTCTCTCGCTTTTGTTGATAGAGCGATCCTACCGTTCACATTGATCTCCGTAAATGGATAGATATTCATGGAATATAATATATGGATGGATAGTTTTATGGATTCTCACGAATGGTTCGGGGAAATGAATTGAACGTTCCTTTGGGGTGTTACAGAATGCGTGGAAGACAGGTGGATCGGAGAAAAATTTGGCCCCCCGGCTAGGCCACTGCTTCGCTGTACGGAGAGTTTTGGCGATCGGAGAATCGTAACGTCTGGGAGAGGAACCACCTCACGAAATGAAACCATCGCTTTGGCGTAGTCCTACGCGCTCCTGACCCCGGTCCTTTGATCGAAAACGTTTCATCGATTGCTTGAGGGGCCAGTCTCGACCTCCGTCGTCATTTCAGGGACAACCCAACAGGCAACGTGGCAAGCGAATTCGTCACAGCGAGCTGGGCTGGTCAACCTTCAGAGCAAGAGAAGCTCAAAGTAAGGTGAGAATTTCAACAGAGTAAATCCATGCAAGACCACAGATGGCCGAAAGCCATACTGGACATGATGGAACTAACCGGATGTGAAAACATGGGCAATACACAGAGAACAGGAACTGCGCGTGAATTTGAATGTGGAGGAATCACCCTAACTTTCACGAAGGAGGGCATCCCACTCCGGGTACTTTCAACAAAGCGATCAGAGAAAAGATCCGCGAGATTGAAACGACTAAATGGAGAGACTCGATGAGTCGGAAAGTTAGTCTGACCCTATACAGGACCCATGCTGTGGAAAGAGGGATCAAGCAAAATCCCTACGACAACAGCAGAGGATCCGCCTGGCTGGCGCTCAGCAGAGCCAGGAATGCTAAAGAACAAGAGCGTCAGAACACACTCCGAACGGGACTAGAAACGACCTGCGTGAAATGCGGAATGGTCCCGGAGACTATGCGCCACGTAATCTGTGAATGCAAACGATGCCTTATTCGAGGACGAGGAAGTGCTGAGGCGACTGGGACTCGCGAAGACCCCTCACTAGAGACGACTGGACCAAACCAAGGGACTCCTACAGCGGTGGGAGAAAGAAACATAAATATCCGCTGAGTTTACTCGCCACTGAAGTGAAAGTGTCATATATTATGAGATAAATAAATACCAATACCAATGAGGCTCAGGGTAGAGAGGAGCAGCAGACAGCCGAACGGCGCTGCATTTGAAGTGTTCAAAGCTCTTGAAAGCATTCGTTGAGGAAGCTGACGCAGGACCCCGTGTACTGGAAAGCTTAATGTGACACACGGTACAGTCCCCCCGAGCCCGAAATCTCTCGAGCCCCTATTTTCTCGAACCCCGAATTCCCTCGAGCCCGAGAACCCTCCCCCTCAATGAAGACTTGACGGAAGTCCGCGAACCTTCTAAATTCCTCACGGAACCCCGGAGAGTCATCTCTCACAACTAGCAGGCTTATCGCCACCGTCAGGAAAATTCGCAAGCAAACGACTATGTTTGCTACTTAAATATCGAGCCTGTAATTCTTTATGAGCTGCAGGAAGCCCAAGCGGACTTGCGTTGAGCAATACTCAATGAATTTCTGGAGCCGTTTTCGCTCGACTTGGAGCTCTTCTTCGTGATGTCAGATGTTGCATTCTCGAGATCACACGTTGAGTTTCCATCGAGTAGCCGGCATCAAAAGCCAAATTTTCCGTCCAGTTCCTTCATTTGTTGGAATCTAGACTTGACTTCCCGATCAGTCGGTCGACGCACATATACATTTCTCGTTTAGTTCCCTCGTCATGTGTTGAATGAGCGTCCGATGAGTCATCTTCAGCAATCCTCTCACGTTGCCTTCGGCGATGGAGCGGGATTTCAATTTCAAGCTCTTCACATGGACTCTTAGCAGAGCTGAGCCCCACTATAATCAAGTCGTCTCGAGTTTCCGATAGCCATGTTCCCAAAGTGCGGAGTTTCATCGCTCTCATGTGTATTTCGATTCCTTTCGTTTGGAGGTGGACTTGGGTATCGTTGATTTCGCGGAGAATTTCTGACCAGAAGCCTAAGTACCGCAAGGATGAGAAAGACCGAAGTGCGTGCAGCAGGAGACCAGCATCGGAACGTATTGACGCATTCTCATTCAACTCCGTGAGCGACTCAAGAACCTCCAAAATTTTCGAGAAGTTATTTTTCACCAATGGTGACAGCTTCATGACGGGCGCTCCACCGAGTCTCAACCGAACGCTTGACTCCGCGTCCACAATCGTTGATGAGTTCGTTCCATCGATTGGTTGAAGATGAGAAGAAAACGTAGATGCGCTCCAGCGTGCCGAAGAAAGTTACCGACCCTACTGCTTCTGAGGCAGCATGGACACCTGCCAAGTTCAGGGAGTGGTTTGAGCACGGGACAAACTGGGCTTGAGGATTCATGGCCTTGACTCTTGCCTGCACACTAGTATATCTGCCAGCCATCACCGCCGCGTTATCGTAAGCTTGACCGCGATAGTTCTGGAGGTCGAGATCCTCAGATTCTATCTTCTTCAGTATCAATTGCATCAGCTCTTCTGCAGATCTACCTCCCGCTTCGATGAAATCAACGAAAGATTCGACCACGCTGATCTGAGATCCATCGATTTCACTTAGCGCAGTATCTGGCTGATCTGATGGCTACGCGAGACGTCTGGGGTGCTGTCGAAGACGATGCAGAAATATTTGGCTTCAGCCACCTGGTCCGAGATTTTCTCCGTAGAGAGATAAGCTCATTCTGAATTATTGGCGACATGTAAGATATTTCCCTTCGTTTCCCCAGGGTTACTTTCGTGAGGTGTTCCCGTAACACTGGGTCATGAGTGGCTAAGAGCCACACCAACTCCAAGAAATCACCTTTGTTTTCCGTAATATCGTCGCCAACGCTCTCTCTATGACCCCGTAGAGCCAGATTCTGCCTTGCCAGGAATTTAATGATGTCAAGAAATCTCATGAGCAAACTTTTCCATTTTCTCTCCTCCGATCGGATCGCTCGCTGAGAGACTTCATCGATCGTGGTTCCGTCAGCGATTTGCTTTCCTGAGTTTCTCTATCTCGTGAACGATTCAACATCATTCGAGCTGGATTCGTGACCGTCCAATTTCGGATTGAGCTTACACCATTTATTGAAGCCCTTCGAAGAGCTGAACGCAGATTCCTTGGAGCCTGGATTTGGATTGGATTGGATTCATTTGATCTTTCATATACATCATATGAACCCTTTTTTTTTCAGGAGTGAGTTGAATTGAAGTCACAGATCTTGTCTCTCCCAGTTTATTAGGGTGGTTTTCGTCCTCCGTAGGACTGCCTGAGTTGCGTTCGGCGAGAGTCCGATGCGGTTGGAAAGCTTGCAGCTAAGACAGAATAGTGCTAACTTGGAGGGAGAGTGGACCATCCACGATCGGAGGACCTTCTACCCGTTCGTTAATATTCGGTAGAACCATTCTCGACTCGAGTGCCGGACAGCACCCTTAGTTGCTGAAGTTTTCGGTCTGTTCACTGACGGAAACTCGCATTCCATGTGACGAAGTTTCTCAGGTCCGAGTTTGATGAGTGACAGCCGAAGTGAGTCTGAGATTTGGTCAGGCCAGAGACCAGCGTCGCTGGTATAATATGAGCTTGGATTTTCCACAATTCTTTGGTCGTCCTCAGAGCTGTATTGGAGACATATTTCCACGACCGGCTCAATCGACGCCGGTTCAGGAGCTCTCACGACCGCAGGCTCGACACTCTCGCCGGTATCAACGGAATATTCCACCTCTGCGTCTTCCAAGTCTTCGTCTCTCACGTCGGGCTCTTGCTCTTCAACATTCAAGCTGGGGTAGCCCCGAAATTCCCCTTCGAGATTCCTCCCCCGTTGAAGTACCTCAGTAAGGATCCCTCGCTTCTTTGATCTTCCTATTCTCTCAATCTCCTTTTTTCCGATGAGCTGCACCGCTTGGTTTGACACGCTTCACACCTGGAACAAGTGCAGCCTGAGAAAAAAAAAATGGGCTGTTGAAATTCCTTTTTGCTCGTTTGTGATCAGTCGAATCGTTCTCTTACTCCCAGGATTAAGTTCCCCTCTCCCGCTGTTAATGCGTCTCAAAAAGTCACATTCCTCAATGAGAGATCAATCTGGTAAACACGAATGGAAGTTGGATGTCGGCGGGTAACGAGGACCGACACAGGGAAGCCTTTAGATAGGGTCGGAGATACGCATTGATCGTCAATCGTTATTCGAAGCAGTCGACTGCAGTCAGCTGTCATCCAGCTGTCAGTTGCTGCACAAGCCGGTTGAGTGAGCGGAGCCAGCTTCAACGGCTGATGCTAGCTGAGTGACTTTGAATAAGACGGTCACAATTCAGAAATGATAATCTATTTCGCACCAGCGTAACACTGACACCACTGATTCCTGAGGATCCTTGCGCGCGACTCCTGCCGAAATTCATATCTCCCTCAGAAGAACGGCTCCTCATCTCTCAATCCCCATGCAGTTCCCTGCCAACTGAGTTCAAAGAGTTCCAAGTTCGAAAGGCGAGTCAAGGTTGGTGGCAGAACTTATCCGAAGAAAAAAAAAACAAGTTGACCTCTGGGGCACAGTGGCATCATTCTATGCAGAATAAGCCGATGATCGAAAAACTGTCAAGAAGATTCCGAAGGCTGTAGCTGAGTTTGACGAATGCGTATTTTCGTCCGGATAGTGATGAGGAGGAGTATCTCACTGAAAGGGACGGAAAGAAAGGGACGGAAGGATGCACGCTGATTTATGACGCTGTTAGATCGTCGATATTTATCGTCAAGTGCTCCGCGAAATGCGTTGTCATTTGCTCGAATGTCAACTCTCCCTTTGTTTTCACGACCACAGATAGTACGTGGAGTGTGACCTGAGTGGAATGAGCCGACGCGAAAAGTGAAATGAAATTTGCTCAGTCCGCGTTGTTATTCCGATGAATCTTCTTTTGCAGTATACCGATTCCCGTTTGCGGAATGATTCTCACTCGGTTTACCGTTCTCACTGCCTCACGCGGGCTCCGAACTAGCTGAGCTCCGGAGATATCGTAAAGAAGTTCTCCTGAGAGTCTCGAATATTCCTGCCGATCAACCGGAACCATTAGATGAAAAGAGTTGGAAATGAAAATGCCGCCCCTGGTGCCGCCCTGAGGTGTGTGCGGGCTGCAACCTCGCCCCCCCCCCCCTAGATACGCCACTGGTCCTCCGCACCAAGTTGCCCAGCCCTGATGTAAGTTATTGTGATATTGAGCGAATCTGAAATTATTTATCCCGGATTGGGGGTTCGCGGAACACGCGACTGTATTCCTCTTTGCAAAACCATCACATTGCGCAGGGCGAATGCCTCAACATGACTCGCTTCCCTTGGAGTCCGCTCACCCGGACTCCGCGCCCTACATAGGAGCCTCATACACTCGGAGGGTGTCAGAATCAGGAGAGGGTTTCTGGTCGGGCAAACGGGAGGACACCGGTGAAAGTATGAAAGCGTCGCAGATGGGGTAAATGGCGAGGGAGGGGGTGGTTGGCCTATGTCCTTCCTTGATAGCCGCCGTAAAACATGCCGTTGGTTCCGCGTCGGTCCGCTCAATCCCGGAAGAGTTCATTGAGGACAAACAAACAAACAGAGTCCGCATCGCAGAGTCCAGCCAGTCCAATGGATCATCTTACCTGGTCCGATGGTCCGGAAAGTGGTTTTCGGTAAAGAGAGACCCTGCTGAGAGATTTCACGCTGATTCAGCCCCGATTCCGTCAATCCGGACATCCTCATTTGAAACATTCAGCACCGCACTGCCCATCGGATGGGGTCCCAGTCCACAGAGTCATCCGCCCCAGACCGATGAATCATTTGCCCTGGTCCGATGGTCTGGAAAGTGATATTCCGTTGGGAGAGATCCTGCTGGGTGATTCCACACCGATTCAGCTGATCGGGGCTGAATCGGTCCAAATCATCGGTCTAGGGCGGATGATTTCCCGGACTGGGCAGGTGGTTCGGTGCTAAATGTTTTAGGGGAGGGAGTCCGGATCAGCGGAACCGAGGCTGAATCGATCTAAAATCCCCCAGCAGGATCTCTCCCAACGGGATATCACTTTCCGGACCATCGGAACAGGGAAAAGTATTTATCGGACTGGCCAGTCCGTCGAATGATTCATCGGACTAGCCAGTCCGGAGAATCAGCCATTGGACTGGCAGGTCCGATGTGGATTCAGGACTCCGCGAGATGATGTCCACTTCCGATCCCGTCCCGAGCGGCTCCCTCCAACATTCTTAATAGCGCGCCGAATCGGCGTGCTGGGGAAGAGCTTGCTTACACTTCAAGACACCTAGAAGAAACATACCCCCAATGTTTATGGTCTGTCCAGGGGGATGGATGCATTCGTTCACGCCCTCCGTGAGCGGGCGGTGCGAGATGCCAGCCGAAGATGAAGGACGAGCCCGCTGCATTAGCGGGGCGCTCGATGAGCTGACAGCCGGTATCGCGCGGCTGACGTGCGGCAGCATATCAAGCGCGATAGTGGAATAGAGGCCCGCGTAGAATGGAGTCTTCCGAAGAATTTGTTCTGTCACAGTAGTCGACAAGGCTGGACAGATGGCGGCTGCAAGAAAATCCGCGACCTCCTTCTCCTGAGCCCAGGTAACGCTAATCTCGGCGCTTAAGTGATGCCGACTAATCGATGTATCCAACCTGACCGGAGAAGCGTCAGACCAATGCTTTTTGCATATCCTGGAACATCGACAGGTTGAATCTGGGTTGGTTGGATTCATGAACTCACACGTCTCAATACAGAGATCTCCGTCTGGAAGGGATCGGCGGTTTACCGTCCCGCCCACTGCTGGACTTTGATTTTCTGAAGCATTCCAGCTAAGCAGCAGGCGTGCTCATCGAGAAAGAAACGGCAAATAGACTCGAACGAACAATGCAGCGGAAGGATGGCAACTCTCATGCCGTCTACAAGTTCATATGATGGGTTTGAGAGCTTAAGAGAATATATGAGCCACGGCACAATGGACTTCTCTCAGATTCCATGGCCAATCGAGCAAACTGATCAGTCTAGCACAATGTCCCCCTGTTAGCAGCCCATGCGGGCTCGGGCTACTTTCGGAAAGCGAGACCGTGGTGTCCGAGTCGAAGTCATAGTCCAGGAGACTCCACAGGGAAATTGGACTGGAAGCATACGACGAGCAAGACAGGAAGCTAGTGGCTGGCAGATCTACGTGGGAACTTACTCTAAGTTTGAGCATCAATTTATAATTGGCTTCCTTCCACAGTATTTGTTATAGGCCATGAGCTGCCTCGCTGAAACATGTGTGAATATCACTTGCATGATCAGCATCTTCAAGGGATGCCTCGGACTTGGTCATGGCTCATTCTAATACTCTGCGAATGGGACTGATAAGCCTGCAGTGGTATCGCGGAGATCATCTTTCGACCGCCAGATCTCGACAGTTTTTTCAAGCACAACGTGTGAACAGTGGTCGACCCTCTCCTCTACTCCCGACAATCTGGGAGAGGATCGCCAGCCTCTTCGCGGTCTTGAGGGCATCTCACTCTGTTCAGGGCGAGTTAAGGTTGCGAGAACGATCCGGGATGCGTCGGCGCCGTGCGTGGATTCGAAAGTCCAGGGTGGTACACTGCGCAAGAAGAGGGAAGGATTTTACCCATGTGATGCGACTGTAGCGTGATTACAATCAGTACCAATCCTTGTGGCGTCTCTGTGAAGAATTCATGCAGGCATCCAATGGCGAGACGGATGCCGTCTTATTTCTCCATCACCGAAATGAGGTAGCGGATTCTTAAATTGAGCTCCCAGAGCTTCGATGGCGAATCGGCTCTCGTGAGCTGTCATGCTAAGCTCTGCACGCGTCTCCAATAACTCAGATTGCCTTCTTTCGCAGTGACCCGCTACCCGCGCTTGGACTCTCGATTGTTCCGCGCCCGTGTTTGACGGAGCAGGAACTTGAGGGGGGACGACTCCCTCACCTCTATAGCTCAACAGACTACAGTAGACTCCGCCTGATGGTAGCACCGGATAACCGGATCATCCGCCATTCGGATCAAAAGTCGAATTCCCCGATTTTGTCCATAGGACACGTTCCGGTTCTTCGGTACAAGGCTCCGCTTATTCGTATCATTCCGTGAAGAGCGAAATTATTCTTTGAATAACAGAATGAGGGTTTCCGCAATGAAGAACGCATAGCCGAACGGATCATTTTGTTACAGTCACGAGAGCTTGTCAAGCTCCACGGTTTTACAATCGAAACCCCGCCAGTTCCCTTGAACAAAGAGACCAAACGGATTCCGATTTGCGTCCAGCTCAGAATCTCGGGACATTCTTGTCAATTGACGATGATGTCCAGTGCCCCTCTTCGGTTGAGCCTCACGGAGATAAGATCGTCAAGGAAATCGCGGCGATCAGGGCTGTGTGACTCTGGTTCAGAAATCGGAGGGGAATTCCGAGAGGAGGAAGAACCTGTACCTGTGCGTGGCGCTGAGCGAAGTAAAGAACTACTTCAACGGTTCTCATGCAAGATTTCGAGGAGGACAGTCCACGAACGTCTTCAGAATGTATCGAATTCCTTGAGAGAATGTCTGAATCGGATCGTCCGCTTTATCGGATCAGGATGGTCTGGTCCCGATGTGTAGCGATCGAGCGGAGTCCACTGCATAACCGTTTTTCAACAAGTAACGGCTAGAGCGCACGAGTCTTCCGGGAAAAGGTCCAGAGCGAGCTATTGGACTCAGGATGTTTGTCCCACAGGCCACAAAACTGACAACGATCACATTCCTGGAACGACAGATCAGCCTCTGATATTGCTCAACTTGAACGCTGGATTCACGCGCATTGAGTGAGAGGGGTATCTTCCCTGACAGGGTTTCGTGGTAGGTAAACAACATTCAGCAGACTGCCACCGGTACCCTCACACATCTTTTCGATTGTGTTTTTCGAACACCGGGGGCGCCGTCCCTCGGGACGCTTCGGGCTGGCTTCCAAACGCCCTGGCATACAAATGGACCTCGGCGATTTCTACATTGAGTTCCCAAAGTTGCGGACGACATCATTCATGAGATTTCGCATGATCAACTTTCGGGAAACGCACGCTCGAAAAAAAGTTAGTTGAACTACCCCTTTAAGTTCGCGGTTCTCGAGAAACTTTTCTGCTGAGGAGGACGCCTTCCGTTGTTTTCTGCGATAACCCCGCCTTTCGAAATATCTCTCCCTCGATCAGAGCCGCGGAAACGCCACCTTCTGAGGTCTCTCTCCTTCTTCGCCTTCATAAGCCTCCGTGAGCATTCGACATCGATGTATTCAGTAGTGCACGTCGCTTTCTCAGTTACACCGTTTTTCGACTGCCTGGAATCGATTTCAAAATGTTCGTATACCCAGCTTCGGAACCGTCCGAGGGCACCGCTGCTCTGAAAACGCACTCTGCAGAGAATGCATCCATGGACGCGGAGATTCCCGCGACGAGCGACGAAGAGATGAGGACGCTACAGCAAAAGCAGCTCGAGATCTTCGTTCACGCTCGCGAATGTTTCGCGAAGGAGGCCAGGGTCGACACAAACTCTGGGATCAGACGCGCAAGGAATTGCCGTTTCCCAGGCTGTTGCACAGGGAGGACCTTCCTGCGACACCTGGAGAAGTGTTTCGACACCGCCTGCCAGTACCGAGACTGCTGGCTCTCAAGGATCGTGCTCCTCCACTGGGACTTGTGTAAAGTGGAGGGCTGCTATTTCTGTGAGCCTCAAAGAAGGAAACAGCTCCGGCAGGCTATTGAAGACGGCGACGATGGACTTGCGATGATTCCGTGACCCCGTCGGACGCTGGAAAAAAATGGGGTGTAGAGCTACCATGGGGAAGGCTGTGATGTAATGGCGCATAGTTGACGAGGTGAATTATTTGTGTGCAATAAATGAAACCCACGATTGACACTAAGTTAAGGACATGATCATTATTCAAACTCGCATTGTGACCACAGCTCACGGAATCCAGAATACTTATCCATGAAGTTTCGACAGGTCAATCGCCGGTAAGCTCTTTCTCGAAGAAATCGGAAAGTTGCCGAGGGAAGCTCGGTACATTGGCTGAATTCTCGAGAACCAGTGTACCGTTTGAATGGCTGGATCCATGAATTCCCGCGGCAGCAAGGCATAATTCGTTGGAGTATCCAATCATCAAACCCGTCCGAATCTCCAACTACGTAATCACCCCTCGTCATCTACTAAATTGTCCTCAGTCGAGATTTTCTCGAATGCATCGATGCTCAACTCAGAATAACTCGCTTCGCAGGAAGTTCTGGAGTGCGGGCCGGCTAGGTATGATTTCCGCCATTTAAGGCAACTTCCGGATCGATTTTTTCTCTAGCAAAGCCGACCCAAGAATGTTGAACTTGAATTCTGATTCGGGGTCTGCAGCAAAGGAACGCGATTTCCGAGGAAAGTCTGTGAGAGGAAAGGACCAGTGCATCGCACCTAAGTTCTGAGAGAATTAGAACATGAATAGAACTTCATTCGCTACTATTAGCATCAAGCTCATCTCTGTGGCTACTACATAAACCAAGCAGAGGGCGCGCTGCTCCAAGCCACGAATTCACGAATCTGTTGAAGGAAACACACGACATTCGTCAAATAAGGGGTTTGTGCTATGTTGTGAGGTCAAGGGCTTCGTCGACGTCGATCATCATCTAAACTTCGGTACCGCGACCGAGAAGCGTTCGGATCATGATTGCATTTCATTGTTGAATGAAGATGTGATAAGTGGATAAGTGCCGCACACAGGATTTTTCTTGGAGGGGGCTAAATTCTTTCGCGTCTCGTCGGGGGCGTCCGCGGTGCAGTCGGATGATTCTCATCTTATCGGATATAACCAACAACGGATGAGTTGCCAGAACGCTATCATTCATTTGTCTTAGGGCAAGTTCCCATAATTTCAGCTCATTTTATGCCTCAATCGGAATCATACCCTCGTTGTAACGGATCAATCCCAGGTCATTGGTGGAATAATTACGAAAAATCGATCAAACTTCCAGGCTCTAGTCGAACCCGATCAAATCATTTTCTCAACAAGCGTGTTACACTGGAAGCCCGTTTGGCGGCGGAGTTGTCACTGGTAGGACGGCGGCGATCTAAAACAGCAGGAAATTTTCGAGCACCAGGTGTTGAGCGCGACGATGGCTGTGCTCCGTCTGACTGCGGCTGAGACGGTACTTTGCTTCCCGCTCCAATACTCTCCGTGAGATACACTTGTGCTACCACAGAGAACGGCTCCGTGAGATAAGAGAACGCCCGTGATGTCATCGTGATAACTTTTCACGATGCAATGCGGCTTCAAGCACGGAGTTTTCAGCCTATTCCAAGCGGGTCCGTGGAACGCTTCAATCAACGCAGCAGCCTAGGGCACGTGGACAACGTGGGGCGGTCGGAGCCTTCACACTCTGACTGACTCCGAGAGATATAGCGCATCGTGTGCTGTAGTTTCGGCTTTTTAGTCTGTTTGACGGTCAACCTCAACCTCGACCTCGAATCGAACTTCGATTGCACCAAAAACGAAGCTGTGGCTTCCAAAGAATCGCCTTGAAGTCCGCAGTCTCTCTCGACGCCTTTCTCAACATCGCTCAGCTTATTCAATGCCTATCCCTTAACAGCTTGTCGGCGGCAAGCACCCAGGGGATTCCGAGAGATTTAGCTCCCTTCCGACTCGGATAGTATGAGTCTGGAGGCTTGGGAGGAGCCTCGCCAGCCACACCCTGCATGCGCCACTGTCGTGCGGGGATCCAGACATCAGAAAAAACTCATCTCGGAGCGTTGCATCGTGCTGGCGCCCCGCTAGAGAGAGGCGAGGGGTCTTATTGAGACTGAACGCGAATTCTGTAAAGTTCCTGTTTGCCTGCGTGAACGTTAGACGGAACCTTCGATCATACGATGACTGCCAATTCAGACAAGAGCTTCACAGCCCTAGAGCAGATCGAGTGGGGAAAAGGTTGCAGAGTACGAGAAAGATCACGACACGTTGAATATTTCGAGCACAACATCATGATGGCCAAGACAAGATTCGGAATGAGTCCTCTCAAGAACACGGCAAGCAACTTGAGCGTGTGACGCGCTCGAAGTTGGCTACGTCTGGAATGAGTTCGATCGCCGTTTCCAAGACAGCAGGAGCTGGGAACCGCAGCCGGACCGCACTACGTGTCCCCGGCCCGCAGTCTCCAGGGTCGCCCGCTCAGCTGGGAGAACCCAATGTTTTGGTAGTGGCGTGAGCCATCGCCTCTCTGTCGTGCCCCCTGACGAAGGTCCCGATGCGCTCTTGAAGCGTCCAACCCAATCATTCTCGCCGCCCTGCCTACGTCGGCGATCAGGGCAACCACCCTAGCCGAAGGACGGTGAGATATGGCGAGCTCGACAGGGGTGAACACCTCGTGCATTCCCTGAACTGTGTGGTCGCAGGCCTCGTCGAACGGACTTGCGGTCGCCTAGACAGGATGAGCCTCTTTGACAACATAGGACTCCAGTGAGTTATTCGGAGCTAGCATAACCGCGAAAAAAGCAGCCGCAGTGTTTCCAGGGAGCCCTCTTGAAACAGAGCGAAAGCGCTGCGTCAGCCTCGTCGTCCGCAGGGTCAAATAATTTGAGCGGAACTTCCGCATCTCCGTAATGAAACCACTTAGCAGCCTGACCTTCGAGGTGCGCGAGCCTCGAAGCCGCATCCGAGCCTACTTCTCCCCCTGAAACTCATCCTGTGATCTGCAGCGACCGCCTCCGTGCCGCTAGGCCCTTGCTGACTCCATCAAAGTAGGACAAGGGTGGTCCCCGGCGAAGCTACGCCGTATGGCGTTCGTTCATTGTTCGAATCAGGTTCGTCAGCTGCTCCGTCAACTCCATAACTCTTCGTTCCATATTGATTTGTTGTCTTATCAACCCGATATCGCACCTCGGAGTCACCGTCATCGCACGCGCGTTCAGCGTCGCGAAATCTCCCTCCTCTTAATCTTCCCTAAGATCACTCCGAAAATATCCCTCCGATAGCACACGAGTCACTATTCAACTTCTGAGAAGTTCGATTGAGAAACCGGGGACGCGATTTCGTGAAATTCGTCGATGATATCATTCCCGCGTGCACGCCTCGCGCTCTCTCTCTGAATTGCATAATGATCGTTGCTGACGACGGTAGAGCCGAGATGGCGCTCGGAGGCGCGGAAGACGCCTGTTGTTCCAAGTGTGCTCGGATAAACTGTCTCTAGCAATTGGTCAACCTGACTCAACGACGACCTCGTCTGAGTTTGACTGGTCTTCAAGCGCTTCTGGGAGCATTTTGGCTATTTTCCAACCGAGGGAGCTTGATTTCGCTGAGAAAATGGATGCGAGGACAAGAACCACGGGAAACGGGATGCTATGTTTTCCTTATCTGTTTTAACCAGCACAACAGCACGGCGAATTTCCAACGCTTGAAGATTGAACAGCTGCAGAACTATTCTACCTCCGGATCAGTTTCCTCTTCTCTTTCTGAACTTGACACGCTTGGGCCTTCATCATCTGAGACTTGGGAGTCAGTTCCATCTGACGCAACTCATACATCCGATTCGCTATCGCTATCCGGGTTACAGCAGATAGTCTATCACAGGATCGAAGATTTCCTCTTGACGCGGTCTCTCATGTTTCCGATGAACACCTTCGAGGGGATCGGATGTCACTAACAGCATCACTAGGAGGTCAAGTAGTCGTTTAACTCTCGTCGCTTCTCTCGTGCTGACAAATCGGAGCCGACGACACTTTTTGTGTCGAGCCACCTGAGCCTCCTCCGCCAGAAAACCAATGGGTACCTCGTGGAACAAGATGACTTGGGCGCCATGATCCAGAACTTCATGAACTGTAGAAGTCATGCGAACTTGAGGATGTGGATAACAGGCGAGCAAGCGCTGCTTCGTCTCTTGGGCATATGTATGGAATTCATCCTATCTCGGATTTCGAGGACAGGACCGCTAGAATGTTTAAGAACCGATAGATGAGCTACGCAGTTCCGAGATTGCCGCGCTCTTCTCCGGGTGCCCAAATGATTTCCGTGCGAGTTTCCCGTCATTGGCGTTCCCGAAGTTTTCTAGCGGTTGATCGACAATGATACCGAGCTCGCATCGGGAGTACTTCCGTATCCTTGCTCGATTCACTCCGATCGCATTGCTGACTATCACCGATCACTCGAACCGCGCCTTGTGGATCGAATGCATCGGCTCTCAGTCTGAAATCATGTTTCCGCAAACCGAGTACCGGTGCGGTTGGAAGCCGGACAGGGTGGGCTCAGACAGGGTACCAACCCCGTGGCCCGCGAATGCCCGCAAACATGTTCCCCCGTTCGTTGAAATAGGTGATTTTCGGTGGAATTTATCTGATCTTCATAAGGTTCATATGAATGCCAGAGCTCAAAAACCGCCCGGCTGAGTGACTCGGTGTCTTGTCTCAGATCTCGAAAGAAGTATAAAATCGATACACCTTCGGCACACTTTCGTTTTCTATTTTCATTCCTGCTGGACAGTCAAGCAACGAAAGAAGTGGGAGCTAGGGCTGTCGATTTTCCCAATCTCGCGGGCCGTAGGGGAGCGTGAAAACGATCTCGGATTCGAAATGAAAGTGGTCTCTGGCTTCTCAGAATCTTCGGTATATGATACAATCCTCAGAATACAGTAGAAGCTCTATTATATCAACCTCCATCAAATCAATCTTCGATTGTATCAACCGTCGATTTGATCAATTTTGGACTGTAAGAACCTCTTTCGTATGCGCCTGAAGCTCAACCTCAATGAGATCCAGCCCTCCGAAAGTCGCCTTCTTTGCAGAAGTCAGATCCCATAACGCTTTGAAATGGACTTGACGAAAGTTCAAGCCGGCTACACTGCGGATGCACGGAACGGCACTTCGAAAGTCAGCTCGCACGGCTTCCAATGGTCAACGGGCTTCCGTGAGCTGTCATGTTCAACTCAGCACACTTGAGTTTTGAATCGGTGATTCTTAAACGTTGTAGCCTCGTTCGAAGATGGACCCTTTGAGGCGCCGTTACTTGTTTTGAATGATTGAATTGGAATTCATCGGGACCATGGTCGGGTGTAGTCAAGAATAAGCCTTTGACCGTTCCCACTCTTGAAGAAGCACGTGAATCTCGTCGGCTCCTATAGTGTCCTCTTCTTCTAAATCAACGTGACGCGAACACCCGATGGCTCCATTGACGATACCGTCGTCGATGTCTAAGCCGATCAACGTAGAACAGCAGACCCGGAAGAGACTTGGACTCAGCCAGGACAGCACTCCGGAGACAATATTAGACGCAAAGAAAGCACTGGAGGAATGGGAAAACGCTAACCGCCAGAACAACGAACGCAACGAAAGTGATGCCGCATTGATCGGCCACACCAGTGCCTCTTAGTTAGGTTCCCCTTCAATATACTTGGAATGTGAAAGTAGAGAGGAGATGAACAAAAAATATCCATCCATCCTACCATATTACATGTTATCATGTACGGCTAACCAAGAGCCAAGACATGGGGTAAGGCGTAAGGTAAATTACTACTTCTTGTCTATTTCATCTGATGAACTTTCGTCCGTGCACTCATCAGTTCCTATTGTTTCCGACGACCAATGTAATTATCAATAGCAGTCGAATTCCATTCTGGTGATCCGACTCTCTTGTTGCAGTTGTCGATGGCCTCATTTTGTGAAAGAGACGTTTTTCACGTGTCTTCCACACCATTGTCATGTTCAGAGTCGTGATACGAATAACGAAATTTCTCGCTGAGTGAGGGCGTCTCCATTGGCGATTTTTGCGACAAGCGTTGAAAAGATCAAGTTTTGTTGTTTTATAGCCGTTTGGAGTAGGTAGTATCCTGAAGACTGCCATAGAACAGATCGGTGAAGTCCCCATTTCACCACCGTTCACTACCAAAAGCTAACTCAAAGAAGAAGGAGCTTAAAACTTATCGCCCTTTTGCGATTATGTATAGATTATTCGCAAGGATCCTGTGTTAAGAAATCCAGAATTGGATGGAAGATAATGGGATCCTCGAAGAAATGCAGCACGGCTTCCGAAAAGGAAGGAGAATAGACGACTGCATCTACATTCTCAAATCGTTGATAGAGGCGGCCAGGCGGGAAAAAGCCGGACTAGTCACCTGCTTCTTGGACTGCACGCGGGCCTATGATAGAATAGACAGAACTCACCTGTGGGAGGTGCTGGAGAGAAAAGGTATGCCCAAAACCATACTAGAAATAATTCAGGGTCTGTATAGAGACAATGAGGTGACCCTACACAGGTGTCCGAAACGATCCCAAGTGATAAAGGACTCCGACAAGGATGTCCAATGAGTCCAGTACTATTTATCCTATACATTTCCGACCTAGAAAAAAAGGTTGGAGCAAACCAAAGCTGGATTCAAGGTCAGGACGAAGGGAAATATCTTCGACCTACAACAACCGAAACACCTCAACATGTGTGGCCTGTTATTTGCCGATGACCTGGTGCTGATGGCACAATCAATGAGAAACATGGAGCGGTTATTGGAAGTTGTATCGGAATTCGGAGAAGAAATGGGACTCCGATCCAACCCCGATAAAAGCGCGATTGTAGAATTTGCAAAAGTAAAAGACTCAGAATCGGAGGAAACACTTCGAATACAGAACCAACTGATACCGGTGCTCGACCGGTACAAATACCTAGGAATAGCGCTCTGCAACGAGAAAAATTACCTCCAGGAACAGGAAAAGATCTGGGAGGAAAAAGCAGAGAAAGTGATCAGACAAATGCACGCCGAGTCGCTGTGGAGATTCAACAGATTTGAAGTCACAAAGATACAATGGAAAAGCACAGCAGGCCCAGCACTAACGTAGGCAAACTCGGTTACAACCATGCCCGTTAAATTGCGGAAACGGCTCGAAAACCTGCAACGCGAAGCAGGACGGTGGGCCTTGGGACAACCGAAAGCGAACACCGCCGCGAAACGAAAGCGAAACTCATGTACTCTGCCAGAATAAGCGAAATGAATGAAGCCAGACGGCCAAAAGCGATCCATACCATGCTGGAGATCACAAAGACGGAAACCTCATTGAAGAAAAGAATCAACCAAGTTAGGAAACGATTCAAATGCCAGGAATTGAAAGAACTATCAACCAGCGAGACAAGGATGGGTCTCAGAAGCTACAAGAAATATGTGGAAGAGACGCTGAATAACAAGCTGGATAAGGAATGGCGAAAGGATGTGTCGGAGAAGAGAACGCTTGACCGATATCGCAATTTCAAAAAAGCTCGAGGAAATATCGAACACATATATGATAACAGTAGAGGCAGTCGACTGCTCGCGAACGCCAGAGTGGGATGTCTACAGACTAGGAAATACAGGTCAAGATACATAGACATCGAAGCGATCTGCCAACGGTGCGGGAGGAAGGACGAAACTATGGAACATGTGCTTCTTGAATGCGAAGAAGTCCCAGATGCTGAGTGTACAATACAGAAAGGACTAGGACTACACGAAGAGAGCACACCAAGAATGATATTCGACACCAAGAGAATACTTGAGAAGTGGGTACGGAAAAACGACCCAGACCGTATGCCCGAGGAAAAATAATAACCGCACCGTCGACCAGCTGAGTCATCGCCCCGTATCAAGGGTCTTCAGCTATATTTGGAATGAAGATACAGCATGAAGATGGTCAATAAACAATCAATCAATCAACTTCGGTCCCAGCGATCGTATGCGAAATACTGACATCAGAAAGTGCCTGGAACAGAATCTTAAGGAAGGTGGAATGCATGCTCAGAAAGAAAGACCATCTCATCAAATTGAGATTGCAGCGATTGGGACTCCACACCAATTTCGCCGACAGGCCTAGCGCCCTTCATAGCACGAGAGAGAACTAGCGAGAAAGAAATCAGACATTCGCAATCTGGAATAAGGCCCCGATGACCGCGCGAAAGTAATATTGAACGTGGAAGCTTCGCTTTCCTCGAGTGCCAAGCGCTCACGCGAAGGGAGGTTTCAGTGGTGACACCACACTCCCGGGTCGACGGACCAATGGGTTCTGTCCCCGGGGTCCGAAGGGATTTCCTCCAACTCCTGACAATGTTGAAGAAAAAAATGAAATCTGTATTGGGTTTTGAGTCTTCTCTTCGATGTGAAGACGCACATTGTTGAGTACCTCGCTTGAGTATGGAACGGGTGGAGGAACCTAGAGTGACAACGACGTTGATCGGAGAGATTCCACGAATGCTCAGTCCTTAAAGCTGACCATGCCAATCTTTTTATTCCAACAAAGAACGAAAACCGGGAAAGGAAAGACCGGGTCTCAACACATATTGTCTCGACGAAGGATGACTGGTTACAGCCCGTTTCCCCGAACCCGTTTCCCCAAAATTGTTCCCCGAACCCGTTTCCCCAAAATTGTTCCCCGAACCCGTTTCCCCAAAATTGTTCCCCGAACCCGTTTCCCCAAAATTGTTGCCCGAACCCGTTTCCCCAAAATTGTTCCCCGAACCCGTTTC
Source organism: Phytoseiulus persimilis (assembly GCA_037576195.1). Taxonomy (NCBI): domain Eukaryota; kingdom Metazoa; phylum Arthropoda; class Arachnida; order Mesostigmata; family Phytoseiidae; genus Phytoseiulus; species Phytoseiulus persimilis. Next base: position 98,577 of record CM075103.1, on the reverse strand, counting down.
CCCAAAATTGTTCCCCGAACCCGTTTCCCCAAAATTGTTCCCCGAACCCGTTTCCCCAAAACGGTTCCCCCGAACCCATTTCTCCGACCAGAAACCCTCTCCCGATTCTGAGACCCTCCCGGCGTCTAGGTGGAGCGCGGAGTCGAGACCAATCACGCTGATAAATTGGGAAGTAGTTCGAAGTCGGCTGACCGTGGACGCTAACCCTCGGCTTCACGAATGATGGTGCTGGAGCTTGACGAGTTACATTTGGCGGTGAAGGCTTTATAATGATTCCGCACAACTTTGCTCGCCGACATGCTCGTTATATCATTACAAATGGGTATGAGGATTCATATCAGGTCTCGACAAGTGACCCGGGGTCACACAAGAGTTTTCACGGACGCCACGTTTTAAAGGTACTGTGACAGCGAAACTGTTACAACTAGTCTGAGAAGGAGAGCAAGGACACTTGCGCTTCGTTAATGTCGACTTAAAAAGGATCGCTTATTCTCGCCGAGCAGCTTTAAATAGGGAACGGGTGATAACTTCGTTATACACACTGAACACCAACTTGAACACTTTCCCTTGTTCTTGAGTATAACTATCGACGCTGAAGTCAAAGGTTCATTCCCATTAGCTTACAAAAATACCTGTGCCTGATCCTCAGCAAAGGTTTGGTGAGAATATCGCCTATTTGATTCTCCTAAGAAATCTGCTGCACCTCTAGATCTTTGTCGACGACTCTTTCCCTGATGAAGAAATGTCGAAGGGCAATATGTTCCGTCCTCCTAGGAAATTCAGGATTTTGTGAACGTTTCACCGCTGCCGCATTATCTACCAAAACAGTTGGGACAAAATTCAGCTTTGTGATCTCCTTGAACAGCCGCTTGAGCCACTATTTCAGTTTCTGTGGTGGATGTGGCTACCGAGGTTTGTTTTTGGCTCATCCACGCTATAGCTCCGCCAGCATACTTTACCACAGCCCCCGAGGTGGATCGTCCCGTTTGGGAGCAGCCGCCGTAATCTGAGTCACTATACGCTCCAAGTACAGCAGCTGGCACTCCAGTTCTGCTGTAAGTTATCCCGAGGTCGGTGATTCTCGCTAAGTACCGTAGAACTAGCTTCAGCATCATGACATCGTCTTTGGGAGGATTATCGAGTTTTCTCGATGAAATCCCGATACTGTAAGCGAGATCCGGCCGAGAACCCAACATGAGATACATCACTGCACCGACTGCCTGTCGATATGGGAACTCCTCCTGATATCCATCCGACGATTCTTCCTTGTCGGTTTCTCCCCCTGGTTCAGGAGGTCGGATCATTGGCGTACACACTGGTCTGCACCCAGGAAAGTTATACATACTTCTCCAATATCTTCCTAGCTTGCTGCCCTTGGCTGACCTTGATAGAGTCTTATTTCTCGATCTCGAGTCCCAAGAAATATGTCGCATTTTTCGACGTGATCTTGCATTGGAGCCTCAGACCTTCAACACACACCTTGAGTGTCGACTCCTTTGTCGCAGCCAACAAGCAGTCATCGACGTATGACGCAAGAAGTAGCTTCTCATCCGCAGTTTCTCGGATGAACAAACACGGGTTAGCCTCACTTCCCACAAGACCCAACTTCTTGATGTACGTAACGAACCGTATGTTCCAGCGTCTCGGAGCCTGTTTCAAACCGTATGAGCCACGTTTGAGCTTACAAACTTCCCCTCCCGAGAATTCGAAACCCTCAGGACTCTCCATATAAATTTCGAAATCCTTTTTCAGTTCCCCGTATAGAAACGCCGTGGTTACATCAAACTGTCCAAGATGTAGCCCTTCGTTCGCTGCTACGCTGAGAATGGAGCGCATGGTTGCCAGCTTGGCAACAGGGCTGAAAGTCTCTTTGTAGTCCATTCCGAATCTAGTTTTTACAGCCTTCAGTGCTTCAGACACCTCCAACTTGTGTTTCAAGAAGAAACCATACTTGAAACGTGTGAAGTCATCCTTGAAGATGACAAAGAACCTGTTCTTAGCCGGTGACCCATCGGAAGGACCCACGACATCTGCTGACACAAGTTCCCCCGGCTTGACCGACCTTTTCCTTGCACCAAACTTCAACCGATGAAACTTTCCGTGAATACACGGCTCTTTGTCCAACTTGACCTCAATGCCGAGCTCCTTTCTCAGAAGATCTCTCACATGCCTTTTATCTTGATGACCCCATCTCTCATGGTATAGTTGCAACATATCACTCTTCTCAAATACGTGAGAGTTAACTCGACATGTACTCCGAGTACGCGCAGACTCCAAGTGCGCTACATTCAACGAACCGCCTTTTTACGGTACCCACGAACGATTACCTGAACATCAATTTCCAGATTGCAAAATTCTGACTCCGACACGAACTTGCTGTTAGCGTTTCGATCATGTGCAGCAAGTACAGAGAAGAGGTTTTCGAAACTCTCGGTACATACCAGACTTCATGGAGCATGATCACCTCACCAGTATGTGTGCGAACGGGAATGACACCTCTACCAACTGTTTGGAGCAATTCTCCTCCAGCAGCTTTCACACAATGAGAGTCATCAAATCTCAAAAAACTTATGAAGTATTCCGCCCAGCGGGTCACTTGCTGGGTAGCGCCATTGTCCACCCACCAACGATCCGCCTCAGCTGAAGTCTCGAAACATTCCATATCTGAGAGAGTTAAAACCATGTTCCTCTGCACCTCGTTTGCCACTCTTTCGGGCTTACCATCTGCGATCCATTTTCGACACTGCCGCACCCAGTGCCCTCTTTTCTTGCAATAGTTGCAAAGATCATTCTGCCTTTTCCGATTCAGCTGCCCGGAATCGCCTTTGCCCTCGAAAGAAAACGCTTCCGTCTTTTCGGATTTTGTCCCAGTCTTGAAATTTCTCTCATACATGCATAACTGGCTGATCAGATCATCGAAGCCTTTCTCAGAATCCTTGAACAAAAACATCCAGCCTGAACGGAAGTTTTCGAAATTGGACGGCCAAATCTGCAACGTCTTGCACACTAGCAATAACTCTGGAAGAGGACTGTCCTTTCTAACTCGCAGAGCATTATTAAGTTCGGTGAAGAGATTCGACAGTTTAGCTGTATGGGTTGATACGTCATCCTTCTGAGACCAAACGCATGCAAAGAACTCGGTGCATATTTTGAAGAGTTGATCCTTCGACGAGGCCTCATAAAGCTTCTTGAGTGCATCCCACGCATCTTTGACAGTCTCTTTATCCATAATCTTTTGATAAACAGTATCTGTCACAGCACTCGAGATGAATGTCTTCGCATAACTGTTAGCTTCCCGAAACTTTGCAGACTTTGCCTGGTAGTTTCCTGTTCTTCAGCAGAAGCATCCTTATTGAGACACGTTGGCCTCACTAACTTGCCGTCTATGACTTCTAGAGTTCCCTCATGGTAGTTCAGCAGATCTCGCATCTTCCGTTTCCACAAAGGCCAGTCTGTTTCACCAGCGAGTGGTTTAACGTGCTTTGCTGTATCGATCTTGATGATCGCTCAACGCCTCTGGGAACTTCGGAACTGGTCACACCAATAGTCCTGGGCCCATGACCTGTTACAACCAGTCTGAGAAGGAGAGCAAGGACAGTTGCGCTTCGTTAATGTTGACTAAAAAGGATCGTTCATTCTCGCCAAGCAGCTTCAAATAGGGAACGGGTGATAACTTCGTTATACACACTGAACACCAACTTCAACAGGAACTTGATCGGTCTCCAATTCCTCCGCGAAGTTCATGGGTTTCTGATTGATTCTTCGATATCGCTGTCGTGATCGAGGTTGGGGCCCTCCCTGCCGCAGCAGATCAGGGGCCTCAGCCTCCTCATGTTTAGCAGGATACATTTCCGACTGGGGATTGGAGTGGTAACAGCCATGGGATCCAAGACCCATCATTCCTGGCCAATACATTTCAGATCAGGAGCAAACAGCCAGCTCTTCAAAGGTCAAGATCCGTGGTTCCTCGATGAGGATCCGATCGCAGGGACGAAATGGGGAAGCTGAGCAGCAACTCGATGCACTTTTCGGAAGCTTCAGGGCACACTTGGTTCGCTGCCTCCATGAGACAGTTTGAGATGGAATCGCCAACCGTGAACGAATTCTGGCGAGGAGTCTTCAGTTCCTCAATTCTGTCGAATCTTCCAAACCCTGAGAGGGTGTCCTCACCATGGTGGACGCTCCCGTAGTTCCGCCGCAGATTGTGTCCCTTGAAGACGCATAGGGTCTCCTCTCAAGTCGAACACATTGGTTTTTCTTTAGACTCCACGAAGGAAACTTCTATGTCCATTCAGGCTGTAACCTCCTATTCCCGTCACCGATTGTTCGCTTCGACGCCAACCTCAACACAGCTATTCAATACGAGCGAGAAGCAGTCGACGAGTGAATCGAGTGTCCTCTTACATTCGTCACATCGACGTGTTGTGGATATTTTTCGAGCTCAGTTTCTAATTATCGCCAAAGAAACCTCGTATTTGCCGTATGTCACTCTTTCGAGAGATGTCATAAGACCCACGACTGGTTTGAGCTCGCTAAGATACGTTCTCTGTAGCGACCCGCAAGTTTCAGCGGCTGTGATGGCCCTTCGAACTGCGGCCCGCGGGCCGCACCAAGTTTCCCACCCCTGATGTAAGTTATTGTGATTGAGCAAATCTAGAATTATTTATCCCAGATTGGGGGTTCGCGGGACACGCGACTGTATTCCTCTATGCGAAACCATCACATGCACAGGGCGAATCCCTCAACATGACTGTCCTCCCTTGAAGTCCACTCACTCGGACTCCGCGCTCTGCATAGAAGCCTCAGACACTCTGAGGGTCTCAGATTCAGGGAAGGGTTTCTGGTCGGGGAAACGGGAGGACACCGGATGACTCTAAGCCTTCAGGCGAGCCAAGGCTCGAAGGATTCGGTCATAGTTTATTCCCTGCGACCAGAACGGATGGGTTGCGCACGAAATCGAACGCTGCTCACTCACTTGGAATGGAGGAAGTTGAAAACAGTCTCGACGCCTTTGCAACTGATGAAACCGCAAACAGCCCTCTTCTCCCGAGCGACGCAACAAGCACTCCAACTAGCACGACAGAGAAGACCTCGGCACCGGTGGTTTCGCCAGGTTTAATGAGTTCGTGATGGATGATTCTTCTGTCATTCCACCAAACACAAAGTAGGACCTCTCTCTGATTGCTTCATCGCATTGCATGCGCCGGAACGGCCGTTCTCTTGGTGACCAAGAAACGGCCCCGCGTCCCGTTGTCGTACTAAACCCACTTCTGTGTGCCAGTTACAATGCGGATGAAAAATTGCACACAGTTGTCCGCTACAGCAAGAACAGGCAGATGGTTACACCGATCTTCCTCTGGGAAGTCGTCAAATAGAGACTGTCATCTTCGATATTGGGCTCATCCGCGACTCTTTCGGCTCAAAAGTGTCTATCGCGGATTCTCGGGGATCCGCTCTACCAGCATATGCAGAGTCTAGTTCGTTCCCGGTGACAAAACTATCGATTTTTTCGAGGAACAACTCCCTCCAGCGTGCAAGGCTTTCTTAAGTCGCTGCAGGTGAAATCAGTCTGAGCGCTGTGTCCAAGGGAGTAAAAGCGGAGAACCCACGCTCACCCATCACCGGTATGGGGACGCCAAGATGCGCCCAGAGGACATTGATTCCCGGCTTAATCCTGGATTTTTATGCAGTCGTCATACAGAATGATACAGCGAGCCTCTGAATGAAACTTGCTTCTCCTACTAGATGCTACCGCACCGTACCCTTTGTTCAAATGAGAACCTAAGCCGGACGGTTTTGGAAAAATGTCAGAGTTGGCAATCGGTCACAGTAACGACCCTCGTCGCTCTCATGGAGCACTCGAAGATGATGTCTTTATCGAACCCAGAAGAGGGCTCGCAAGGATCGCAAAATCGTCACGGAATACCTCCTCGAGAACGGAGTCAGGAGCGGAGAACGATAGATCCTCCGATTGCGGACAACTTCACAGTCCATCACGTCGAGCCGCTCATAGGTTTTGCGATGTTGCATTGAGGGATCACCTTAGAAAGCAGAAACAGGCCGATACGACTCCTCCCTACAATGAGTCTCTTCATCCTGACAATGAAACTCCTCTGCATTCCCGCCGTGATTCCGTCAAGTCATTCAATGCGTTCCGTCTGTTGCGAGAACAATGCGTGTATGTCTTTTCTTCCCTTTCTGAGAGCAAAACTACGCCAAGTGCCTGCCGTGAGCCGATTTCGAGAGAGGGATGCTGATCTGAGAGCGAACTCCCGTCTCTCGTTCCCACCATTGCAATGCGCACTATGGCTAGGAGAAGGAAGCTGGATAGAGCAGGTAGAATTTTCATCGACCGAACTTGAAGGTCCAAGACATTTGGTGGAATCAACCGAGGGAAGAAGGGAAGGAAAATCAGAACCGTCGTAAACTATATGAGACTATACTTTGTTGTGAGCTGCACAGGTAGAGCGGCACTGACCTCTCACTAAACTGCTCCGCTAAAGTCTTGGGGAC
>CM075103.1:69924-91842 GCA_037576195.1 Phytoseiulus persimilis | reverse complement strand
AAGACTAAATTCCACAAGCATACATTAGCTCAAAGCTAAGACGAAATTCCACAAGCATACATTAGCTCAACGCTAAGACTAAATTCCACAAGCATACATTAGCTCAAGGCTATGACTAAATTTCGAAAACAGCCAACCTTAGCTCAAGGCTAAGGCGAATTTTCAGAAGCATGCCTCAGCCTAAGGCGAATTTTCAGAAGCATGCCTCAGCCTAAGACTAAATTTCCCAAGCATACATTAGCTCAACGCTAAGACTGAATTTCAGAAGCATGCCTTAGTCCAAGACTGAATTCCACAAGCATAAATTAGCTCAAAGCTAAGACTAAATTTCAAAAACAGCCCACCACAGCTCAAGGCTGAGGCTAATTTTCAGAAGCATGCCTTAGCCTAAGGCTAATTTTCAGAAGCAGGCCTTGAACTAAGGCTAATTTTCAGAAGCAGGCCTTGAACTAAGGCTAATTTCAACAAGCAGGCCTTAGCCTAAGGCTAAGGCGAAATTCCACAAGCCACCCTGTGACGAAGGCAAATTTCCAGAAGCATATCTTAGCCCGAGGCTAAGGCTGATTTTCGGAAGCATGCCTTAGCCTAGGGCGAATTTTCAGAAGCATGCCTCAGCCTAAGACTAAATTCCACTAGCATACATTAGCTCAACGCTAAGACTAAATTTCGGAAGCATGCCTTAGCTCAAGACTAAATTCCACAAGCCTACATTAGCTCAAGGCTAAGACTAAATTCCACTAGCATACATTAGCTCAACGCTAGGACTAAATTCCACTAGCATACATTAGCTCAACGCTAAGACTAAATTTCAGAAGCATGCCTTAGCTCAAGACTAAATTCCACAAGCCTACATTAGCTCAAGGTTAAGACTAAATTTCAAAAGCATGCCCTAGCCTAACGCGAATACTCAGAAGCATGCCTTAGCCCAAGACTGAATTCCACAAGCATACATTAGCTCAAAGCTAAGACTAAATTTCAAGAACAGCCCACCACAGCTCAGGGCTGAGGCTAATTTTCAGAAGCATGCCTTAGCCTAAGACTAAATTCCACAAGCATACATTAGCTCAAAGCTAAGACTAAATTCCACAAGCATACATTAGCTCAAAGCTAAGACTAAATTTCAAAAACAGCCCACCACAGCTCAAGGCTGAGGCTAATTTTCAGAAGCATGCCTTAGCCTAAGACTAAATTCCACAAGCATACATTAGCTCAAAGCTAAGACTAAATTCCACAAGCATACATTAGCTCAACGCTAAGACTAAATTCCACAAGCATACATTAGCTCAAGGATATGACTAAATTTCGAAAACAGCCAACCTTAGCTCAAGGCTAAGGCAAATTTTCAGAAGCATGCCTCCGCCTAAGGCGAATTTTCAGAAGCATGCCTTAGCCTAAGACTAAATTTCCCAAGCATACATTAGCTCAACGCTAAGACTGAATGTCAGAAGCATGCCTTAGTCCAAGACTGAATTCCACAAGCATAAATTAGCTCAAAGCTAAGACTAAATTTCAAAAACAGCCCACCACAGCTCAAGGCTGAGGCTAATTTTCAGAAGCATGCCTTAGCCTAAGACTAAATTCCACAAGCATACATTAGCTTAAAGCTAAGACTAAATTCCACAAGCATACATTAGCTCAACGCTAAGACTAAATTCCACAAGCATACATTAGCTCAAGGATATGACTAAATTTCGAAAACAGCCAACCTTAGCTCAAGGCTAAGGCGAATTTTCAGAAGCATGCCTTAGCCTAAGACTAAATTCCACAAGCATACATTAGCTCAAAGCTAAGACTAAATTCCACAAGCATACATTAGCTCAACGCTAAGACTAAATTCCACAAGCATACATTAGCTCAAGGCTATGACTAAATTTCGAAAACAGCCAACCTTAGCTCAAGGCTAAGGCTGAATTCCACAAGCACACATTAGCTCAAGGCTAGGACTAAATTTTAGAAGCATGCCTCAGCCTAAGACGAAATTTCACAAGCATACATTGGCTCAACGCTGAGACTAAATTTCAGAAGCATGCCCTAGCTTAAGACTAAATTCCACAAGCATACATTAGCTCAAGGCTAAGACTGAATTCCAAACACAGCCAACCTCAGCTCAAGGCTGAGGCTAATTTTCAGAAGCGTGCCTTAGCCTAAGGCGAATTTTCAGAAGCATGCCTTAGCCTAAGGCGAATTTTCAGAAGCATGCCTTAGCCTAAGGCTAATTTTCAGAAGCAGGCCTTGAACTAAGGCTAATTTCAACAAGCAGGGGTTACCCTACGGCTAAGGCTAATTTCCGCGAGCATACCTTCAGCCTCAGCCTGAGGCTGATTTCCGCGAGCATCCCTTAGACTAATTTCCAGGCTGAATTTCCATAAGCATGCTTCAACCTTATCCGAATTTCCGCGAGCATCCCTCAGCCTTAGGCTTGAGCAAATTTCCACAAGCATGCCTTAGTCAAATGCTGATTTCCACAAGCATACATTAGCTCAAGGCTAAGACTAAATTTCAGAAGCATGCCTTAACCCAAGACTGAATCCCACAAGCATACATTAGCTCAACGCTATGACTAAATTTCAAAAACAGCCCACCACAGCTCAAGGCTGAGGCTAATTTTCAGAAGCATGCCTTAGCCTAAGACTAAATTCCACAAGCATACATTAGCTCAAAGCTAAGACTAAATTCCACAAGCATACATTAGCTCAACGCTAAGACTAAATTCCACAAGCATACATTAGCTCAAGGCTATGACTAAATTTCGAAAACAGCCAACCTTAGCTCAAGGCTAAGGCGAATTTTCAGAAGCATGCCTCAGCCTAAGGCGAATTTTCAGAAGCATGCCTTAGCCTAAGACTGAATTCCACAAGCATACATTAGCTCAACGCTAAGACTAAATTTCAGGAGCATGCCTTGGCTTAAGACTAAATTCCACAAGCATACATTAGCTCAAGGCTATGACTAAATTTCAAAAACAGCCAACCTTAGCTCGAGGCTAAGGCGAATTTTCAGAAGCATGCCTCAGCCTAAGGCGAATTTTCAGAAGCATGCCTCAGCCTAAGGCGAATTTTCAGAAGCATGCCTTAGCCTAAGACTTAATTTCCCAAGCATACATTAGCTCAACGCTAAGACTGAATTTCAGAAACATGCCTTAGCTTCAGAAGAATTTTCAGAAGCATGCCTTAGCCTAAGGCTAATTTTCAGAAGCAGGCCTTGAACTAAGGCTAATTTTCAGAAGCAGGCCTTGAACTAAGGCTAATTTCAACAAGCAGGCCTTAGCCTAAGGCTAAGGCGAAATTCCACAAGCCACCCTGTGACGAAGGCAAATTTCCGGAAGCATATCTTAGCCCAAGGCTAAGGCTGATTTTCGGAAGCATGCCTTAGCCTAGGGCGAATTTTCAGAAGCATGCCTCAGCCCAAGACTAAATTCCACTAGCATACATTAGCTCAACGCTAAGACTAAATTTCAGAAGCATGCCTTAGCTCAAGACTAAATTCCACAAGCCTACATTAGCTCAAGGCTAAGACTAAATTCCACTAGCATACATTAGCTCAACGCTAGGACTAAATTCCACTAGCATACATTAGCTCAACGCTAAGACTAAATTTCAGAAGCATGCCTTAGCTCAAGACTAAATTCCACAAGCCTACATTAGCTCAAGGTTAAGACTAAATTCCAAAAGCATGCCCTAGCCTAACGCGAATATTCAGAAGCATGCCTTAGCCAAAGACTGAATTCCACAAGCATACATTAGCTCAAAGCTAAGACTAAATTTCAAAAACAGCCCACCACAGCTCAAGGCTGAGGCTAATTTTCAGAAGCATGCCTTAGCCTAAGACTAAATTCCACAAGCATACATTAGCTCAAAGCTAAGACTAAATTCCACAAGCATACATTAGCTCAACGCTAAGACTAAATTCCACAAGCATACATTAGCTCAAGGCTATGACTAAATTTCGAAAACAGCCAACCTTAGCTCAAGGCTAAGGCGAATTTTCAGAAGCATGCCTCAGCCTAAGGCGAATTTTCAGAAGCATGCCTTAGCCTAAGACTAAATTTCCCAAGCTTACATTAGCTCAACGCTAAGACTGAATTTCAGAAGCATGCCTTAGTCCAAGACTGAATTCCACAAGCATAAATTAGCTCAAAGCTAAGACTAAATTTCAAAAACAGCCCACCACAGCTCAAGGCTGAGGCTAATTTTCAGAAGCATGCCTTAGCCTAAGACTAAATTCCACAAGCATACATTAGCTCAAAGCTGAGACTAAATTCCACAAGCATACATTAGCTCAACGCTAAGACTGAATTCCACAAGCATACATTAGCTCAACGCTAAGACTTAATTTCAAAAACAGCCCACCTCAGCTCAAGGCTGAGGCTAATTTTCAGAAGCATGCCTTAGCCTAAGACTAAATTTCAGAAGCATACATTAGCCTAAGGCGAATTTTCAGAAGCATACATCAGCTCAAGGCTAAGACTAAATTTCGAAAACAGCCAACCTTAGCTCAAGACTGAGGCTAATTTTCAGAAGCATGCCTTAGCCTAAGACTAAATTCCACAAGCATATGTACATTAGCTCAACGCTAAGACTAAATTTCAGAAGCATACGTTAGCTCAACGCTAAGACTAAATTTCAGAAGCATACATTAGCTCAAAGCTAAGACTGAATTTCAGAAGCATGCCTTAGCCTAAGACTAAATTCCACAAGCATACATTAGCTCAAAGCTAAGACTAAATTTCGAAAACAGCCAACCTTAGCTCAATGCTAAGGCTAATTTTCAGAAGCATGCCTTAGCCTAAGACTAAATTCCACAAGCATACATTAGCTCAAAGCTAAGACTAAATTCCACAAGCATACATTAGCTTAACGCTAAGACTAAATTTCAGAAGCATGCCTTAGCCTAATACTAAATTCCACGAGCATACATCAGCTCAAGGCTGAGACTAAATTCCAGAAGCATGCCTTAGCCTAAGACTAAATTCCACAAGCATACATCAGCTCAACGCTAAGACTAAATTTCGAAAACAGCCAACCTTAGCTCAATGCTAAGGCTAATTTTCAGAAGCATGCCTTAGCCTAAGACTAAATTCCACAAGCATACATTAGCTCAAAGCTAAGACTAAATTCCACAAGCATACATTAGCTCAACGCTAAGACTAAATTTCAGAAGCATGCCTTGGCTTAAGACTAAATTCCACAAGCATACATTAGCTCAAGGCTATGACTAAATTTCAAAAACAGCCAACCTTAGCTCGAGGCTAAGGCGAATTTTCAGAAGCATGCCTCAGCCTGAGGCGAATTTTCAGAAGCATGCCTTAGCCTAAGACTTAATTTCCCAAGCATACATTAGCTCAACGCTAAGACTGAATTTCAGAAACATGCCTTAGCTTCAGAAGAATTTTCAGAAGCATGCCTTAGCCTAAGGCTAATTTTCAGAAGCAGGCCTTGAACTAAGGCTAATTTCAACAAGCAGGCCTTAGCCTAAGGCTAAGGCGAAATTCCACAAGCCACCCTGTGACGAAGGCAAATTTCCAGAAGCATATCTTAGCCCAAGGCTAAGGCTGATTTTCAGAAGCATGCCTTAGCTCAAGACTAAATTCCACAAGCCTACATTAGCTCAAGGCTAAGACTAAATTCCACTAGCATACATTAGCTCAACGCTAAGACTAAATTTCAGAAGCATGCCTTAGCTCAAGACTAAATTCCACAAGCCTACATTAGCTCAAGGTTAAGACTAAATTTCAAAAGCATGCCCTAGCCTAACGCGAATACTCAGAAGCATGCCTTAGCCCAAGACTGAATTCCACAAGCATACATTAGCTCAAAGCTAAGACTAAATTTCAAAAACAGCCCACCACAGCTCAAGGCTGAGGCTAATTTTCAGAAGCATGCCTTAGCCTAAGACTAAATTCCACAAGCATACATTAGCTCAAAGCTAAGACTAAATTCCACAAGCATACATTAGCTCAACGCTAAGACTAAATTCCACAAGCATACATTAGCTCAAGGCTACGACTAAATTTCGAAAACAGCCAACCTTAGCTCAAGGCTAAGGCGAATTTTCAGAAGCATGCCTCAGCCTAAGGCGAATTTTCAGAAGCATGCCTTAGCCTAAGACTAAATTTCCCAAGCATACATTAGCTCAACGCTAAGACTGAATTTCAGAAGCATGCCTTAGTCCAAGACTGAATTCCACAAGCATAAATTAGCTCAACGCTAAGACTAAATTTCAAAAACAGCCCACCTCAGCTCAAGGCTGAGGCTCATTTTCAGAAGCACGCCTTAGCCTAAGACTAAATTCCACAAGCATGCATTAGCTCAACGCTAAGACTAAATTTCAGAAGCATGCCTTAGCCCAAGACCGAATTCCACAAGCATACATTAGCTCAACGCTAAGACTAAATTTCAAAAACAGCCAACCTTAACTCAAGGCTAATGCGAATTTTCAGAAGCATGCCTTAGCCCAAGGCGAATTTTCAGAAGCATGCCTCAGCCTAAGACTAAATTCCCCAAGCATACATTAGCTCAACGCTAAGACTATTTTCAAAAACAGCCAACCTTAGCTCAAGGCTAAGGCGAGTTTTCAGAAGCATGCCTTAGCCTGAGGCGAATTTTCAGAAGCATGCCTCAGCCTAAGACTAAATTCCACAAGCATACATTAGCTCGAGGCTAAGACTAAATTTCAGAAGCATGCCTTAGCCCAAGACTGAATTCCACAAGCATACATTAGCTCAACGCTAAGACTAAATTTCAAAAACAGCCAACCTTAGCTCAAGGCTAAGGCGAATTTTCAGAAGCATGCCTTAGCCTAAGACTAAATTCCACAAGCATACATTAGCTCAACGCTTAGACTAAATTTCAGAAGCATGCCTTAGTCCAAGACTGAATTCCACAAGCATAAATTAGCTCAACGCTAAGACTAAATTTCAAAAACAGCCCACCTCAGCTCAAGGCTGAGGCTGATTTCCAGAAGCATGCCTTAGCCTAAGACTAAATTCTACAAGCATGCATTAGCTCAACGCTAAGACTAAATTTCAGAAGCATGCATTAGCTCAAGACTAAATTCCACAAGCCTACATTAGCTCAAGGTTGAGACTAAATTTCAAAAGCATGCCCTAGCCTAACGCGAATACTCAGAAGCATGCCTTAGCCCAAGACTGAATTCCACAAGCATACATTAGCTCAACGCTAAGACTAAATTTCGAAAACAGCCCACCTCAGCTCAAGGCTGAGGCTAATTTTCAGAAGCATGCCTTAGCCTAAGACAAAATTCCACAAGCATACATTAGCTCAACGCTTAGACTAAATTTCAGAAGCATGCCTTAGTCCAAGACTGAATTCCACAAGCATAAATTAGCTCAACGCTAAGACTAAATTTCAAAAACAGCCCACCTCAGCTCAAGGCTGAGGCTAATTTTCAGAAGCATGCCTTAGCCTAAGACTAAATTCCACAAGCATGCATTAGCTCAACGCTAAGACTAAATTTCAGAAGCATGCATTAGCTCAACGCTAAGACTAAATTTCAGAAGCATGCCTTAGCCCAAGACTGAATTCCACAAGCATACATTAGCTCAACGCTAAGGCTAAATTCCAAAAACAGCCAACCTTAGCTCAAGGCTAATGCGAATTTTCAGAAGCATGCCTTAGCCCAAGGCGAATTTTCAGAAGCATGCCTTAGCCTAAGACTACATTCCCCAAGCATACATCAGCTCAACGCTAAGACTGAATTTCAGAAACATGCCTTAGCTTCAGAAGAATTTTCAGAAGCATGCCTTAGCCTAAGGCTGAGGCGAAATTCCACAAGCCACCCTGCGACGAAGGTAAATTTCCAGAAGCATATCTTAGCCCAAGCCTTAGGCTAATTTTCAGAAGCATGCCTTAGCCTAAGGCGAGTTTTCAGAAGCATGCCTCAGCCTAAGACTAAATTCCACAAGCATACATTAGCTCAACGCTAAGACTAAATTTCAGAAGCATGCCTTAGCTTAAGACTAAATTCCACAAGCCTGCATCAGCTCAAGGCTAAGACTAAATTTCAAAAGCATGCCCTAGCCGAACGCGAATTTTCAGAAGCATGCCTTAGCCCAAGACTGAATTCCACAAGCATACATTAGCTCAACGCTAAGACTAAATTTCAAGAACAGCCCACCTCAGCTCGAGGCTGAGGCTAATTTTCAGGAGCATGCCTTAGCCTAAGACAAAATTCCATAAGCATACATTAGCTCAACGCTTAGACTAAATTTCAGAAGCATGCTTTAGCCCAAGACTGAATTCCACAAGCATACATTAGCTCAACGCTAAGACTAAATTCCAAAAACAGCCCACCTCAGCTCAAGGCTGAGGCTAATTTTCAGAAGCATGCCTTAGCTTAAGACTAAAGTCCACAAGCATACATAAGCTCAACGCTAAGACTAAATTTCAGAAGCATGCCTTAGCTTAAGACTAAATTCAACAAGCCTACATCAGCTCAAGGCTAAGACTAAATTTCAAAAGCATGCCCTAGCCCAACGCGAATTTTCAGAAGCATGCATTAGCTCAACGCTAAGACTAAATTTCAGAAGCATGCCTTAGCCCAAGACTGAATTCCACAAGCATACATTAGCTCAACGCTAAGACTAAATTCCAAAAACAGCCAACCTTAGCTCAAGGCTAAGACTATATTCTAAAAACAGCCAACCTTAGCTCAAGGCTAAGACTAAATTCCAAAAACAGCCAACCTTAGCTCAAGGCTAAGACTAAATTCCAAAAACAGCCAACCTTAGCTCAAGGCTAAGACTAAATTCCAGAAACAGCCAACCTCAGCTCAAGGCTAATGCGAATTTTCGGAAGCATGCCTTAGCCCAAGGCGAATTTTCAGAAGCATGCCTCAGCCTAAGACTAAATTCCCCAAGCATACATTAGCTCAACGCTAAGACTGAATTTCAGAAACATGCCTTAGCTTCAGAAGAATTTTCAGAAGCATGCCTTAGCCTAAGGCTGAGGCGAAATTCCACAAGCCACCCTGCGACGAAGGTAAATTTCCAGAATCATATCTTAGCCCAAGGCTAAGGCGAATTTTCAGAAGCATGCCTCAGCCTAAGACTAAATTCCACAAGCATACATTAGCTCAACGCTAAGACTAAATTTCAGAAGCATGCCTTAGCTTAAGACTGAATTCCACAAGCCTGCATCAACTCAAGGCTAAGACTAAATTTCAAAAGCATGCCCTAGCCAAACGCGAATTTTCAGAAGCATGCCTTAGCCCAAGACTGAATTCCACAAGCATACATTAGCTCAACGCTAAGACTAAATTTCAAAAACAGCCCACCTCAGCTCGAGGCTGAGGCTAATTTTCAGGAGCATGCCTTAGCCTAAGACGAAATTCCATAAGCGTACATTAGCTCAACGCTAAGACTAAATTTCAGAAGCATGCCTTAGCTTAAGACTAAATTCCACAAGCATACATTAGCTCAAGGCTAAGACTAAATTTAAAAAGCATGCCTTAGCCCAAGACTGAATTCCACAAGCATACATTAGCTCAACGCTAAGACTAAATTCCAAAAACAGCCCACCTCAGCTCAAGGCTGAGGCTAAATTTCAGAAGCATGCCTTAGCCTAAGACTAAATTCCACAAGCATACATTAGCTCAACGCTTAGACTAAATTTCAGAAGCATGCCTTAGTCCAAGACTGAACTCCACAAGCATAAATTAGCTCAACGCTAAGACTAAATTTCAAAAACAGCCCACCTCAGCTCAAGGCTGAGGCTAATTTTCAGAAGCATGCCTTAGCCTAAGACTAAATTCTACAAGCATGCATTAGCTCAACGCTAAGACTAAATTTCAGAAGCATGCATTAGCTCAAGACTAAATTCCACAAGCCTACATTAGCTCAAGGTGGAGACTAAATTTCAAAAGCATGCCCTAGCCCAACGCTAATACTCAGAAGCATGCCTTAGCCCAAGACTGAATTCCACAAGCATACATTAGCTCAACGCTAAGACTAAATTTCGAAAACAGCCCACCTCAGCTCAAGGATAAGGCTAATTTTCAGAAGCATGCCTTAGCCTAAGACTAAATTCCACAAGCATACATTAGCTCAACGCTTAGACTAAATTTCAGAAGCATGCCTTAGTCCAAGACTGAATTCCACAAGCATAAATTAGCTCAACGCTAAGACTAAATTTCAAAAACAGCCCACCTCAGCTCAAGGCTGAGGCTAATTTTCAGAAGCATGCCTTAGCCTGAGACTAAATTCCACAAGCATGCATTAGCTCAACGCTAAGACTAAATTCCAGAAGCATGCATTAGCTCAACGCTAAGACTAAATTTCAGAAGCATGCCTTAGCCCAAGACTGAATTCCACAAGCATACATTAGCTCAACGCTAAGACTAAATTCCAAAAACAGCCAACCTTAGCTCAAGGCTAATGCGAATTTTCAGAAGCATGCCTTAGCCCAAGGCGAATTTTCAGAAGCATGCCTTAGCCTAAGCCTACATTCCCCAAGCATACATCAGCTCAACGCTAGGACTGAATTTCAGAAACATGCCTTAGCTTCAGAAGAATTTTCAGAAGCATGCCTTAGCCTAAGGCTGAGGCGAAATTCCACAAGCCACCCTGCGACGAAGGTAAATTTCCAGAAGCATATCTTAGCCCAAGCCTAAGGCTAATTTTCAGAAGCATGCCTTAGCCTAAGGCGAATTTTCAGAAGCATGCCTCAGCCTAAGACTAAATTCCACAAGCATACATTAGCTCAACGCTAAGACTAAATTTCAGAAGCATGCCTTAGCTTAAGACTAAATTCCACAAGCCTGCATCAGCTCAAGGCTAAGACTAAATTTCAAAAGCATGCCCTAGCCAAACGCGAATTTTCAGAAGCATGCCTTAGCCCAAGACTGAATTCCACAAGCATACATTAGCTCAACGCTAAGACTAAATTTCAAGAACAGCCCACCTCAGCTCGAGGCTGAGGCTAATTTTCAGGAGCATGCCTTAGCCTAAGTCAAAATTCCATAAGCATACATTAGCTCAACGCTTAGACTAAATTTCAGAAGCATGCCTTAGCCCAAGACTGAATTCCACAAGCATACATTAGCTCAACGCTAAGACTAAATTCCAAAAACAGCCCACCTCAGCTCAAGGCTGAGGCTAATTTTCAGAAGCATGCCTTAGCCTAAGACTAAAGTCCACAAGCATACATTAGCTCAACGCTAAGACTAAATTTCAGAAGCATGCCTTAGCTTAAGACTAAATTCCACGAGCCTACATCAGCTCAAGGCTAAGACTAAATTTCAAAAGCATGCCCTAGCCCAACGCGAATTTTCAGAAGCATGCATTAGCTCAACGCTAAGACTAAATTTCAGAAGCATGCCTTAGCCCAAGACTGAATTCCACAAGCATACATTAGCTCAACGCTAAGACTAAATTCCAAAAACAGCCAACCTTAGCTCAAGGCTAAGACTATATTCTAAAAACAGCCAACCTTAGCTCAAGGCTAAGACTAAATTCCAAAAACAGCCAACCTTAGCTCAAGGCTAAGACTAAATTCCAAAAACAGCCAACCTTAGCTCAAGGCTAATGCGAATTTTCGGAAGCATGCCTTAGCCCAAGGCGAATTTTCAGAAGCATGCCTTAGCCTAAGACTAAATTCCCCAAGCATACATTAGCTCAACGCTAAGACTGAATTTCAGAAACATGCCTTAGCTTCAGAAGAATTTTCAGAAGCATGCCTTAGCCTAAGGGTTATTTTCAGAAGCAGGCCTTGAACTAAGGCTAATTTCAACAAGCAGGCCTTAGCCTAAGGCTAAGGCGAAATTCCACAAGCCACCCTGTGACGAAGGCAAATTTCCAGAAGCATATCTTAGCCCAAGGCTAAGGCTGATTTTCAGAAGCATGCCTTAGCTCAAGACTAAATTCCACAAGCCTACATTAGCTCAAGGCTAAGACTAAATTCCACTAGCATACATTAGCTCAACGCTAAGACTAAATTTCAGAAGCATGCCTTAGCTCAAGACTAAATTCCACAAGCCTACATTAGCTCAAGGTTAAGACTAAATTTCAAAAGCATGCCCTAGCCTAACGCGAATACTCAGAAGCATGCCTTAGCCCAAGACTGAATTCCACAAGCATACATTAGCTCAAAGCTAAGACTAAATTTCAAAAACAGCCCACCACAGCTCAAGGCTGAGGCTAATTTTCAGAAGCATGCCTTAGCCTAAGACTAAATTCCACAAGCATACATTAGCTCAAAGCTAAGACTAAATTCCACAAGCATACATTAGCTCAACGCTAAGACTAAATTCCACAAGCATACATTAGCTCAAGGCTATGACTAAATTTCGAAAACAGCCAACCTTAGCTCAAGGCTAAGGCGAATTTTCAGAAGCATGCCTCAGCCTAAGGCGAATTTTCAGAAGCATGCCTTAGCCTAAGACTAAATTTCCCAAGCATACATTAGCTCAACGCTAAGACTGAATTTCAGAAGCATGCCTTAGTCCAAGACTGAATTCCACAAGCATAAATTAGCTCAACGCTAAGACTAAATTTCAAAAACAGCCCACCTCAGCTCAAGGCTGAGGCTCATTTTCAGAAGCACGCCTTAGCCTAAGACTAAATTCCACAAGCATGCATTAGCTCAACGCTAAGACTAAATTTCAGAAGCATGCCTTAGCCCAAGACCGAATTCCACAAGCATACATTAGCTCAACGCTAAGACTAAATTTCAAAAACAGCCAACCTTAACTCAAGGCTAATGCGAATTTTCAGAAGCATGCCTTAGCCCAAGGCGAATTTTCAGAAGCATGCCTCAGCCTAAGACTAAATTCCCCAAGCATACATTAGCTCAACGCTAAGACTATTTTCAAAAACAGCCAACCTTAGCTCAAGGCTAAGGCGAGTTTTCAGAAGCATGCCTTAGCCTGAGGCGAATTTTCAGAAGCATGCCTCAGCCTAAGACTAAATTCCACAAGCATACATTAGCTCAAGGCTAAGACTAAATTTCAGAAGCATGCCTTAGCCCAAGACTGAATTCCACAAGCATACATTAGCTCAACGCTAAGACTAAATTTCAAAAACAGCCAACCTTAGCTCAAGGCTAAGGCGAATTTTCAGAAGCATGCCTTAGCCTAAGACTAAATTCCACAAGCATACATTAGCTCAACGCTTAGACTAAATTTCAGAAGCATGCCTTAGTCCAAGACTGAATTCCACAAGCATAAATTAGCTCAACGCTAAGACTAAATTTCAAAAACAGCCCACCTCAGCTCAAGGCTGAGGCTAATTTCCAGAAGCATGCCTTAGCCTAAGACTAAATTCTACAAGCATGCATTAGCTCAACGCTAAGACTAAATTTCAGAAGCATGCATTAGCTCAAGACTAAATTCCACAAGCCTACATTAGCTCAAGGTTGAGACTAAATTTCAAAAGCATGCCCTAGCCTAACGCGAATACTCAGAAGCATGCCTTAGCCCAAGACTGAATTCCACAAGCATACATTAGCTCAACGCTAAGACTAAATTTCGAAAACAGCCCACCTCAGCTCAAGGCTGAGGCTAATTTTCAGAAGCATGCCTTAGCCTAAGACAAAATTCCACAAGCATACATTAGCTCAACGCTTAGACTAAATTTCAGAAGCATGCCTTAGTCCAAGACTGAATTCCACAAGCATAAATTAGCTCAACGCTAAGACTAAATTTCAAAAACAGCCCACCTCAGCTCAAGGCTGAGGCTAATTTTCAGAAGCATGCCTTAGCCTAAGACTAAATTCCACAAGCATGCATTAGCTCAACGCTAAGACTAAATTTCAGAAGCATGCATTAGCTCAACGCTAAGACTAAATTTCAGAAGCATGCCTTAGCCCAAGACTGAATTCCACAAGCATACATTAGCTCAACGCTAAGGCTAAATTCCAAAAACAGCCAACCTTAGCTCAAGGCTAATGCGAATTTTCAGAAGCATGCCTTAGCCCAAGGCGAATTTTCAGAAGCATGCCTTAGCCTAAGACTACATTCCCCAAGCATACATCAGCTCAACGCTAAGACTGAATTTCAGAAACATGCCTTAGCTTCAGAAGAATTTTCAGAAGCATGCCTTAGCCTAAGGCTGAGGCGAAATTCCACAAGCCACCCTGCGACGAAGGTAAATTTCCAGAAGCATATCTTAGCCCAAGCCTTAGGCTAATTTTCAGAAGCATGCCTTAGCCTAAGGCGAATTTTCAGAAGCATGCCTCAGCCTAAGACTAAATTCCACAAGCATACATTAGCTCAACGCTAAGACTAAATTTCAGAAGCATGCCTTAGCTTTAGACTAAATTCCACAAGCCTGCATCAGCTCAAGGCTAAGACTAAATTTCAAAAGCATGCCCTAGCCGAACGCGAATTTTCAGAAGCATGCCTTAGCCCAAGACTGAATTCCACAAGCATACATTAGCTCAACGCTAAGACTAAATTTCAAGAACAGCCCACCTCAGCTCGAGGCTGAGGCTAATTTTCAGGAGCATGCCTTAGCCTAAGACAAAATTCCATAAGCATACATTAGCTCAACGCTTAGACTAAATTTCAGAAGCATGCTTTAGCCCAAGACTGAATTCCACAAGCATACATTAGCTCAACGCTAAGACTAAATTCCAAAAACAGCCCACCTCAGCTCAAGGCTGAGGCTAATTTTCAGAAGCATGCCTTAGCTTAAGACTAAAGTCCACAAGCATACATTAGCTCAACGCTAAGACTAAATTTCAGAAGCATGCCTTAGCTTAAGACTAAATTCAACAAGCCTACATCAGCTCAAGGCTAAGACTAAATTTCAAAAGCATGCCCTAGCCCAACGCGAATTTTCAGAAGCATGCATTAGCTCAACGCTAAGACTAAATTTCAGAAGCATGCCTTAGCCCAAGACTGAATTCCACAAGCATACATTAGCTCAACGCTAAGACTAAATTCCAAAAACAGCCAACCTTAGCTCAAGGCTAAGACTATATTCTAAAAACAGCCAACCTTAGCTCAAGGCTAAGACTAAATTCCAAAAACAGCCAACCTTAGCTCAAGGCTAAGACTAAATTCCAAAAACAGCCAACCTTAGCTCAAGGCTAAGACTAAATTCCAGAAACAGCCAACCTCAGCTCAAGGCTAATGCGAATTTTCGGAAGCATGCCTTAGCCCAAGGCGAATTTTCAGAAGCATGCCTCAGCCTAAGACTAAATTCCCCAAGCATACATTAGCTCAACGCTAAGACTGAATTTCAGAAACATGCCTTAGCTTCAGAAGAATTTTCAGAAGCATGCCTTAGCCTAAGGCTGAGGCGAAATTCCACAAGCCACCCTGCGACGAAGGTAAATTTCCAGAAGCATATCTTAGCCCAAGGCTAAGGCTAATTTTCAGAAGCATGTCTTAGCCTAAGGCGAATTTTCAGAAGCATGCCTCAGCCCAAGACTAAATTCCACAAGCATACATTAGCTCAACGCTAAGACTAAATTTCAGAAGCATGCCTTAGCTTAAGACTGAATTCCACAAGCCTGCATCAACTCAAGGCTAAGACTAAATTTCAAAAGCATGCCCTAGCCAAACGCGAATTTTCAGAAGCATGCCTTAGCCCAAGACTGAATTCCACAAGCATACATTAGCTCAACGCTAAGACTAAATTTCAAAAACAGCCCACCTCAGCTCGAGGCTGAGGCTAATTTTCAGGAGCATGCCTTAGCCTAAGACGAAATTCCATAAGCGTACATTAGCTCAACGCTAAGACTAAATTTCAGAAGCATGCCTTAGCTTAAGACTAAATTCCACAAGCATACATTAGCTCAAGGCTAAGACTAAATTTAAAAAGCATGCCTTAGCCCAAGACTGAATTCCACAAGCATACATTAGCTCAACGCTAAGACTAAATTCCAAAAACAGCCCACCTCAGCTCAAGGCTAAGACTATATTCTAAAAACAGCCAACCTTAGCTCAAGGCTAAGACTAAATTCCAAAAACAGCCAACCTTAGCTCAAGGCTAAGACTAAATTCCAAAAACAGCCAACCTTAGCTCAAGGCTAAGACTAAATTCCAGAAACAGCCAACCTCAGCTCAAGGCTAATGCGAATTTTCGGAAGCATGCCTTAGCCCAAGGCGAATTTTCAGAAGCATGCCTCAGCCTAAGACTAAATTCCCCAAGCATACATTAGCTCAACGCTAAGACTGAATTTCAGAAACATGCCTTAGCTTCAGAAGAATTTTCAGAAGCATGCCTTAGCCTAAGGCTGAGGCGAAATTCCACAAGCCACCCTGCGACGAAGGTAAATTTCCAGAAGCATATCTTAGCCCAAGGCTAAGGCTAATTTTCAGAAGCATGTCTTAGCCTAAGGCGAATTTTCAGAAGCATGCCTCAGCCCAAGACTAAATTCCACAAGCATACATTAGCTCAACGCTAAGACTAAATTTCAGAAGCATGCCTTAGCTTAAGACTGAATTCCACAAGCCTGCATCAACTCAAGGCTAAGACTAAATTTCAAAAGCATGCCCTAGCCAAACGCGAATTTTCAGAAGCATGCCTTAGCCCAAGACTGAATTCCACAAGCATACATTAGCTCAACGCTAAGACTAAATTTCAAAAACAGCCCACCTCAGCTCGAGGCTGAGGCTAATTTTCAGGAGCATGCCTTAGCCTAAGACGAAATTCCATAAGCGTACATTAGCTCAACGCTAAGACTAAATTTCAGAAGCATGCCTTAGCTTAAGACTAAATTCCACAAGCATACATTAGCTCAAGGCTAAGACTAAATTTAAAAAGCATGCCTTAGCCCAAGACTGAATTCCACAAGCATACATTAGCTCAACGCTAAGACTAAATTCCAAAAACAGCCCACCTCAGCTCAAGGCTGAGGCTAAATTTCAGAAGCATGCCTTAGCCTAAGACTAAATTCCACAAGCATACATTAGCTCAACGCTTAGACTAAATTTCAGAAGCATGCCTTAGTCCAAGACTGAACTCCACAAGCATAAATTAGCTCAACGCTAAGACTAAATTTCAAAAACAGCCCACCTCAGCTCAAGGCTGAGGCTAATTTTCAGAAGCATGCCTTAGCCTAAGACTAAATTCTACAAGCATGCATTAGCTCAACGCTAAGACTAAATTTCAGAAGCATGCATTAGCTCAAGACTAAATTCCACAAGCCTACATTAGCTCAAGGTGGAGACTAAATTTCAAAAGCATGCCCTAGCCCAACGCTAATACTCAGAAGCATGCCTTAGCCCAAGACTGAATTCCACAAGCATACATTAGCTCAACGCTAAGACTAAATTTCGAAAACAGCCCACCTCAGCTCAAGGCTAAGGCTAATTTTCAGAAGCATGCCTTAGCCTAAGACTGAATTCCACAAGCATACATTAGCTCAACGCTTAGACTAAATTTCAGAAGCATGCCTTAGTCCAAGACTGAATTCCACAAGCATAAATTAGCTCAACGCTAAGACTAAATTTCAAAAACAGCCCACCTCAGCTCAAGGCTGAGGCTAATTTTCAGAAGCATGCCTTAGCCTAAGACTAAATTCCACAAGCATGCATTAGCTCAACGCTAAGACTAAATTCCAGAAGCATGCATTAGCTCAACGCTAAGACTAAATTTCAGAAGCATGCCTTAGCCCAAGACTGAATTCCACAAGCATACATTAGCTCAACGCTAAGACTAAATTCCAAAAACAGCCAACCTTAGCTCAAGGCTAATGCGAATTTTCAGAAGCATGCCTTAGCCCAAGGCGAATTTTCAGAAGCATGCCTTAGCCTAAGCCTACATTCCCCAAGCATACATCAGCTCAACGCTAAGACTGAATTTCAGAAACATGCCTTAGCTTCAGAAGAATTTTCAGAAGCATGCCTTAGCCTAAGGCTGAGGCGAAATTCCAAAAGCCACCCTGCGACGAAGGTAAATTTCCAGAAGCATATCTTAGCCCAAGCCTAAGGCTAATTTTCAGAAGCATGCCTTAGCCTAAGGCGAATTTTCAGAAGCATGCCTCAGCCTAAGACTAAATTCCACAAGCATACATTAGCTCAACGCTAAGACTAAATTTCAGAAGCATGCCTTAGCTTAAGACTAAATTCCACAAGCCTGCATCAGCTCAAGGCTAAGACTAAATTTCAAAAGCATGCCCTAGCCAAACGCGAATTTTCAGAAGCATGCCTTAGCCCAAGACTGAATTCCACAAGCATACATTAGCTCAACGCTAAGACTAAATTTCAAGAACAGCCCACCTCAGCTCGAGGCTGAGGCTAATTTTCAGGAGCATGCCTTAGCCTAAGTCAAAATTCCATAAGCATACATTAGCTCAACGCTTAGACTAAATTTCAGAAGCATGCCTTAGCCCAAGACTGAATTCCACAAGCATACATTAGCTCAACGCTAAGACTAAATTCCAAAAACAGCCCACCTCAGCTCAAGGCTGAGGCTAATTTTCAGAAGCATGCCTTAGCCTAAGACTAAAGTCCACAAGCATACATTAGCTCAACGCTAAGACTAAATTTCAGAAGCATGCCTTAGCTTAAGACTAAATTCCACAAGCCTACATCAGCTCAAGGCTAAGACTAAATTTCAAAAGCATGCCCTAGCCCAACGCGAATTTTCAGAAGCATGCATTAGCTCAACGCTAAGACTAAATTTCAGAAGCATGCCTTAGCCCAAGACTGAATTCCACAAGCATACATTAGCTCAACGCTAAGACTAAATTCCAAAAACAGCCAACCTTAGCTCAAGGCTAAGACTATATTCTAAAAACAGCCAACCTTAGCTCAAGGCTAAGACTAAATTCCAAAAACAGCCAACCTTAGCTCAAGGCTAAGACTAAATTCCAAAAACAGCCAACCTTAGCTCAAGGCTAATGCGAATTTTCGGAAGCATGCCTTAGCCCAAGGCGAATTTTCAGAAGCATGCCTTAGCCTAAGACTAAATTCCCCAAGCATACATTAGCTCAACGCTAAGACTGAATTTCAGAAACATGCCTTAGCTTCAGAAGAATTTTCAGAAGCATGCCTTAGCCTAAGGCTGAGGCGAAATTCCACAAGCCACCCTGCGACGAAGGTAAATTTCCAGAAGCATATCTTAGCCCAAGGCTAAGGCTAATTTTCAGAAGCATGTCTTAGCCTAAGGCGAATTTCCAGAAGCATGCCTCAGCCTAAGACTAAATTCCACAAGCATACATCAGCTCAACGCTAAGACTAAATTTCAGAAGCATGTCTTAGCTTAAGACTAGATTCCACAAGCCTGCATCAACTCAAGGCTAAATTTCAAAAGCATGCCCTAGCCAAACGCGAATTTTCAGAAGCATGCCTCAGCCCAAGACTAAATTCCACAAGCATACATTAGCTCAACGCTAAGACTAAATTTCAGAAGCATGCCTTAGCTTAAGACTGAATTCCACAAGCCTGCATCAACTCAAGGCTAAGACTAAATTTCAAAAGCATGCCCTAGCCAAACGCGAATTTTCAGAAGCATGCCTTAGCCCAAGACTGAATTCCACAAGCATACATTAGCTCAACGCTAAGACTAAATTTCAAAAACAGCCCACCTCAGCTCGAGGCTGAGGCTAATTTTCAGGAGCATGCCTTAGCCTAAGACGAAATTCCATAAGCGTACATTAGCTCAACGCTAAGACTAAATTTCAGAAGCATGCCTTAGCTTAAGACTAAATTCCACAAGCATACATTAGCTCAAGGCTAAGACTAAATTTAAAAAGCATGCCTTAGCCCAAGACTGAATTCCACAAGCATACATTAGCTCAACGCTAAGACTAAATTCCAAAAACAGCCCACCTCAGCTCAAGGCTGAGGCTAAATTTCAGAAGCATGCCTTAGCCTAAGACTAAATTCCACAAGCATACATTAGCTCAACGCTTAGACTAAATTTCAGAAGCATGCCTTAGTCCAAGACTGAACTCCACAAGCATAAATTAGCTCAACGCTAAGACTAAATTTCAAAAACAGCCCACCTCAGCTCAAGGCTGAGGCTAATTTTCAGAAGCATGCCTTAGCCTAAGACTAAATTCTACAAGCATGCATTAGCTCAACGCTAAGACTAAATTTCAGAAGCATGCATTAGCTCAAGACTAAATTCCACAAGCCTACATTAGCTCAAGGTGGAGACTAAATTTCAAAAGCATGCCCTAGCCCAACGCTAATACTCAGAAGCATGCCTTAGCCCAAGACTGAATTCCACAAGCATACATTAGCTCAACGCTAAGACTAAATTTCGAAAACAGCCCACCTCAGCTCAAGGCTAAGGCTAATTTTCAGAAGCATGCCTTAGCCTAAGACTGAATTCCACAAGCATACATTAGCTCAACGCTTAGACTAAATTTCAGAAGCATGCCTTAGTCCAAGACTGAATTCCACAAGCATAAATTAGCTCAACGCTAAGACTAAATTTCAAAAACAGCCCACCTCAGCTCAAGGCTGAGGCTAATTTTCAGAAGCATGCCTTAGCCTAAGACTAAATTCCACAAGCATGCATTAGCTCAACGCTAAGACTAAATTCCAGAAGCATGCATTAGCTCAACGCTAAGACTAAATTTCAGAAGCATGCCTTAGCCCAAGACTGAATTCCACAAGCATACATTAGCTCAACGCTAAGACTAAATTCCAAAAACAGCCAACCTTAGCTCAAGGCTAATGCGAATTTTCAGAAGCATGCCTTAGCCCAAGGCGAATTTTCAGAAGCATGCCTCAGCCTAAGACTAAATTCCCCAAGCATACATTAGCTCAACGCTAAGACTGAATTTCAGAAACATGCCTTAGCTTCAGAAGAATTTTCAGAAGCATGCCTTAGCCTAAGGCTGAGGCGAAATTCCAAAAGCCACCCTGCGACGAAGGTAAATTTCCAGAAGCATATCTTAGCCCAAGGCTAAGGCTAATTTTCAGAAGCATGTCTTAGCCTAAGGCGAATTTTCAGAAGCATGCCTCAGCCCAAGACTAAATTCCACAAGCATACATTAGCTCAACGCTAAGACTAAATTTCAGAAGCATGCCTTAGCTTAAGACTGAATTCCACAAGCCTGCATCAACTCAAGGCTAAGACTAAATTTCAAAAGCATGCCCTAGCCAAACGCGAATTTTCAGAAGCATGCCTTAGCCCAAGACTGAATTCCACAAGCATACATTAGCTCAACGCTAAGACTAAATTTCAAAAACAGCCCACCTCAGCTCGAGGCTGAGGCTAATTTTCAGGAGCATGCCTTAGCCTAAGACGAAATTCCACAAGCATACATTAGCTCAACGCTAAGACTAAATTTCAAAAACAGCCCACCTCAGCTCGAGGCTGAGGCTAATTTTCAGGAGCATGCCTTAGCCTAAGACAAAATTCCATAAGCATACATTAGCTGAACGCTAAGACTAAATTTCAGAAGCATGCCTTAGCTTAAGACTAAATTCCACAAGCATTCATTAGCTCAAGGCTAAGACTAAACTTCAAAAGCATGCCTTAGTCCAAGACTGAATTCCACAAGCATACATTAGCTCAACGCTAAGACTAAATTCCAAAAACAGCCCACCTCAGCTCAAGGCTGAGGCTAAATTTCAGAAGCATGCCTTAGCCCAAGACTGAATTCCACAAGCATACATTAGCTCAACGCTAAGACTAAATTCCAAAAACAGCCCACCTCAGCTCAATGCTGAGGCTAATTTTCAGAAGCATGCCTTAGCCTAAGACTAAAGTCCACAAGCATACATTAGCTCAACGCTAAGACTAAATTTCAGAAGCATGCCTTAGCTTAAGACTAAATTCCACAAGCCTACATCAGCTCAACGCTAAGACTAAATTTCAAAAACAGCCCACCTCAGCTCAAGGCTGAGGCTAATTTTCAGAAGCATGCCTTAGCCTAAGACTAAAGTCCACAAGCATACATTAGCTCAACGCTAAGACTAAATTTCAGAAGCATGCCTTAGCTTAAGACTAAATTCCACAAGCCTACATCAGCTCAAGGCTAAGACTAAATT
>CM075103.1:0-69440 GCA_037576195.1 Phytoseiulus persimilis | reverse complement strand
TTGAGCTAATGTATGCTTGTGGAATTCAGTCTTAGTCTGAGGTATGCTTCTGAAATTTAGTCTCAGCTTTGAGCTAATGTATGCTTGTGGAATTCAATCTTGGGCTAAGGCATGCTTCTGAAATTTAGTCTTAGGCTAAGGCATGCTTCTGAAATTTAGTCTTAGCCTTGAGCTAATGTATGCTTGTGGAATTTAGTCTTGGGTTAGGCATGCTTCTGAAATTTAGTCTAAGCTTTGAGCTAATGTATGCTTGTTGAATTTAGTCTGAGGCTAAAACATGCTTCTGAAAATTCGCCTTAGGCTAAGGCATGCTTCTGAAAATTCGCCTTAGGCTAAGGCATGCTTCTGAAAATTCGCCTTAGGCTAAGGCATGCTTCTGAAAATTCGCCTTGGGCTAAGGCATGCTTCTGAAAATTCGCCTTAGGCTAAGGCATGCTTCTGAAATTTAGTCTTAGCCTTGAGCTAATGTATGCTTGTGGAATTCAGTCTTAGGCCAAGGCTTGCTTCTGAAAATTCGCCTTAGCCTTGAGCTAATGTATCCTTGTGGAATTTAGTCTTGGGCTAAGGCATGCTTCAGAAATTTAGTCTTAGCGTTGAGCTAATGTATGCTTGTGGGAATTAGTCTCAGGCTGAGGCATGCTTCTGAAAATTCGCCTCAGGCTAAGGCTGGCTTCTGAAAATTCGGCTCAGGCTAAGGCATGCTTCTGAAATTTAGCCTTAGCGTTGAGCTAATGTATGCTTGCGGAATTTAGTCTCAGGCTGAGGCGGGCTTCTGGAAATTCGCCTTAGCCTTGAGCTAAGGTTGGCTGTTTTTGAAATTTAGTGTTAGCCTTAAGCTAATGTATGCTTGTGGAATTCAATCTTGGGCTAAGGTATGCTTCTGAAATTTAGTGTTGGCCTTGAGCTAAGGTTGGCTGTTTTTGGAATTTAGTCTTAGCGTTGAGCTAATGTATGCTTGTGGAATTCAGTCAGTGGAAGGCTCAGGCATGCTTCGGAAAATTCGCCTTAGGCTGAGGTATGCTTCTGAAAATTCGCCTTAGGCTAAGGCATGCTTCTGAAAATTCGCCTTAGCCTTGAGCTAAGGTTGGCTGTTTTTGAAATTCAGTCTTAGCGTTGAGCTAATGTATGCTTGTGGAATTTTGTCTTAGCCTTGAGCTAATGTATGCTTGTGGAATTTAGTCTTAAACTAAGGCATGCTTCTGAAAATTCGCCTCAGGCTGAGGCATGCTTCTGAAAATTCGCCTTAGGCTGAGGCATGCTCCTGAAAATTCGCCTCAGCCTTGAGCTAAGGTTGGCTGTTTCTGAAATTTAGTCTTAGCCTCAGGCTAATGTATGCTTATGGAATTTAGTCTCAAGCTAAGGCATGCTTCTTAAAATTCGCCTCAGGCTAAGGCATGCTTCTGAAAATTCGCCTTAGGCTAAGGCTTGCTTCTGAAATTCAGTTTTAGCCTTGAGCTGAGGTTGGCTGTTTTTGAAATTTAGTCTCAGCCTTGAGCTAATGTATGCTTGTGGAATTTAGTCTTGGGCTAAGGCATGCTTCTGAAAATTCGCCTTAGGCTAAGGCTGCTTCTGAAATTCAGTCTTAGCCTTGAGCTGAGGTTGGCTGTTTTTGAAATTTAGTCTTAGCCTTGAGCTAATGTATGCTTGTAGAATTTAGTCCTGGGCTAAGGCTTGCTTCTGAAATTCAGTCTTAGCCTTGAGCTGAGGTTGGCTGTTTTTGAAATTTAGTCTTAGCCTTGAGCTAATGTATGCTTGTGGAATTTAGTCTTGGGCTAAGGCATGCTTCTGAAAATTCGCCTTAGGCTAGGGCATGCTTCTGAAAATTAGCCTCAGCCTTGAGCTAAGGTTGGCTGTTTTTGAAATTTAGCCTTAGCCTTGAGCTAATGTATGCTTGTGGAATTTAGTCTTAAGCTAAGGTATGCTTCTGAAATTAAGTCTTAGCTTTGAGCTAATGTATGCTTGTGGAATTTAGTTTTGGGCTAAGGCATGCTTCTGAAATTTAGTCTTAGCGTTGAGCTAAGGTATGCTTCTGAAATTAAGTCTTAGCTTTGAGCTAATGTATGCTTGTGGAATTTAGTCTTGGGCTAAGGCATGCTTCTGAAAATTCGCCTTATGCTAATGTATGCTTGTGGAATTTAGTCTCAGGCTAAGGCATGCTTCTGAAAATTCGCCTTAGGCCAAGGCATGCTTCTGAAAATTCGCCTCAGCTTTGAGCTAATGTATGCTTGTGGAATTCAGTCTTAGGCTAAGGCTTGCTCCTGAAATTTAGTCTTAGCGTTGAGCTAATGTATGCTCGTGGAATTTAGTCTTGGGCTGAGCCATGCTTCTGAAATTCAGTCTTAGCTTTGAGCTAATGTATGCTTCTGAAATTTAGTCTTAGCCTTAAGCTAATGTATGCTTGTGGGATTTGGTCTTGGGCTAAGGCATGCTTCTGAAATTTAGTCTTAGCTTTGAGCTAATGTATGCTTCTGAAATTTAGTCTTAGCCTGAACCTAATGTGTGCGTGTGGAATTTAGCCTTGAGCTAATGTATGCTTGTGGAATTTAGTCTTGGGCTAAGGTATGCTTCTGAAATTCAGTCTTAGCTTTGAGCTAATGTATGCTTCTGAAATTTAGTCTTAGCCTTGAGCTAATGTATGCTTGTGGAATTTAGCCTTGAGCTGATGTATGCTTGTGGAATTTAGTTTTGGGCTAAGGCATGCTTCTGAAAATCCGCCTCAGGCTAAGGCATGCTTCTGAAATTTAGTCTTAGCCTTAAGCTAATGTATGCTTGTGGAATTTAGCCGTGAGCTGATGTATGCTTCTGAAATTCAGTCTTAGCCTGAAGCTAATGTATGCTTGTGGAATTTAGCCTTGAGCTAATGTATGCTTGTGGAATTTAGTTTTGGGCTAAGGCATGCTTCTGAAATTTAGTCTTAGCGTTGAGCTAATGTATGCTTCTGAAATTTAGTCTTTGCGTTGAGCTAATGTACTATGCTTGTGGAATTCAGTCTTAAGCTAAGGCATGCTTCTGAAAATTCGCCTTAGGCTAATGTATGCTTGTGGAATTTAGTCTTAGGCTAAGGCATGCTTCTGAAAATTCGCCTTAGGCCAAGGCATGCTTCTGAAAATTCGCCTTAGCTTTGAGCTAATGTGTGCTTGTGGAATTTAGTCTTAGCGTTGAGCTAATGTATGCTTGTGGAATTTAGTCTCAGCGTTGAGCTAATGTATGCTTCTGAAAATTTTTAGTCTTAGCCTTGAGCTAATGTATGCTTGTGGAATTCAGTCTTAAGCTAAGGCATGCTTCTGAAAATTCGCCTTAGGCTAATGTATGCTTGTGGAATTTAGTCTTAGGCTAAGGCATGCTTCTGAAAATTCGCCTTAGGCCAAGGCATGCTTCTGAAAATTCGCCTTAGCTTTGAGCTAATGTGTGCTTGTGGAATTTAGTCTTAGCCTTGAGCTAATGTATGCTTGTGGAATTTAGCGTTGAGCTAATGTATGCTTGTGGAATTTAGTCTTAGGCTAAGGCATGCTTCTGAAAATTAACCTTAGGCTAAGGCTTGCTTCTGAAATTTAGTCTTAGCTTCGAGCTAATGTATGCTTGTGGAATTCAGTCTTGGGCTAAGGCATGCTTCTGAAATTTAGTCTTAGCTTTGAGCTAATGTATGCTTCTGAAATTTAGTCCTAGGCTAAGGCATGCTTCTGAAATTTAGTCTTAGCGTTGAGCTAATGTATGCTTGTGGAATTTAGTCTTGGGCTAAGGCATGCTTCTGAAATTTAGTCTTAGCGTTGAGCTAATGTATGCTCGTGGAATTCAGTCTTGGGCCAAGGCATGCTTCTGAAAATTCGCCTTAGGCTAGGGCATGCTTCTGAAAATTCGCCTCAGGCTAGGGCATGCTTCTGAAAATTCGCCTTGGGCGAAGGCATGCTTCTGAAATCTGGTCTTAGCGTTGAGCTAATGTATGCTTGTGGAATTCAGTCTTAGGCTAAGGTATGCTTCTGAAATTCAGTGTTAGCCTTAAGCTAATGTATGCTTGTGGATTTCAGTCTTGGGCCAAGGCATGCTTCCGAAATTTAGTCTTAGCCTTGAGCTAATGTATGCTTGTGGAATTTAGCGTTGAGCTAATGTATGCTTGTGGAATTACGTCTTAGGCTAAGGCTTGCTTCTGAAATTTAGTCTTAGGCTAAGGCATGCTTCTGAAAATTTAGTCTTAGCCTTAAGCTAATGTATGCTTGTGGAATTTAGTCTGGGGCTAAGGCATGCTTCTGAAATTTAGTCTTAGCTTTGAGCTAATGTATGCTTCTGAAATTTAGTATTAGCCTTAAGCTAATGTATGCTCGTGGAATTTAGCCTCAAGCTAATGTATGCTTGTGGAATTTAGTCTTGGGCTAAGGCATGCTTCTGAAATTTAGTCTCAGCTTTGAGCTAATGTGTGCTTCTGAAATTTAGTCTTAGCTTTGAGCTAATGTATGCTTGTGGAATTTAGTCTTGGGCTAAGGCATGCTTCTGAAATTTAGTCTTAGCGTTGAGCTAATGTATGCTTGTGGAATCCAGTCTTGGGCTAAGGCATGCTTCTGAAATTCAGTCTAAGCTTTGAGCTAATGTATGCTTCTGAAATTTAGTCTTAGCCTTAAGCTAATGTATGCTTGTGGAATTTAGTCTTAGGCTGAGGCATGCTTCTGAAATTTAGTCTCAGCTTTGAGCTAATGTATGCTTCTGAAATTTAGTCTTAGCCTTAAGCTAATGTATGCTTTTGAAATTTAGTCTTAGGCTAAGGCATGCTTCTGAAATTTAGTCTTAGCTTTGAGCTTATGTATGCTTCTGAAATTTAGTCCTAGCGTTGAGCTAATGTATGCTCGTGGGATTCAGTCTTAGGCTAAGGCATGCTTCTGAAAATTTAGTCTTAGCCTTGAGCTAATGTATGCTTGTGGAATTTAGTCTTGGGCTAAGGCATGCTCCTGAAATTCAGTCTTAGCGTTGAGCTAATGTGTGCTCGTGGAATTTAGTCTTGGGCTAAGGCATGCTTGTGGAATTTAGTCTTAGCGTTGAGCTAATGTATGCTTGTGGAATTTAGTCTCAGCGTTGAGCTAATGTATGCTTCTGAAAATTTTTAGTCTTAGCCTTGAGCTAATGTATGCTTGTGGAATTCAGTCTTAAGCTAAGGCATGCTTCTGAAAATTCGCCTTAGGCTAATGTATGCTTGTGGAATTTAGTCTTAGGCTAAGGCATGCTTCTGAAAATTCGCCTTAGGCCAAGGCATGCTTCTGAAAATTCGCCTTAGCTTTGAGCTAATGTGTGCTTGTGGAATTTAGTCTTAGCCTTGAGCTAATGTATGCTTGTGGAATTTAGCGTTGAGCTAATGTATGCTTGTGGAATTTAGTCTTAGGCTAAGGCATGCTTCTGAAAATTAACCTTAGGCTAAGGCTTGCTTCTGAAATTTAGTCTTAGCTTCGAGCTAATGTATGCTTGTGGAATTCAGTCTTGGGCTAAGGCATGCTTCTGAAATTTAGTCTTAGCTTTGAGCTAATGTATGCTTCTGAAATTTAGTCCTAGGCTAAGGCATGCTTCTGAAATTTAGTCTTAGCGTTGAGCTAATGTATGCTTGTGGAATTTAGTCTTGGGCTAAGGCATGCTTCTGAAATTTAGTCTTAGCGTTGAGCTAATGTATGCTCGTGGAATTCAGTCTTGGGCCAAGGCATGCTTCTGAAAATTCGCCTTAGGCTAGGGCATGCTTCTGAAAATTCGCCTCAGGCTAGGGCATGCTTCTGAAAATTCGCCTTGGGCGAAGGCATGCTTCTGAAATCTGGTCTTAGCGTTGAGCTAATGTATGCTTGTGGAATTCAGTCTTAGGCTAAGGTATGCTTCTGAAATTCAGTGTTAGCCTTAAGCTAATGTATGCTTGTGGATTTCAGTCTTGGGCCAAGGCATGCTTCCGAAATTTAGTCTTAGCCTTGAGCTAATGTATGCTTGTGGAATTTAGCGTTGAGCTAATGTATGCTTGTGGAATTTAGTCTTAGGCTAAGGCATGCTTCTGAAAATTAACCTTAGGCTAAGGCTTGCTTCTGAAATTTAGTCTTAGCTTCGAGCTAATGCATGCTTGTGGAATTCAGTCTTGGGCTAAGGCATGCTTCTGAAATTTAGTCTTAGCTTTGAGCTAATGTATGCTTCTGAAATTTAGTCCTAGGCTAAGGCATGCTTCTGAAATTTAGTCTTAGCGTTGAGCTAATGTATGCTTGTGGAATTTAGTCTTGGGCTAAGGCATGCTTCTGAAATTTAGTCTTAGCGTTGAGCTAATGTATGCTCGTGGAATTCAGTCTTGGGCCAAGGCATGCTTCTGAAAATTCGCCTTAGGCTAGGGCATGCTTCTGAAAATTCGCCTCAGGCTAGGGCATGCTTCTGAAAATTCGCCTTGGGCGAAGGCATGCTTCTGAAATCTGGTCTTAGCGTTGAGCTAATGTATGCTTGTGGAATTCAGTCTTAGGCTAAGGTATGCTTCTGAAATTCAGTGTTAGCCTTAAGCTAATGTATGCTTGTGGATTTCAGTCTTGGGCCAAGGCATGCTTCCGAAATTTAGTCTTAGCCTTGAGCTAATGTATGCTTGTGGAATTTAGCTTTGAGCTAATGTATGCTTGTGGAATTACGTCTTAGGCTAAGGCTTGCTTCTGAAATTTAGTCTTAGGCTAAGGCATGCTTCTGAAAATTTAGTCTTAGCCTTAAGCTAATGTATGCTTGTGGAATTTAGTCTGGGGCTAAGGCATGCTTCTGAAATCCAGTCTTAGCTTTGAGCTAATGTATGCTTCTGAAATTTAGTCTTAGCCTGAAGCTAATGTATGCTTGTGGAATTTAGCCTTAAGCTAATGTATGCTTGTGGAATTTAGTCTTGGGCTAAGGCATGCTTCTGAAGTTTAGTCTTAGCTTCGAGCTAATGTATGCTTCTGAAATTTAGTCTTAGCCTTGAGCTAATGTATGCTTGTGGAATTTAGTCTTGGGCTAAGGCATGCTTCTGAAATTCAGTCTTAGCTTTGAGCTAATGTATGCTTCTGAAAATTCGCCTCAGGCTAAGGCATGCTCCTGAAATTTAGTCTTAGCTTTGAGCTAATGTATGCTTCTGAAATTCAGTCTTAGCGTTGAGCTAATGTATGCTCGTGGGATTCAGTCTTGGGCTAAGGCATGCTTCTGAAATTTAGTCTTAGCTTTGAGCTAATGTATGCTTCTGAAATTTGGTCTTAGCGTTGAGCTAATGTATGCTCGTGGGATTCAGTCTTAGGCTAAGGCATGCTTCTGAAAATTTAGTCTTAGCCTTGAGCTAATGTATGCTTGTGGAATTTAGTCTTTGGCTAAGGCATGCTTCTGTTTAGTCTTAGCTTTGAGCTAATGTATGCTTCTGAAATTCAGTCTTAGCCTGAAGCTAATGTATGCTTGTGGAATTTAGCCTTGAGCTAATGTATGCTTGTGGAATTTAGTTTTGGGCTAAGGCATGCTTCTGAAATTTAGTCTTAGCGTTGAGCTAATGTATGCTCTGAAATTTAGTCTCAGCGTTGAGCTAATGTACGCTCGTGGGATTCAGTCTTGGGCTAAGGCATGCTTCTGAAATTTAGTCTTAGCTTTGAGCTTATGTATGCTTCTGAAATTTAGTCCTAGCGTTGAGCTAATGTATGCTCGTGGGATTCAGTCTTAGGCTAAGGCATGCTTCTGAAAATTTAGTCTTAGCCTTGAGCTAATGTATGCTTGTGGAATTTAGTCTTGGGCTAAGGCATGCTCCTGAAATTCAGTCTTAGCGTTGAGCTAATGTGTGCTCGTGGAATTTAGTCTTGGGCTAAGGCATGCTTCTGAAATTTAGTCTTAGCGTTGAGCTAATGTATGCTTGTGGAATTTAGTCTTGGGCTAAGGCATGCTTCTGGAATTTAGTCTTAGCTTTGAGCTAATGTATGCTTCTGAAATTCAGTCTTAGCCTTAAGCTAATGTATGCTCATGGAATTTAGCCTTGAGCTAATGTATGCTTGTGGAATTTAGTTTTGGGCTAAGGCATGCTTCTGAAAATTCGCCCCAGGCTAAGGCATGCTCGTGGAATTTAGTCTTAAGCTAAGGCATGCTTCTGAAATTTAGTCTTACGCTAAGGCATGCTTCTGAAATTTAGTCTTAGCCTTGAGCTAATGTATGCTTCTGAAATTTAGTCTTAGCCTTGAGCTAATGTATGCTTGTGGAATTTAGTCTTGGGCTAAGGCATGCTTCTGAAATTCAGTCTTAGCTTTGAGCTAATGTATGCTTCTGAAAATTCGCCTCAGGCTAAGGCATGCTCCTGAAATTTAGTCTTAGCTTTGAGCTAATGTATGCTTCTGAAATTCAGTCTTAGCGTTGAGCTAATGTATGCTCGTGGGATTCAGTCTTGGGCTAAGGCATGCTTCTGAAATTTAGTCTTAGCTTTGAGCTAATGTATGCTTCTGAAATTTGGTCTTAGCGTTGAGCTAATGTATGCTCGTGGGATTCAGTCTTAGGCTAAGGCATGCTTCTGAAAATTTAGTCTTAGCCTTGAGCTAATGTATGCTTGTGGAATTTAGTCTTGGGCTAAGGCATGCTTCTGTTTAGTCTTAGCTTTGAGCTAATGTATGCTTCTGAAATTCAGTCTTAGCCTGAAGCTAATGTATGCTTGTGGAATTTAGCCTTGAGCTAATGTATGCTTGTGGAATTTAGTTTTGGGCTAAGGCATGCTTCTGAAATTTAGTCTTAGCGTTGAGCTAATGTATGCTCTGAAATTTAGTCTTAGCGTTGAGCTAATGTACGCTCGTGGGATTCAGTCTTGGGCTAAGGCATGCTTCTGAAATTTAGTCTTAGCTTTGAGCTTATGTATGCTTCTGAAATTTAGTCCTAGCGTTGAGCTAATGTATGCTCGTGGGATTCAGTCTTAGGCTAAGGCATGCTTCTGAAAATTTAGTCTTAGCCTTGAGCTAATGTATGCTTGTGGAATTTAGTCTTGGGCTAAGGCATGCTCCTGAAATTCAGTCTTAGCGTTGAGCTAATGTGTGCTCGTGGAATTTAGTCTTGGGCTAAGGCATGCTTCTGAAATTTAGTCTTAGCGTTGAGCTAATGTATGCTTGTGGAATTTAGTCTTGGGCTAAGGCATGCTTCTGGAATTTAGTCTTAGCTTTGAGCTAATGTATGCTTCTGAAATTCAGTCTTAGCCTTAAGCTAATGTATGCTCATGGAATTTAGCCTTGAGCTAATGTATGCTTGTGGAATTTAGTTTTGGGCTAAGGCATGCTTCTGAAAATTCGCCCCAGGCTAAGGCATGCTCGTGGAATTTAGTCTTAAGCTAAGGCATGCTTCTGAAATTTAGTCTTACGCTAAGGCATGCTTCTGAAATTTAGTCTTAGCCTTGAGCTAATGTATGCTTGTGGAATTCAGTCTTGGGCTAAGGCATGCTTCTGAGAATTCGCCTCAGGCTAAGGCATGCTTCTGAAAATTTAGTCTTAGCGTTGAGCTAATGTATGCTTGTGGAATTTAGTCTTGGGCTAAGGCATGCTTCTGAAATTTAGTCTTAGCTTTGAGCTAATGTATGCTTCTGAAATTTAGTCTTAGCCTTAAGCTAATGTATGCTTGTGGAATTTAGTCTTAGCCTTAAGCTAATGTATGCTTGTGGAATTTAGTCTTGGGCTAAGGCATGCTTCTGAAATTTAGTCTTAGCTTTGAGCTAATGTATGCTTGTGGAATTCAGTTTTGGGCTAAGGCATGCTTCTGAAAATTCGCCCCAGGCTAAGGCATGCTCGTAGAATTTAGTCTCAAGCTAAGGCATGCTTCTGAAATTTAGTCTTACGCTAAGGCATGCTTCTGAAATTTAGTCTTACGCTAAGGCATGCTTCTGAAATTTAGTCTTAGCCTTGAGCTAATGTATGCTTGTGGAATTTAGTCTTGGGCTAAGGCATGCTTCTGAAATTTAGTCTTAGCTTTGAGCTAATGTATGCTTCTGAAATTTAGTATTAGCCTTAAGCTAATGTATGCTCGTGGAATTTAGCCTCAAGCTAATGTATGCTTGTGGAATTTAGTCTTGGGCTAAGGCATGCTTCTGAAATTTAGTCTCAGCTTTGAGCTAATGTGTGCTTCTGAAATTTAGTCTTAGCTTTGAGCTAATGTATGCTTGTGGAATTTAGTCTTGGGCTAAGGCATGCTTCTGAAATTTAGTCTTAGCGTTGAGCTAAGGCATGCTTCTGAAATTTAGTCTTAGCGTTGAGCTAATGTATGCTTGTGGAATCCAGTCTTGGGCTAAGGCATGCTTCTGAAATTCAGTCTAAGCTTTGAGCTAATGTATGCTTCTGAAATTTAGTCTTAGCCTTAAGCTAATGTATGCTTGTGGAATTTAGTCTTAGGCTGAGGCATGCTTCTGAAATTTAGTCTCAGCTTTGAGCTAATGTATGCTTCTGAAATTTAGTCTTAGCCTTAAGCTAATGTATGCTTTTGAAATTTAGTCTTAGGCTAAGGCATGCTTCTGAAAATTAACCTTAGGCTAAGGCTTGCTTCTGAAATTTAGTCTTAGCTTTGAGCTAATGTATGCTTGTGGAATTCAGTCTTGGGCTAAGGCATGCTTCTGAAATTCAGTCTTAGCGTTGAGCTAATGTATGCTTGTGGAATTTAGTCTCGGGCTATGGCATGCTTCTGAGATTTAGTCTTAGCTTTGAGCTAATGTATGCTTTTGAAATTTAGTCTTAGCGTTGAGCTAATGTATGCTTGTGGAATTTAGTCTTAGGCTAAGGCATGCTTCTGAGAATTAACCTTAGGCTAAGGCTTGCTTCTGAAATTTAGTCTTAGCTTTGAGCTAATGTATGCTTGTGGAATTCAGTCTTGGGCTAAGGCATGCTTCTGAAATTTAGTCTTAGCTTTGAGCTAATGTATGCTTCTGAAATTTAGTCTTGGCGTTGAGCTAATGTATGCTCGTGGGATTCAGTCTTAGGCTAAGGCATGCTTCTGAAAATTTAGTCTTAGCCTTGAGCTAATGTATGCTTGTGGAATTTAGTCTTGGGCTAAGGCATGCTTCTGTTTAGTCTTAGCTTTGAGCTAATGTATGCTTCTGAAATTCAGTCTTAGCCTGAAGCTAATGTATGCTTGTGAAATTTAGCCTTGAGCTAATGTATGCTTCTGAAATTCAGTCTTAGCCTGAAGCAAATGTATGCTTGTGGAATTTAGCCTTGAGCTAATGTATGCTTGTGGAATTCAGTTTTGGGCTAAGGCATACTTCTGAAGTTTAGTCTTAGCGTTGAGCTAATGTATGCTTGTGGAATTTAAACTTAGGCTAAGGCATGCTTCTGAAAATTAACCTTAGGCTAAGGCTTGCTTCTGAAATTTAGTCTTAGCTTTGAGCTAATGTATGCTTCTGAAATTTAGTCTTGGCGCTGAGCTAATGTATGCTCGTGGGATTCAGTCTTAGGCTAAGGCATGCTTCTGAAAATTTAGTCTTAGCCTTGAGCTAATGTATGCTTGTGGAATTCAGCCTTGGGCTAAGGCATGCTTCTGTTTAGTCTTCGCTTTGAGCTAATGTATGCTTCTGAATTTCAGTCTTAGCCTGAAGCTAATGTATGCTTGTGGAATTTAGCCTTGAGCTAATGGTTGCTTCTGAAATTTAGTCTTAGCCTTGAGCTAATGTATGCTTGTGGAATTTAGTCTTGGGCTAAGGCATGCTTCTGAAATTCAGTCTTAGCTTTGAGCTAATGTATGCTTCTGAAAATTCGCCTCAGGCTAAGGCATGCTCCTGAAATTTAGTCTTAGCTTTGAGCTAATGTATGCTTCTGAAATTCAGTCTTAGCGTTGAGCTAATGTATGCTCGTGGGATTCAGTCTTGGGCTAAGGCATGCTTCTGAAATTTAGTCTTAGCTTTGAGCTAATGTATGCTTCTGAAATTTGGTCTTAGCGTTGAGCTAATGTATGCTCGTGGGATTCAGTCTTAGGCTAAGGCATGCTTCTGAAAATTTAGTCCTAGCCTTGAGCTAATGTATGCTTGTGGAATTTAGTCTTGGGCTAAGGCATGCTTCTGTTTAGTCTTAGCTTTGAGCTAATGTATGCTTCTGAAATTCAGTCTTAGCCTGAAGCTAATGTATGCTTGTGGAATTTAGCCTTGAGCTAATGTATGCTTGTGGAATTTAGTTTTGGGCTAAGGCATGCTTCTGAAATTTAGTCTTAGCGTTGAGCTAATGTATGCTCTGAAATTTAGTCTTAGCGTTGAGCTAATGTACGCTCGTGGGATTCAGTCTTGGGCTAAGGCATGCTTCTGAAATTTAGTCTTAGCTTTGAGCTTATGTATGCTTCTGAAATTTAGTCTTAGCTTTGAGCTTATGTATGCTTCTGAAATTTAGTCTTAGCGTTGAGCTAATGTATGCTCGTGGAATTTAGTCTTGGGCTAAGGCATGCTTCTGGAATTTAGTCTTAGCTTTGAGCTAATGTATGCTTCTGAAATTCAGTCTTAGCCTTAAGCTAATGTATGCTCATGGAATTTAGCCTTGAGCTAATGTATGCTTGTGGAATTTAGTTTTGGGCTAAGGCGTGCTTCTGAAAATTCGCCCCAGGCTAAGGCATGCTCGTGGAATTTAGTCTTAAGCTAAGGCATGCTTCTGAAATTTAGTCTTACGCTAAGGCATGCTTCTGAAATTTAGTCTTAGCCTTGAGCTAATGTATGCTTGTGGAATTCAGTCTTGGGCTAAGGCATGCTTCTGAGAATTCGCCTCAGGCTAAGGCATGCTTCTGAAAATTTAGTCTTAGCGTTGAGCTAATGTATGCTTGTGGAATTTAGTCTTGGGCTAAGGCATGCTTCTGAAATTTAGTCTTAGCTTTGAGCTAATGTATGCTTCTGAAATTTAGTCTTAGCCTTAAGCTAATGTATGCTTGTGGAATTTAGTCTTAGCCTTAAGCTAATGTATGCTTGTGGAATTTAGTCTTGGGCTAAGGCATGCTTCTGAAATTTAGTCTTAGCTTTGAGCTAATGTATGCTTGTGGAATTCAGTTTTGGGCTAAGGCATGCTTCTGAAAATTCGCCCCAGGCTAAGGCATGCTCGTAGAATTTAGTCTCAAGCTAAGGCATGCTTCTGAAATTTAGTCTTACGCTAAGGCATGTTTCTGAAATTTAGTCTTACGCTAAGGCATGCTTCTGAAATTTAGTCTTAGCCTTGAGCTAATGTATGCTTGTGGAATTTAGTCTTGGGCTAAGGCATGCTTCTGAAATTTAGTCTTAGCTTTGAGCTAATGTATGCTTCTGAAATTTAGTATTAGCCTTAAGCTGATGTATGCTCGTGGAATTTAGCCTCAAGCTAATGTATGCTTGTGGAATTTAGTCTTGGGCTAAGGCATGCTTCTGAAATTTAGTCTCAGCTTTGAGCTAATGTATGCTTCTGAAATTTAGTCTTAGCTTTGAGCTAATGTATGCTTGTGGAATTTAGTCTTGGGCTAAGGCATGCTTCTGAAATTTAGTCTTAGCGTTGAGCTAATGTATGCTTGTGGAATTCAGTCTTGGGCTAAGGCATGCTTCTGAAATTCAGTCTAAGCTTTGAGCTAATGTATGCTTCTGAAATTTAGTCTTAGCCTTAAGCTAATGTATGCTTGTGGAATTTAGTCTTAGGCTGAGGCATGCTTCTGAAATTTAGTCTCAGCTTTGAGCTAATGTATGCTTCTGAAATTTAGTCTTAGCCTTAAGCTAATGTATGCTTTTGAAATTTAGTCTTAGGCTAAGGCATGCTTCTGAAAATTAACCTTAGGCTAAGGCTTGCTTCTGAAATTTAGTCTTAGCTTTGAGCTAATGTATGCTTGTGGAATTCAGTCTTGGGCTAAGGCATGCTTCTGAAATTCAGTCTTAGCGTTGAGCTAATGTATGCTTGTGGAATTTAGTCTTGGGCTATGGCATGCTTCTGAGATTTAGTCTTAGCTTTGAGCTAATGTATGCTTTTGAAATTTAGTCTTAGCGTTGAGCTAACGTATGCTTGTGGAATTTAGTCTTAGGCTAAGGCATGCTTCTGAGAATTAACCTTAGGCTAAGGCTTGCTTCTGAAATTTAGTCTTAGCTTTGAGCTAATGTATGCTTGTGGAATTCAGTCTTGGGCTAAGGCATGCTTCTGAAATTTAGTCTTAGCTTTGAGCTAATGTATGCTTCTGAAATTTAGTCTTGGCGTTGAGCTAATGTATGCTCGTGGGATTCAGTCTTAGGCTAAGGCATGCTTCTGAAAATTTAGTCTTAGCCTTGAGCTAATGTATGCTTGTGGAATTTAGTCTTGGGCTAAGGCATGCTTCTGTTTAGTCTTAGCTTTGAGCTAATGTATGCTTCTGAAATTCAGTCTTAGCCTGAAGCTAATGTATGCTTGTGAAATTTAGCCTTGAGCTAATGTATGCTTCTGAAATTCAGTCTTAGCCTGAAGCAAATGTATGCTTGTGGAATTTAGCCTTGAGCTAATGTATGCTTGTGGAATTTAGTTTTGGGCTAAGGCATACTTCTGAAGTTTAGTCTTAGCGTTGAGCTAATGTATGCTTGTGGAATTTAAACTTAGGCTAAGGCATGCTTCTGAAAATTAACCTTAGGCTAAGGCTTGCTTCTGAAATTTAGTCTTAGCTTTGAGCTAATGTATGCTTCTGAAATTTAGTCTTGGCGCTGAGCTAATGTATGCTCGTGGGATTCAGTCTTAGGCTAAGGCATGCTTCTGAAAATTTAGTCTTAGCCTTGAGCTAATGTATGCTTGTGGAATTCAGCCTTGGGCTAAGGCATGCTTCTGTTTAGTCTTCGCTTTGAGCTAATGTATGCTTCTGAATTTCAGTCTTAGCCTGAAGCTAATGTATGCTTGTGGAATTTAGCCTTGAGCTAATGGTTGCTTCTGAAATTCAGTCTTAGCCTGAAGCTAATGTATGCTTGTGGAATTTAGTTTTGGGCTAAGGCATGCTTCTGAAATTTAGTCTTAGCTTTGAGCTAATGTATGCTTTTGAAATTTAGTCTTAGCGTTGAGCTAATGTATGCTTGTGGAATTTAGTCTTAGGCTAAGGCATGCTTCTGAAAATTAACCTTAGGCTAAGGCTTGCTTCTGAAATTTAGTCTTAGCTTCGAGCTAATGTATGCTTGTGGAATTCAGTCTTGGGCTAAGGCATGCTTCTGAAATTTAGTCTTAGCTTTGAGCTAATGTATGCTTCTGAAATTTAGTCTTAGTGTTGAGCTAATGTATGCTCGTGGGATTCAGTCTTAGGCTAAGGCTTGCTTCTGAAATTTAGTCTTAGCTTTGAGCTAATGTATGCTTCTGAAATTTAGTCTTGGCGTTGAGCTAATGTATGCTCGTGGGATTCAGTCTTAGGCTAAGGCATGCTTCTGAAAATTTAGTCTTAGCCTTGAGCTAATGTATGCTTGTGGAATTTAGTCTTGGGCTAAGGCATGCTTCTGTTTAGTCTTAGCTTTGAGCTAATGTATGCTTCTGAAATTCAGTCTTAGCCTGAAGCTAATGTATGCTTGTGGAATTTAGCCTTGAGCTAATGTGTGCTTCTGAAATTCAGTCTTAGCCTGAAGCTAATGTATGCTTGTGGAATTTAGCCTTGAGCTAATGTATGCTTGTGGAATTTAGTTTTGGGCTAAGGCATGCTTCTGAAATTTAGTCTTAGCGTTGAGCTAATGTATGCTTCTGAAATTTAGTCTTAGCGTTGAGCTAATGTGTGCTCGTGGGATTCAGTCTTAGGCTAAGGCATGCTTCTGAAAATTTAGTCTTAGCCTTGAGCTAATGTATGCTTGTGGAATTTAGTCTTAGCGTTGAGCTAATGTATGCTCGTGGGATTCAGTCTTAGGCTAAGGCATGCTTCTGAAATTTAGT
This sequence comes from Phytoseiulus persimilis, assembly GCA_037576195.1. Classification (NCBI taxonomy): domain Eukaryota; kingdom Metazoa; phylum Arthropoda; class Arachnida; order Mesostigmata; family Phytoseiidae; genus Phytoseiulus; species Phytoseiulus persimilis. Next base: position 53,652 of record CM075103.1, on the reverse strand, counting down.
CTTAGCTTGAGCAATTTAGTCTTAGGCTAAGGCATGCTTCTGAAAATTAGCCTCAGTCTTGAAATAACATTGGCTGTTTTCGAAGTTTAGTCTTAGCCTTGAGCTGATGTATGCTTCTGAAAATTCGCCTTAGGCTAATGTATGCTTCTGAAATTTAGTCTTAGGCTAAGGCATGCTTCTGAAATTTAGTCTTAGCGTTGAGCTAATGTATGCTTGTGGAATTTGGTCTTGGGCTAAGGCATGCTCCTGGAATTTAGTCTTAGCGTTGAGCTAATGTATGCTTGTGGAATTCAGTCTTGGGCTAAGGCATGCTTCTGAAATTTAGTCTTAGCGTTGAGCTAATGTATGCTTGTGGAATTTAGTCTTGGGCTAAGGCATGCTTCTGAAATTCAGTCTTAGCTTTGAGCTAATGTATGCTTCTGAAATTTAGTCTTAGCCTTAAGCTAATGTGTGCTTGTGGAATTTAGTCTTGGGCTAAGGCATGCTTCTGAAATTTAGTCTTAGCTTTGAGCTCATGTATGCTTCTGAAATTTAGTCTTAGCTTTGAGCTAATGTATGCTTGTGGAATTTAGTCTTAGGCTGAGGCATGCTTCTGAAAATTCGCCTCAGGCTAAGGCTTGCTCCTGAAATTTAGTCTCAGCTTTGAGCTGATGTATGCTTCTGAAATTCGGTCTCAGCGTTGAGCTAATGTATGCTTGTGGAATTTGGTCCTGAGCTAAGGCACGCTCCTGAAATTTACTCTCAGCTTTGAGCTAATGTATGCTTCTGAAATTTAGTCTTAGCGTTGAGCTAATGTATGCTTGTGGAACTTAGTCTTAAGCTAAGGCATGCTTCTGAAAATTAGCCTCAGGCTAAGGCTTGCTCCTGAAATTTAGTCTTAGCTTTGAGCTAATGTATGCTTGTGGAATTTAGTCTTAGGCTGAGGCATGCTTCTGAAAATTCGCCTCAGGCTAAGGCATGCTTCTGAAATTTAGTCTTAGCGTTGAGCTAATGTATGCTTGTGGAATTTAGTCTTAAGCTAAGGCATGCTTCTGGAAATTAGCCTCAGCCTTGAGCTAAGGTTGGCTGTTTTCGAAATTTAGTCTTAGCTTTGAGCTAATGTATGCTTCTGAAATTTGGTCTTAGCGTTGAGCTGATGTATGCTTGTGGAATTTAGTCTTAGGCTGAGGCATGCTTCTGAAATTTAGTCTTAGCTTTGGGCTAACGTATGCTTCTGAAATTTAGTCTTAGCGTTGAGCTAATGTATGCTTGTGGAATTTAGTCTTAGGCTAAGGCATGCTTCTGAAAAATAGCCTCAGCCTTGAGCTAAGGTTGGCTGTTTTCGAAATTTAGTCTTAGCCTTGAGCTGATGTATGCTTCTGAAAATTCGCCTTAGGCTAATGTATGCTTGTGGAATTTAGTCTCAGGCTGAGGCATGCTTCTGAAAATTCGCCTCAGGCTAAGGCTTGCTCCTGAAATTTAGTCTTAGCTTTGAGCTAATGTATGCTTGTGGAATTTAGTCTTAGGCTGAGGCATGCTTCTGAAAATTCGCCTCAGGCTAAGGCTTGCTCCTGAAATTTAGTCTCAGCTTTGAGCTGATGTATGCTTCTGAAATTTAGTCTCAGCTTTGAGCTAATGTATGCTTCTGAAATTTAGTCTTAGCGTTGAGCTAATGTATGCTTGTGGAATTTAGTCTTAAGCTAAGGCATGCTTCTGAAAATTAGCCTCAGGCTAAGGCTTGCTCCTGAAATTTAGTCTTAGCTTTGAGCTAATGTATGCTTGTGGAATTTAGTCTTAGGCTGAGGCATGCTTCTGAAAATTCGCCTCAGGCTAAGACATGCTTCTGAAATTTAGTCTTAGCGTTGAGCTAATGTATGCTTGTGGAATTTAGTCCTAAGCTAAGGCATGCTTCTGAAAATTAGCCTCAGCCTTGAGCTAAGGTTGGCTGTTTTCGAAATTTAGTCTTAGCTTTGAGCTAATGTATGCTTCTGAAATTTGGTCTTAGCGTTGAGCTAATGTATGCTTGTGGAATTTAGTCTTAGGCTGAGGCATGCTTCTGAAATTTAGTCTTAGCTTTGAGCTAACGTATGCTTCTGAAATTTAGTCTTAGCTTTGAGCTAATGTATGCTTGTGGAATTCAGTCTTGGGCTAAGGCATGCTTTTGAAATTTAGTCTTAGCGCTGAGCTACTGTATGCTTGTAGAATTTAGTCTTGGGCTAAGGCATGCTTCTGAAATTCAGTCTTAGCTTTGAGCTAATGTATGCTTCTGAAATTTCGTCTTAGCCTTAAGCTAATGTATGCTTGTGGAATTAAGTCTAAGGCTGAGGCATGCTTCTGAAATTTAGTGTCAGCTTTGAGCTAATGTATGCTTCTGAAATTGAGTCTTAGCCTTAAGCTAATGTATGCTTGTGGAATTTAGTCTTGGGCTAAGGCATGCTTCTGAAATTCAGTCTTAGCTTTGAGCTAATGTATGCTTCTGAAATTTAGTCTTAGACTTAAGCTAATGTATGCTTGTGGAATTTAGCCTTGAGCTAATGTATGCTTGTGGAATTTAGTCTTAGCGTTGAGCTAATGTAAGCTTGTGGAATTTAGTCTTAGGCTGAGGCCTGCTTCTGAAAATTCGCCTCAGGCTAAGGCTTGCTCCTGAAATTTAGTCTTAGCTTTGAGCGAATTTATGCTTGTGGAATTTAGTCTCAGGCTGAGGCATGCTTCTGAAATTTAGTCTTAGCTTTGAGCTGATGTATGCTTGTGGAATTCAGTCTTAAGCTAAGGCATGCTTCTGAAATTTAGTCTTAGCTTTGAGCTAATGTATGCTTCTGAAATTTAGTCTTAGCCTTACGCTAATGTATGCTTGTGGAATTTGGTCTTGAGCTAAAGCATGCTTCTGAAATTTAGTCTTAGCTTTGAGCTAACGTATGCTTCTGAAATTTAGTCTTAGCGTTGAGCTAATGTATGCTTGTGGAATTTAGTCTTGGGCTAAGGCATGCTTCTGAAATTTGATCTTAGCTTTGAGCTAATGTATGCTTCTGAAATTTAGTCTTAGCGTTGAGCTAAGGCATGCTCCTGAAATTTAGTCTTAGCGTTGAGCTAATGTATGCTTGTGGCATTTAGTCTTAGGCTAAGGCATGCTTCTGAAAATTAGCCTCAGTCTTGAGCTAACATTGGCTGTTTTCGAAGTTTAGTCTTAGCCTTGAGCTGATGTATGCTTCTGAAAATTCGCCTCAGGCTCATGTATGCTTCTGAAATTTAGTCTTAGGCTAAGGCATGCTTCTGAAATTTAGTCTTAGCGTTGAGCTAATGTATGCTTGTGGAATTTAGTCTTGGGCTAAGGCATGCTTCTGAAATTTAGTCTTAGCTTTGAGCTCATGTATGCTTCTGAAATTTAGTCTTAGCTTTGAGCTAATGTATGCTTGTGGAATTCAGTCTTGGGCTAAGGCATGCTTTTGAAATTTAGTCTTAGCGCTGAGCTACTGTATGCTTGTGGAATTTAGTCTTGGGCTAAGGCATGCTTTTGAAATTTAGTCTTAGCGCTGAGCTACTGTATGCTTGTGGAATTTAGTCTTGGGCTAAGGCATGCTTCTGAAATTCAGTCTTCGCTTTGAGCTAATGTATGCTTCTGAAATTTCGTCTTAGCCTTAAGCTAATGTATGCTTGTGGAATTAAGTCTGAGGCTGAGGCATGCTTCTGAAATTTAGTGTCAGCTTTGAGCTAATGTATGCTTGTGGAATTTAGTCTTAAGCTAAGGCATACTTCTGAAAATTAGCCTCAGGCTAAGGCTTGCTCCTGAAATTTAGTCTTAGCTTTGAGCTAATGTATGCTTGTGGAATTTAGTCTTAGGCTGAGGCATGCTTCCGAAAATTCGCCTCAGGCTAAGGCATGCTTCTGAAATTTAGTCTTAGCGTTGAGCTAATGTATGCTTGTGGAATTTAGTCTCAAGCTAAGGCATGCTTCTGAAAATTAGCCTCAGCCTTGAGCTAAGGTTGGCTGTTTTCGAAATTTAGTCTTAGCTTTGAGCTAATGTATGCTTCTGAAATTTGGTCTTAGCGTTGAGCTAATGTATGCTTGTGGAATTTAGTCTTAGGCTGAGGCATGCTTCTGAAATTTAGTCTTAGCTTTGAGCTAACGTATGCTTCTGAAATTTAGTCTTAGCGTTGAGCTAATGTATGCTTGTGGAATTTAGTCTTAGGCTAAGGCATGCGTCTGAAATTTAGCCTCAGCCTTGAGCTAAGGTTGGCTGTTTTCGAAATTTAGTCTTAGCCTTGAGCTAATGTATGCTTCTGAAAATTCGCCTTAGGCTAATCTATGCTTGTGGAATTTAGTCTTAGCTTTGAGCTAACGTATGCTTCTGAAATTTAGTCTTAGCGTTGAGCTAATGTATGCTTGTGGAATTTAGTCTTAGGCTAAGGCATGCTTCTGAAAAATAGCCTCAGCGTTGAGCTAATGTATGCTTGTGGAATTCAGTCTTGGGCTAAGGCATGCTTCTGAAATTTAGTCTTAGCGTTGAGCTAATGTCTGCTTGTGGAATTTAGTCTTGGGCTAAGGCATGCTTCTGAAATTCCGTCCTAGCTTTGAGCTAATGTATGCTTCTGAATTTAGTCTTAGCCTTAAGCTAATGTGTGCCTTGTGGAATTTAGTCTTGGGCTAAGGCATGCTTCTGAAATTTAGTCTTAGCTTTGAGCTCATGTATGCTTCTGAAATTTAGTCTTAGCTTTGAGCTAATGTATGCTTGTGGAATTTAGTCTTAGGCTGAGGCATGCTTCTGAAAATTCGCCCAGGCTAAGGCTGCTCCTGAAATTTAGTCTCAGCTTTGAGCTGATGTATGCTTCTGAAATTTGGTCTCAGCGTTGAGCTAATGTATGCTTGTGGAATTTGGTCCTGAGCTAAGGCACGCTCTGAAATGTAGTCTTAGCTTTGAGCTAATGCATGCTTCTGAAATTTAGTCTTAGCGTTGAGCTAATGTATGCTTGTGGAATTTAGTCTTAAGCTAAGGCATACTTCTGAAAATTAGCCTCAGGCTAAGGCTTGCTCCTGAAATTTAGTCTTAGCTTTGAGCTAATGTATGCTTGTGGAATTTAGTCTTAGGCTGAGGCATGCTTCTGAAAATTCGCCTCAGGCTAAGGCATGCTTCTGAAATTTAGTCTTAGCGTTGAGCTAATGTATGCTTGTGGAATTTAGTCTCAAGCTAAGGCATGCTTCTGAAAATTAGCCTCAGCCTTGAGCTAAGGTTGGCTGTTTTCGAAATTTAGTCTTAGCTTTGAGCTAATGTATGCTTCTGAAATTTGGTCTTAGCGTTGAGCTAATGTATGCTTGTAGAATTTAGTCTTAGGCTGAGGCATGCTTCTGAAATTTAGTCTTAGCTTTGAGCTAACGTATGCTTCTGAAATTTAGTCTTAGCGTTGAGCTAATGTATGCTTGTGGAATTTAGTCTTAGGCTAAGGCATGCTTCTGAAAAATAGCCTCAGCCTTGAGCTAAGGTTGGCTGTTTTCGAAATTTAGTCTTAGCCTTGAGCTGATGTATGCTTCTGAAAATTCGCCTTAGGCTAATGTATGCTTGTGGAATTTAGTCTTAAGCTAAGGCATGCTTCTGAAACTTAATCTTGGGCTAAGGCATGCTTCTGAAATTTAGTCTTAGCTTTGAGCTTATGTATGCTTCTGAAATTTAGTCTTAGCGTTGAGCTAATGTATGCTTGTGGAATTTAGTCTTAGGCTGAGGCATGCTTCTGAAAATTCGCCTCAGGCTAAGGCTTGCTCCTGAAATTTAGTCTTAGCTTTGAGCTAATTTATGCTTGTGGAATTTAGTCTTAGGCTGAGGCATGCTTCTGAAATTTAGTCTTAGCTTTGAGCCAATGTATGCTTGTGGAATTCAGTCTTGGGCTAAGGCATGCTTCTGAAATTTAGTCTTAGCTTTGAGCTAATGTATGCTTCTGAAATTTAGTCTTAGCGTTGAGCTAATGTATGCTTGTGGAATTTAGTCTCAGGCTAAGGCATGCTTCTGAAAATTAGCCTCAGTCTTGAAATAACATTGGCTGTTTTCGAAGTTTAGTCTTAGCCTTGAGCTGATGTATGCTTCTGAAAATTCGCCTTAGGCTAATGTATGCTTCTGAAATTTAGTCTTAGGCTAAGGCATGCTTCTGAAATTTAGTCTTAGCGTTGAGCTAATGTATGCTTGTGGAATTTGGTCTTGGGCTAAGGCATGCTCCTGAAATTTAGTCTTAGCGTTGAGCTAATGTATGCTTGTGGAATTCAGTCTTGGGCTAAGGCATGCTTCTGAAATTTAGTCTTAGCGTTGAGCTAATGTATGCTTGTGGAATTTAGTCTTCGGGCTAAGGCATGCTTCTGAAATTCAGTCTTAGCTTTGAGCTAATGTATGCTTCTGAAATTTAGTCTTAGCCTTAAGCTAATGTGTGCTTGTGGAATTTAGTCTTGGGCTAAGGCATGCTTCTGAAATTTAGTCTTAGCTTTGAGCTCATGTATGCTTCTGAATTTAGTCTTACTTTGAGCTAATGTATGCTTTGTGGAATTTAGTCTTAGGCTTGAGGCTATGCTTCTGAAAATTCGCCTCAGGCTAAGGCTTGCTCCTGAAATTTAGTCTCAGCTTAGTGAGCTGATGTAGGGCTTCCTGAAATTTGGTCCCAGCGTTGAGCTAATGTATGCTTGTGGAATTTGTGTCCGAGCTAAGGTCACGCTCTGAAATTTAGTCTCAGTTGAGCTAATGTATGCTTCGAAATTAGTCTTCGCGTTGAGCTACTGTCTGCTTGTGGAATTTGTCTTACGCTAAGGCAGCTTCTCGAAAATTAGCCCTCAGGCTAAGGCTTGCCCTGAAATTGTCTTAGCTTTGAGCTAATGTATGCTGTGGAATTAGTCTTAGGCTGAGGGCATGCTTCTGAAACATCGCTAGCTAATGTATGCTTGTGGAATTTGGTCTTGGGCTAAAGCATGCTTCTGAAATTTAGTTTTAGCTTTGAGCTAAGGTATGCTTCTGAAATTTAGCCTTAGCGTTGAGCTAATGTGTGCTTGTGGAATTTAGTCTTAGGCTAAGGCATGCTTCTGAAAAATAGCCTCAGCCTTGAGCTAAGGTTGGCTGTTTTCGAAATTTAGTCTTAGCCTTGAGCTGATGTATGCTTCTGAAAATTCGCCTTAGGCTAATGTATGCTTGTGGAATTTAGTCTTAAGCTAAGGCATGCTTCTGAAACTTAATCTTGGGCTAAGGCATGCTTCTGAAATTTAGTCTTAGCTTTGAGCTTATGTATGCTTCTGAAATTTAGTCTTAGCGTTGAGCTAATGTATGCTTGTGGAATTTAGTCTTAGGCTGAGGCATGCTTCTGAAAATTCGCCTCAGGCTAAGGCTTGCTCCTGAAATTTAGTCTTAGCTTTGAGCTAATTTATGCTTGTGGAATTTAGTCTTAGGCTGAGGCATGCTTCTGAAATTTAGTCTTAGCTTTGAGCCAATGTATGCTTGTGGAATTCAGTCTTGGGCTAAGGCATGCTTCTGAAATTTAGTCTTAGCTTTGAGCTAATGTATGCTTCTGAAATTTAGTCTTAGCGTTGAGCTAATGTATGCTTGTGGAATTTAGTCTCAGGCTAAGGCATGCTTCTGAAAATTAGCCTCAGTCTTGAATAACATTGGCTGTTTTCGAAGTTTAGTCTTAGCCTTGAGCTGATGTATGCTTCTGAAAATTCGCCTTAGGCTAATGTATGCTTCTGAAATTTAGTCTTAGGCTAAGGCATGCTTCTGAAATTTAGTCTTAGCGTTGAGCTAATGTATGCTTGTGGAATTTGGTCTTGGGCTAAGGCATGCTCCTGAAATTTAGTCTTAGCGTTGAGCTAATGTATGCTTGTGGAATTCAGTCTTGGGCTAAGGCATGCTTCTGAAATTTAGTCTTAGCGTTGAGCTAATGTATGCTTGTGGAATTTAGTCTCGGGCTAAGGCATGCTTCTGAAATTCAGTCTTAGCTTTGAGCTAATGTATGCTTCTGAAATTTAGTCTTAGCCTTAAGCTAATGTGTGCTTGTGGAATTTAGTCTTGGGCTAAGGCATGCTTCTGAAATTTAGTCTTAGCTTTGAGCTCATGTATGCTTCTGAAATTTAGTCTTAGCTTTGAGCTAATGTATGCTTGTGGAATTTAGTCTTAGGCTGAGGCATGCTTCTGAAAATTCGCCTCAGGCTAAGGCTTGCTCCTGAAATTTAGTCTCAGCTTTGAGCTGATGTATGCTTCTGAAATTCGGTCTCAGCGTTGAGCTAATGTATGCTTGTGGAATTCGGTCCTGAGCTAAGGCACGCTCCTGAAATTTAGTCTCAGCTTTGAGCTAATGTATGCTTCTGAAATTTAGTCTTAGCGTTGAGCTAATGTATGCTTGTGGAATTTAGTCTTAAGCTAAGGCATGCTTCTGAAAATTAGCCTCAGGCTAAGGCATGCTTTTGAAATTTAGTCTTAGCGCTGAGCTACTGTATGCTTGTGGAATTTAGTCTTGGCTAAGGCATGCTTCTGAAATTCAGTCTTAGCTTTGAGCTAATGTATGCTTCTGAAATTTCGTCTTAGCCTTAAAGCTAATGTATGCTTGTGGAATTAAGTCTAAGGCTGAGGCATGCTTCTGAAATGTAGTGTCAGCTTTGAGCTAATGTATGCTTCTGAAATTGAGTCTTAGCCTTAAGCTAATGTATGCTTGTGGAATTTAGTCTTGGGCTAGGCATGCTTCTGAAATTCAGTCTTAGCTTTGAGCTAATGTATGCTTCTGAAATTTAGTCTTAGACTTAAGCTAATGTATGCTTGTGGAATTAGCCTTGAGCTAATGTATGCTTGTGGAATTTAGTCTTAGCGTTGAGCTAATGTAAGCTTGTGGAATTTAGTCTTAGGCTGAGGCCTGCTTCTGAAATTCGCCTCAGGCTAAGGCTTGCTCCTTGAAATTTAGTCTTAGCTTGAGCGAATTTATGCTTGTGGAATTTAGTCTCAGGCTGAGGCATGCTTCTGAAATTTAGTCTTAGCTTTGAGCTGATGTATGCTTGTGGAATTCAGTCCTTAAGCTAAGGCATGCTTCTGAAATTTAGTCTTAGCTTTGAGCTAATGTATGCTTCTGAAATTTAGTCTTAGCCTTAAGCTAATGTATGCTTGTGGAATTTGGTCTTGAGCTAAAGCATGCTTCTGAAATTTAGTCTTAGCTTTGAGCTAACGTATGCTTCTGAAATTTAGTCTTAGCGTTGAGCTAATGTATGCTTGTGGAATTTAGTCTTGGGCTAAGGCATGCTTCTGAAATTTGATCTTAGCTTTGAGCTAATGTATGCTTCTGAAATTTAGTCTTAGCGTTGAGCTAAGGCATGCTCCTGAAATTTAGTCTTAGCGTTGAGCTAATGTATGCTTGTGGCATTTAGTCTTAGGCTAAGGCATGCTTCTGAAAATTAAGCCTCAGTCTTGAGCTAACATTGGCTGTTTTCGAAGTTTAGTCTTAGCCTTGAGCTGATGTATGCTTCTGAAAATTCGCCTTAGGCTCATGTATGCTTCTGAAATTTAGTCTTAGGCTAAGGCATGCTTCTGAAATTTAGTCTTAGCGTTGAGCTAATGTATGCTTGTGGAATTTAGTCTTGGGCTAAGGCATGCTCCTGAAATTAGTCTTAGCGTTGAGCTAATGTATGCTTGTGGAATTCAGTCTTGGGCTAAGGCATGCTTCTGAAATTTAGTCTCAGCGTTGAGCTAATGTATGCTTGTGGAATTTAGTCTTGGGCTAAGGCATGCTTCTGAAATTCAGTCTTAGCTTTGAGCTAATGTATGCTTCTGAAATTTAGTCTTAGGCTTAAGCTAATGTGTGCTTGTGGAATTTAGTCTTGGGCTAAGGCATGCTTCTGAAATTTAGTCTTAGCTTTGAGCTCATGTTGCTTCTGAAATTTAGTCTTTAGCTTTGAGCTAATGTATGCTTGTGGAATTTCGTCTTGGCTGAGGCATGCTTCTGAAAATTCGCATCAGGCTAAGGCATGCTTCTGAAATTTGTCCCTTAGCGTTTGAGCTAAGTATGCTTTTGGAATTTAGTCCTAAGCTAAGGCATGCTTCTGAAATTAGCCTCATCCTTGAGCTAAGTTTGGCTGTTTTCGAATTTAGTCTTAGCTTTGAGCCTAATGTATGCGTCTGAAATTTGGTCCTTAGCGTTGAGCTATGTAGGCTTGTGGAATTTAGTCTTAGGCTGAGGCAATGCTTCTGAAATTTAGTCTTAGCTTGAGCTCGATGCTTCTGAATTTAGTCGTTGATCTTTTAGCTATGTATGCTTGTGGAATTCAGTCTTGGGCTAAGGCATCTTTTGAAATTTAGTCCTTAGCGTTACTACTGTATGCTTGTGGAAAATTTAGTCTTAGAGGCTGAATTGCATGCTTCTGAAATTCAGTCTTAGCTTTGAGCTAATGTAATGCTTCTGAAATTTAGTCTTAGCGTTGAGCTAATGTATGCTGTGGAATTTAGTCTTAGGCTAAGGCATGCTTCTGAAAATTAGCCTCAGTCTTGAGCTACAGGTTGGCTGTTTTCGAAGTTTAGTCTTAGCCTTGAGCTGATGTATGCTTCTGAAAATTCGCCTTAGGCTAATGTATGCTTCTGAAATTAGTCTTAGGCTAAGGCATGCTTCTGAAATTTAGGTCTTAGCGTTGAAGCTAATGTATGCTTGTGGAATTTAGTCTTGGGCTAAGGCATGCTCCTGAAATTTAGTCTTAGCGTTGAGCTAATGTAATGCTTGTGGAATTCGTCTTGGGCTAAGGCATGCTTCTGAAATTTAGTCTTAGCGTTGAGCTAATGTATGCTTGTGGAATTTAGTCTTGGGCTAAGGCATGCTTCTGAAATTCAGTCTTAGCTTTGAGCTAATGTATGCTTCTGAAATTTAGTCTTAGCCTTAAGCTAATTTATGCTTGTAGGAATTCAGTCTTAGGCTGAGGCATGCGTCTGAAATTTAGTCTTAGCTTTGAGCTCATGTATGCTTCTGAAATTTAGTCTTACTTTGAGCTATGTAGCTGTGGAATTAGTCTTAGGCTGAGGCATGCTTCTGAAAATTCGCCCCAGGCTAAGGCTTGCTCCTGAAATTTAGTCTCAGCTTTGAGCTGATGTATGCTTCTGAAATTGGTCTCAGCGTTGAGCTAATGTATGCTGTGGAATTTGGTCCTGAGCTAAGGCTTGTGGAATTTAGTCTTAGGCTAAGGCATGCTTGAAATTTAGTCTTAGCTTTGAGCTAATGTATGCTTCTGAAATTAGTCTTAGCCTTGAGAGCTAATGTATGCTTGTGGAATTTAGTCTTGGGCTAAGGCATGCTTCTGAAATTTAGTCTTAGCGTTGAGCTAATGTATGCTTCTGAAATTTAGTCTTAGCGTTGAGCTAATGTATGCTGGAATTTAGTCTTGGTCTTAGGCTAAGGCATGCTTCTGAAATTTAGTCTTAGCCTTGAGCTAAGGCTATGCTTCTGAAATTTAGTCTTAGCTTTGAGCTAATGTATGCTTTGTGGATTCAGTCTTGGGCTGAGGCATGCTTCTGAAATTCAGTCTCAGCTTTGAGCTAATGTATGCTTCTGAAATTTAGTCTTAGCGTTAAGCTAATTCATGCTTGTGGAATTTAGTCTTGGGCTAAGGCATGCTTCTGAAATTCAGTCTAATCGTTAAGCTAACTCATGCTTCTGAAATTTAGTCTTAGCCTTAAGCTAATGTATGCTTGTGGAATTTAGTCTTAGGCTGAGGCATGCTTCTGAAATTTAGTCTTAGGCTAAGGCATGCTTCTGAAATTTAGTCTTAGCGTTGGGCTAATGTATGCTTGTGGAATTTAGTCTTGGGCTAAGGCATGCTCCTGAAATTTAGTCTTAACGTTAAGCTAATTCATGCTTCTGAAGTTTAGTCTTAGCCTTGAGCTAATGTATGCTTGTGGAATTTAGTCTTAGGCTGAGGCATGCTTCTGAAATTTAGTCTCAGCTTTGAGCTAATGCATGCTTCTGAAATTTAGTCTTAGCGTTGAGCTAATGTGTGCTTGTGGAATTAAGTCTTGGGCTAAGGCATGCTTCTGAAATTTAGTCTTAGCTTTGAGCTAATGTATGCTTCTTAAATTCAGTCTTAGCGTTGAGCTAATGTAAGCTTGTGGAATTTAGTCTTAGGCTAAGGCATGCTTCTGAAAATTAGCCTTCGGCTGTGGCTTGCTTCTGAAATTTAGTCTCAGCTTTGAGGTAATGTATGCTTCTGAAATTTAGTCTTAGGCTGAGGCATGCTCCTGAGAATTTAGTCTTAGCCTTGTGCTAATGTATGCTTGTGGAATTTAGTCTTGGGCCAAGGCATGCTTCCAAAATTTAGTCTTAGCTTTGGGCTAATGTATGCTTCTGAAATTTAGTCTTAGCCTGAAGCTAATGTATGCTTGTGGAATTCAGCTTTGACCTAATGTATGCTTGTGGAATTTAGTTTTGGGCTAAGGCATGCTTCTGAAATTTAGTCTTAGCGTTGAGCTAATGTATGCTTCTGAAATTTAGTCTTAGCGTTGAGCTAATGTATGCTTCTGAAATTTAGTCTTAGCGTTGAGCTTATGTGTGCTTGTGGAATTTAGTCTTGGGCTAAGGCATGCTTCTGAAAATTCGCCTTAGGCTAGGGCATGCTTCTGAAAATTAGCCTAAGCCTTGAGCTAAGGTTGGCTGTTTTTGAAATTTAGCCTTAGCCTTGAGCTAATGTATGCTTGTGGAATTTAGTCTTAAGCTAAGGTATGCTTCTGAAATTTAGTCTTAGCTTTAAGCTAATGTATGCTTGTGGAATTCAGTCTTAGGCTAAGGCTTGCTTCTGAAATTTAGTCTAAGGCTAAGGCATGCTTCTGAAAATTTAGTCTTAGCCTTGAGCTAATGTATGCTTGTGGAATTTAGTCTTAAGCAAAGGCATGCTTCTGAAAATTCGCCTTAGGCTAATGTATGCTTGTGGGATTTAGTCTTAGGCTAAGGCATGCTTCTGGAAACTCGCCTTTGGCCAAGGCATGCTTCTGAAAATTCGCCTTAGCTTTGAGCTAATGTATGCTTGTGGAATTCGGTCTTGGGCTAAGGCTTGCTTCTGAAATTTAGTCTTAGCGTTGAGCTGATGTATGCTTGTGGAATTTAGTCTTGGGCTAAGGCATGCTTCTGAAATTCAGTCTTAGCTTTGAGCTAATGTATGCTTCTGAAATTTAGTCTTAGCCTTAAGCTAATGTATGCTTGTGGAATTTAGTCTTGGGCTAAGGCATGCTTCTGAAATTTAGTCTTAGCTTTGAGCTAATGTATGCTTCTGAAATTAAGTCTTAGCCTGAAGCTAATGTATGCTTGTGGAATTCAGCCTTGACCTGATGTATGCTTGTGGAATTTAGTTTTGGGCTAAGGCATGCTTCTGAAATTTAGTCTTAGCGTTGAGCTAATGTATGCATCTGAAATTTAGTCTTAGCGTTGAGCTAATGTATGCATCTGAAATTTAGTCTTAGCGTTGAGCTGATGTATGCTTGTGGAATTTAGTTTTGGGCCAAGGCATGCTTCTGAAAATTAGCCTTAGCCTTGAGCTAAGGTTGGCTGTTTCTGAAATTTAGCCTTAGCCTTGAGCTAATGTATGCTTGTGGAATTTAGTCTTAAGCTAAGGTATGCTTCTGAAATTTAGTCTTAGCTTTGAGCTAATGTATGCTTGTGGAATTCAGTCTTAGGCTAAGGCTTGCTTCTGAAATTTAGTCTTAGGCTAAGGCATGCTTCTGAAAATTTAGTCGTAGCCTTGAGCTAATGTATGCTTGTGGAATTCAGTCTTAAGCTAAGGCATGCTTCTGAAAATTCGCCTTAGGCCAAGGCATGCTTCCGAAAATTCGCCCTAGCTTTGAGCTAATGTATGCTTGTGGAATTCAGTCTTAGGCTAAGGCTTGCTTCTGAAATTCAGTCTTAGCTTTGAGCTAAAGTATGCTTCTGAAATTTAGTCTTAGCCTTAAGCTAATGTATGCTTGTGGAATTTAGTCTTGGGCTGAGGCATGCTTCTGAAATCGAGTCTTCGCTTTGAGCTAATGTATGCTTCTGAAATTTAGTCTTAGCCTGAAGCTAATGTATGCTTGTGAAATTTAGCCTTGAGCTAATGTATGCTTATGGAATTTAGTTTTGGGCTAAGGCATGCTTCTGAAAATTCGCCTCAGGCTAAGGCATGCTTCTGAAATTCAGTCTTAGCCTTAAGCTAATGTATGCTTGTGGAATTTAGTCTTGGGCTAAGGCATGCTTCTGAAATTTGGTCTTAGCTTTGAGCTAATGTGTGCTTCTGAAATTTGGTCTTAGCCTTAAGCTAATGTATGCTTGTAGAATTTAGTCTTAGGCTGAGGCATGCTTCTGAAAATTCGCCTCAGGCTAAGGCATGCTTCTGAAATTTAGTCTTAGGCTGAGTGCTGCTTCTGAAAATTCGCCTCAGGCTAAGGCATGCTTCTGAAATTTAGTCTTAGCGTCGAGCTAATGTATGCTTCTGAAATTTAGTCTTGGCGTTGAGCTAATGTAGGCTTGTGGAATTTAGTCTTAGGCTGAGGCATGCTTCTGAAAATTCGCCTCAGGCTAAGGCATGCTTCTGAAATTTAGTCTTAGCTTTGAGCAAATGTATGCTTCTGAAATTTAGTCGTAGCCTGAAGCTAATGTATGCTTGTGGAATTTAGCCTTGAGCTAATGTATGCTTATGGAATTTAGTCTTGGGCTAAGGCATGCTTCTGAAATTCAGTCTTAGCTTTGAGCTAATGTATGCTTCTGAAATTTAGTCTTAGCCTTAAGCTAATGTATGCTTGTGGAATTTAGTCTTGGGCTAAGGCATGCTTCTGAAATTGAGTCTTAGCTTTGAGCTAATGTATGCTTCTGAAATTTAGTCTTAGCGTTGAGCTAATGTAGGCTTGTGGAATTCAGTCTTAGGCTGAGGCATGCTTCTGAAAATTCGCCTCAGGCTAAGGCATGCTTCTGAAATTTAGTCTTAGCTTTGAGCTAATGTATGCTTCTGAAATTTAGTCTTAGCCTGAAGCTAGTGTATGCTTGTGGAATTTAGCCTTGAGCTAATGTATGCTTATGGAATTTAGTCTTGGGCTAAGGCATGCTTCTGAAATTCAGTCTCAGCTTTGAGCTAATGTATGCTTCTGAAATTTAGTCTTAGCCTTAAGTTAATGTATGCTTGTGGAATTTAGTCTTGGGCTAAGGCATGCTTCTGAAATTGAGTCTTAGCTTTGAGCTAATGTATGCTTCTGAAATTTAGTCTTAGCCTGAAGCTAATGTATGCTTGTGGAATTTAGCCTTGAGCTAATGTATGCTCATGGAATTTAGTTTTGGGCTAAGGCATGCTTCTGAAAATTCGCCTCAGGCTAAAGCATGCTTCTGAAATTCAGTCTTAGCCTTAAGCTAATGTATGCTTGTGGAATTTAGTCTTGGGCTAAGGCATGCTTCTGAAATTTGGTCTTAGCTTTGAGCTAATGTGTGCTTCTGAAATTTGGTCTTAGCCTTAAGCTAATGTATGCTTGTGGAATTTAGTCTCAGGCTGAGGCATGCTTCTGAAAATTCGCCTCAGGCTAAGGCATGCTTCTGAAATTTAGTCTTAGGCTGAGTGCTGCTTCTGAAAATTCGCCTCAGGCTAAGGCATGCTTCTGAAATTTAGTCTCAGCTTTGAGCTAATGTATGCTTCTGAAATTTAGTCTTAGCCTGAAGCTAATGTATGCTTGTGGAATTCAGCCTTGAGCTAATGTATGCTTATGGAATTTAGTTTTGGGCTAAAGCATGCTTCTGAAAATTCGCCTCAGGCTAAGGCATGCTTCTGAAATTCAGTCTTAGCCTTAAGCTAATGTATGCTTGTGGAATTTAGTCTTGGGCTAAGGCATGCTCCTGAAATTTAGTCTTAGCTTTGAGCTAATGTATGCTTCTGAAATTTGGTCTTAGCCTTAAGCAAATTTTTGCTTGTGGAATTTAGTCTCAGGCTGAGGCATGCTTCTGAAAATTTGCCTCAGGCTAATGTATGCTTCTGAAATTTAGTCTTAGCGTTGAGCTAATGTATGCTTGTGGAATTTAGTCTTAAGCTAAGGCATGCTCCTGAAAATTAGCCTCAGCCTTGAGCTAAGGTTGGCTGTTTTCGAAATTTAGTCTTAGCTTCGAGCTAATGTATGCTTCTGAAATTTGGTCTTAGCGTTGAGCTGATGTTTGCTTGTGGAATTTAGTATTGGGCTAAGGCATGCTTCTGGCATTTAGTCTTAGCTTTGAGCTAATGTATGCTTCTGGAATTCAGCCTTAGCGTTGAGCTAATGTATGCTTGTGGAATTTAGTCTAAAGCCAAGGCATGCTTCTGCAAATTAGCCTCAGCCTTGAGCTAAGGTTGGCTGTTTTCGAAATTTAGTCTTAGCTTTGAGCTGATGTATGCTTGTGGAATTTAGTCTTGGGCTGAGGCATGCTTCTGAAATTTAGTCTTAGCGTTGAGCTAATGTATGCTTGTGGAATTTAGCCTCAGGCTAAGGCATGCTCCTGAAATTTAGTCTTAGCGTTGAGCTAATGTTTGCTTGTGGAATTTAGTCTCAGGCTGAGGCACGCTTCTGAGAATTCGCCTTAGGCTAAGGCATGCTTCTGAAAATTCAGTCTTAGCGTTGAGCTAATGTATGCTTTTGAAATTTGGTCTTAGCGTTGAGCTAATGTATGCTCGTGGAATTTAGTCTTGGGCTAAGGCATGCGTCTGAAATTTGGTCTTAGCGTTGAGCTAATGTATGCTTGTGGAATTTAGTCTTAAGCTAAGGCATGCTCCTGAAAATTAGCCTCAGCCTTGAGCTAAGGTCGGCTGTTTTCGAAATTTAGTCTTAGCTTCGAGCTAATGTATGCTTCTGAAATTTGGTCTTAGCGTTGAGCTGATGTTTGCTTGTGGAATTTAGTATTGGGCTAAGGCATGCTTCTGGCATTTAGTCTTAGCTTTGAGCTAATGTATGCTTCTGAAATTTAGCCTTAGCGTTGAGCTAATGTATGCTTGTGGAATTTAGTCTTAAGCTAAGGCATGCTTCTGAAAATTAGCCTCAGCCTTGAGCTAAGGTTGGCTGTTTTCGAAATTTAGTCTTAGCTTTGAGCTGATGTATGCTTGTGGAATTTAGTCTTGGGCTAAGGCATGCTTCTGAAATTTAGTCTTAGCGTTGAGCTAATGTATGCTTGTGGAATTTAGCCTCAGGCTAAGGCATGCTCCTGAAATTTAGTCTTAGCGTTGAGCTAATGTTTGCTTGTGGAATTTAGTCTCAGGCTGAGGCACGCTTCTGAAAATTCGCCTCAGGCTAAGGCATGCTTCTGAAAATTCAGTCTTAGCGTTGAGCTAATGTATGCTTCTGAAATTTGGTCTTAGCGTTGAGCTAATGTATGCTTGTGGAATTTAGTCTTGGGCTAAGGCATGCTTCTGAAATTTGGTCTTAGCGTTGAGCTAATGTATGCTTGTGGAATTTAGTCTTAGGCTAAGGCATGCTTCTGAAAATTCGCCTTCGGCCAAGGCATGCTTCTGAAAATTCGCCTTCGGCCAAGGCATGCTTCTGAAAATTAGCCTCAGCCTTGAGCTAAGGTTGGCTGTTTTCGAAATTTAGTCTTAGCTTTGAGCTGATGTTTGCTTGTGGAATTTAGTCTCAGGCTGAGGCACGCTTCTGAAAATTCGCCTCAGGCTAAGGCATGCTTCTGAAAATTCAGTCTTAGCGTTGAGCTAATGTATGCTTCTGAAATTTGGTCTTAGCGTTGAGCTAATGTATGCTTGTGGAATTTAGTCTTGGGCTAAGGCATGCTTCTGAAATTTGGTCTTAGCGTTGAGCTAATGTATGCTTGTGGAATTTAGTCTTAGGCTAAGGCATGCTTCTGAAAATTCGCCTTCGGCCAAGGCATGCTTCTGAAAATTCGCCTCAGCTTTGAGCTAATGTATGCTTGTGGAATTCAGTCTTGGGCTAAGGCTTGCTTCTGAAATTTAGTCTTAGCGTTGAGCTAATGTATGCTTGTGGAATTTAGTCTTGGGCTAAGGCATGCTTCTCAAATTCAGTCTTAGCTTTGAGCTAATGTATGCTTCTGAAATTTAGCCTTAGCGTTGAGCTAATGTATGCTTGTGGAATTTAGTCTTAAGCTAAGGCATGCTTCTGAAAATTAGCCTCAGCCTTGAGCTAAGGTTGGCTGTTTTCGAAATTTAGTCTTAGCTTTGAGCTGATGTATGCTTGTGGAATTTAGTCTTGGGCTAAGGCATGCTTCTGAAATTTAGTCTTAGCGTTGAGCTAATGTATGCTTGTGGAATTTAGCCTCAGGCTAAGGCATGCTCCTGAAATTTAGTCTTAGCGTTGAGCTAATGTTTGCTTGTGGAATTTAGTCTCAGGCTGAGGCACGCTTCTGAAAATTCGCCTCAGGCTAAGGCATGCTTCTGAAAATTCAGTCTTAGCGTTGAGCTAATGTATGCTTGTGGAATTTAGTCTTGGGCCAAGGCATGCTTCTGAAATTTGGTCTTAGCGTTGAGCTAATGTATGCTTGTGGAATTTAGTCTTAGGCTAAGGCATGCTTCTGAAAATTCGCCTTCGGCCAAGGCATGCTTCTGAAAATTCGCCTCAGCTTTGAGCTAATGTATGCTTGTGGAATTCAGTCTTGGGCTAAGGCTTGCTTCTGAAATTTAGTCTTAGCGTTGAGCTAATGTATGCTTGTGGAATTTAGTCTTGGGCTAAGGCATGCTTCTGAAATTCAGTCTTAGCTTTGAGCTAATGTATGCTTCTGAAATTTAGTCTTAGCCTTAAGCTAATGTATGCTTGTGGAATTTAGTCTTGGGCTAAGGCATGCTTCTGAAATTTAGTCTTAGCTTTGAGCTAATGTATGCTTCTGAAATTTAGTCTTAGCCCGAAGCTAATGTATGCTTGTGGAATTTAGCCTTGAGCTAATGTATGCTTGTGGAATTTAGGTTTGGGCTAAGGCATGCTTCTGAAATTTAGTCTTAGCTTTGAGCTAATGTATGCTTCTGAAATTTGGTCTTAGCCTGAAGCTAATGTATGCTTGTGGAATTCAGCCTTGACCTAATGTATACTTGTGGAATTTAGTTTTGGGCTAAGGCATGCGTCTGAAAATCAGCCTTAGCCTTGAGCTGAGGTTGGCTGTTTTTGAAATTTAGCCTTAGCCTTGAGCTAAGGTTGGCTGTTTTTGAAATTTAGCCTTAGCCTTGAGCTAAGGTTGGCTGTTTTTGAAATTTAGCCTTAGCCTTGAGCTGAGGTTGACTGTTTTTGAAATTTAGCCTTAGCCTTGAGCTAATGTATACTTGTGGAATTTAGTCTTAAGCTAAGGTATGCTTCTGAAATTTAGTCTTAGCTTTGAGCTAATGTATGCTTGTGGAATTTAGTCTTGGGCTAAGGCATGCTTCTGAAAATTCGCCTTAGGCTAGGGCATGCTTCTGAAAATTAGCCTTAGCCTTGAGCTGAGGTTGGCTGTTTTTGAAATTTAGCCTTAGCCTTGAGCTAAGGTTGGCTGTTTTTGAAATTTAGCCTTAGCCTTGAGCTAAGGTGGGCGGTTTTTGAAATTTAGCCTTAGCCTTGAGCTGAGGTTGGCTGTTTTTGAAATTTAGCCTTAGCCTTGAGCTAATGTATACTTGTGGAATTTAGTCTTAAGCTAAGGTATGCTTCTGAAATTTAGTCTTAGCTTTGAGCTAATGTATGCTTGTGGAATTCAGTCTTGGGCTAAGGCATGCTTCTGAAAATTCGCCTTAGGCTAGGGCATGCTTCTGAAATTTAGTCTTAGCCTTAAGCTAATGTATGCTTGTGGAATTTAGTCTTGGGCTAAGGCATGCTTCTGAAATCGAGTCTTAGCTTTGAGCTAATGTATGCTTCTGAAATTTAGTCTTAGCCTGAAGCTAATGTATGCTTGTGAAATTTAGCCTTGAGCTAATGTATGCTTATGGAATTTAGTTTTGGGCTAAGGCATGCTTCTGAAAATTCGCCTCAGGCTAAGGCATGCTTCTGAAATTCAGTCTTAGCCTTAAGCTAATGTATGCTTGTGGAATTTAGTCTTGGGCTAGGGCATGCTTCTGAAATTTGGTCTTAGCTTTGAGCTAATGTGTGCTTCTGAAATTTGGTCTTAGCCTTAAGCTAATGTATGCTTGTAGAATTTAGTCTTAGGCTGAGGCATGCTTCTGAAAATTCGCCTCAGGCTAAGGCATGCTTCTGAAATTTAGTCTTAGGCTGAGTGCTGCTTCTGAAAATTCGCCTCAGGCTAAGGCATGCTTCTGAAATTTAGCCTTAGCCTTGAGCTGAGGTTGGCTGTTTTTGAAATTTAGCCTTAGCCTTGAGCTAATGTATACTTGTGGAATTTAGTCTTAAGCTAAGGTATGCTTCTGAAATTTAGTCTTAGCTTTGAGCTAATGTATGCTTGTGGAATTTAGTCTTGGGCTAAGGCATGCTTCTGAAAATTCGCCTTAGGCTAGGGCATGCTTCTGAAAATTAGCCTTAGCCTTGAGCTGAGGTTGGCTGTTTTTGAAATTTAGCCTTAGCCTTGAGCTAAGGTTGGCTGTTTTTGAAATTTAGCCTTAGCCTTGAGCTAAGGTGGGCGGTTTTTGAAATTTAGCCTTAGCCTTGAGCTGAGGTTGGCTGTTTTTGAAATTTAGCCTTAGCCTTGAGCTAATGTATACTTGTGGAATTTAGTCTTAAGCTAAGGTATGCTTCTGAAATTTAGTCTTAGCTTTGAGCTAATGTATGCTTGTGGAATTCAGTCTTGGGCTAAGGCATGCTTCTGAAAATTCGCCTTAGGCTAGGGCATGCTTCTGAAATTTAGTCTTAGCCTTAAGCTAATGTATGCTTGTGGAATTTAGTCTTGGGCTAAGGCATGCTTCTGAAATCGAGTCTTAGCTTTGAGCTAATGTATGCTTCTGAAATTTAGTCTTAGCCTGAAGCTAATGTATGCTTGTGAAATTTAGCCTTGAGCTAATGTATGCTTATGGAATTTAGTTTTGGGCTAAGGCATGCTTCTGAAAATTCGCCTCAGGCTAAGGCATGCTTCTGAAATTCAGTCTTGGCCTTAAGCTAATGTATGCTTGTGGAATTTAGTCTTGGGCTAGGGCATGCTTCTGAAATTTGGTCTTAGCTTTGAGCTAATGTGTGCTTCTGAAATTTGGTCTTAGCCTTAAGCTAATGTATGCTTGTAGAATTTAGTCTTAGGCTGAGGCATGCTTCTGAAAATTCGCCTCAGGCTAAGGCATGCTTCTGAAATTTAGTCTTAGGCTGAGTGCTGCTTCTGAAAATTCGCCTCAGGCTAAGGCATGCTTCTGAAATTTAGTCTTAGCGTTGAGCTAATGTATGCTTCTGAAATTTAGTCTTGGCGTTGAGCTGATGTAGGCTTGTGGAATTTAGTCTTAGGCTGAGGCATGCTTCTGAAAATTCGCCTCAGGCTAAGGCATGCTTCTGAAATTTAGTCTTAGCTTTGAGCTAATGTATGCTTCTGAAATTTAGTCGTAGCCTGAAGCTAATGTATGCTTGTGGAATTTAGCCTTGAGCTAATGTATGCTTATGGAATTTAGTCTTGGGCTAAGGCATGCTTCTGAAATTCAGTCTTAGCTTTGAGCTAATGTATGCTTCTGAAATTTAGTGTTAGCCTTAAGCTAATGTATGCTTGTGGAATTTAGTCTTGGGCTAAGGCATGCTTCTGAAATTGAGTCTTAGCTTTGAGCTAATGTATGCTTCTGAAATTTAGTCTTAGCGTTGAGCTAATGTAGGCTTGTGGAATTCAGTCTTAGGCTGAGGCATGCTTCTGAAAATTCGCCTCAGGCTAAGGCATGCTTCTGAAATTTAGTCTTAGCTTTGAGCTAATGTATGCTTCTGAAATTTAGTCTTAGCCTGAAGCTAATGTATGCTTGTGGAATTTAGCCTTGAGCTAATGTATGCTTATGGAATTTAGTCTTGGGCTAAGGCATGCTTCTGAAATTCAGTCTTAGCTTTGAGCTAATGTATGCTTCTGAAATTTAGTCTTAGCCTTAAGTTAATGTATGCTTGTGGAATTTAGTCTTGGGCTAAGGCATGCTTCTGAAATTGAGTCTTAGCTTTGAGCTAATGTATGCTTCTGAAATTTAGTCTTAGCCTGAAGCTAATGTATGCTTGTGGAATTTAGCCTTGAGCTAATGTATGCTTATGGAATTTAGTTTTGGGCTAAGGCATGCTTCTGAAAATTCGCCTCAGGCTAAGGCATGCTTCTGAAATTCAGTCTTAGCCTTAAGCTAATGTATGCTTGTGGAATTTAGTCTTGGGCTAAGGCATGCTTCTGAAATTTGGTCTAAGCTTTGAGCTAATGTGTGCTTCTGAAATTTGGTCTTAGCCTTAAGCTAATGTATGCTTGTGGAATTTAGTCTTGGGCTAAGGCATGCTTCTGAAATTTAGTCTCAGCGTTGAGCTAATGTAGGCTTGTAGAATTTGGTCTTGGGCTGAGCCATGCTTCTGAAATTCAGTCTTAGCTTTGAGCTAATGTATGCTTCTGAAATTTAGTCCTAGCCTTAAGCTAATGTATGCTTGTGGAATTTAGTCTTGGGCTGAGGCATGCTTCTGAAATTTAGTCTCAGCTTTGAGCTAATGTATGCTTCTGAAATTTAGCCTCAGCCTTAAGCTAATGTATGCTTGTGGAATTCAGTCTTGGGCTGAGGCATGCTTCTGAAATTCAGTCTTAGCTTTGAGCTAATGTATGCTTCTGAAATCTAGTCTTAGCCTTAAGCTAATGTATGCTCGTGGAATTTAGCCTTGAGCTAATGCATGCTTGTGGAATTTAGTCTTGGGCTAAGGCATGCTTCTGAAATTTAGTCTTAGCGTTGAGCTAATGTATGCTTGTGGAATTAAGTCTTGGGCTAAGGCATGCTTCTGAAATTTAGTCTTAGCTTTGAGCTAATGTATGCTTCTTAAATTCAGTCTTAGCGTTGAGCTAATGTAAGCTTGTGGAATTTAGTCTTAGGCTAAGGCATGCTTCTGAAAATTAGCCTTAGGCTATGGCTTGCTTCTGAAATTTAGTCTTAGCTTTGAGCTAATGTATGCTTCTGAAATTTAGTCTTAGGCTAAGGCACGCTTCTGAGAATTTAGTCTTAGCCTTGAGCTAATGTATGCTTGTGGAATTTAGTCTTGAGCCAAGGCATGCTTCCAAAATTTAGTCTTAGCTTTGAGCTAATGTATGCTTCTGAAATTTAGTCTTAGCCTGAAGCTAATGTATGCTTGTGGAATTCAGCTTTGACCTAATGTATGCTAGTGGAATTTAGTTTTGGGCTAAGGCATGCTTCTGAAATTTAGTCTTAGCTTTGAGCTAATGTATGCTTCTGAAATTTAGTCTTAGCGTTGAGCTTATGTATGCTTGTGGAATTTAGTCTTGGGCTAACTCATGCTTCTGAAAATTCGCCTTAGGCTAGGGCATGCTTCTGAAAATAAGCCTTAGCCTTGAGCTAAGGTTGGCTGTTTTTGAAATTTAGCCTTAGCCTTGAGCTAATGTATGCTTGTGGAATTTAGTCTTGGGCTAAGGCATGCTCCTGAAATTTAGTCTCAGCGTTAAGCTAATTCATGCTTGTGGAATTTAGTCTTGGGCTAAGGCATGCTTCTGAAATTTAGTCTTAGGCTGAGGCATGCTTCTGAAATTTAGTCTTAGCGTTGAGCTAATGTATGCTTGTGGAATTTAGCCTTGGGCTAAGGCATGCTCCTGAAATTTAGTCTTAGCGTTAAGCTAATTCATGCTTGTGGAATTTAGTCTTGGGCTAATGCATGCTTCTGAAATTTAGTCTTAGCGTTGAGCTAGTGTATGCTTGTGGAATTTAGTCTTGGGCTAAGGCATGCTTCTGAAATTCAGTCTTAGCTTTGAGCTAATGTATGCTTCTGAAATTTAGTCTTAGCCTAAAGCTAATGTATGCTTCTGAAATTTAGTCTCAGCCTTAAGCTAATGTATGCTTGTGGAATTCAGTCTTGGGCTGAGGCATGCTTCTGAAATTCAGTCTCAGCTTTGAGCTAATGTATGCTTCTGAAATTTAGTCTTAGCGTTAAGCTAATTCATGCTTGTGGAATTTAGTCTTGGGCTAAGGCATGCTTCTGAAATTCAGTCTAATCGTTAAGCTAACTCATGCTTCTGAAATTTAGTCTTAGCCTTAAGCTAATGTATGCTTGTGGAATTTAGTCTTAGGCTGAGGCATGCTTCTGAAATTTAGTCTTAGGCTAAGGCATGCTTCTGAAATTTAGTCTTAGCGTTGGGCTAATGTATGCTTGTGGAATTTAGTCTTGGGCTAAGGCATGCTCCTGAAATTTAGTCTTAACGTTAAGCTAATTCATGCTTCTGAAGTTTAGTCTTAGCCTTGAGCTAATGTATGCTTGTGGAATTTAGTTTTGGGCTAAGGCATGCTTCTGAAATTTAGTCTTAGCTTTGAGCTAATGTATGCTTCTGAAATTTAGTCTTAGCGTTGAGCTTATGTATGCTTGTGGAATTTAGTCTTGGGCTAACTCATGCTTCTGAAAATTCGCCTTAGGCTAGGGCATGCTTCTGAAAATAAGCCTTAGCCTTGAGCTAAGGTTGGCTGTTTTTGAAATTTAGCCTTAGCCTTGAGCTAATGTATGCTTGTGGAATTTAGTCTTGGGCTAAGGCATGCTCCTGAAATTTAGTCTCAGCGTTAAGCTAATTCATGCTTGTGGAATTTAGTCTTGGGCTAAGGCATGCTTCTGAAATTTAGTCTTAGGCTGAGGCATGCTTCTGAAATTTAGTCTTAGCGTTGAGCTAATGTATGCTTGTGGAATTTAGCCTTGGGCTAAGGCATGCTCCTGAAATTTAGTCTTAGCGTTAAGCTAATTCATGCTTGTGGAATTTAGTCTTGGGCTAATGCATGCTTCTGAAATTTAGTCTTAGCGTTGAGCTAGTGTATGCTTGTGGAATTTAGTCTTGGGCTAAGGCATGCTTCTGAAATTCAGTCTTAGCTTTGAGCTAATGTATGCTTCTGAAATTTAGTCTTAGCCTAAAGCTAATGTATGCTTCTGAAATTTAGTCTCAGCCTTAAGCTAATGTATGCTTGTGGAATTCAGTCTTGGGCTGAGGCATGCTTCTGAAATTCAGTCTCAGCTTTGAGCTAATGTATGCTTCTGAAATTTAGTCTTAGCGTTAAGCTAATTCATGCTTGTGGAATTTAGTCTTGGGCTAAGGCATGCTTCTGAAATTCAGTCTAATCGTTAAGCTAACTCATGCTTCTGAAATTTAGTCTTAGCCTTAAGCTAATGTATGCTTGTGGAATTTAGTCTTAGGCTGAGGCATGCTTCTGAAATTTAGTCTTAGGCTAAGGCATGCTTCTGAAATTTAGTCTTAGCGTTGGGCTAATGTATGCTTGTGGAATTTAGTCTTGGGCTAAGGCATGCTCCTGAAATTTAGTCTTAACGTTAAGCTAATTCATGCTTCTGAAGTTTAGTCTTAGCCTTGAGCTAATGTATGCTTGTGGAATTTAGTCTTAGGCTGAGGCATGCTTCTGAAATTTAGTCTCAGCTTTGAGCTAATGCATGCTTCTGAAATTTAGTCTTAGCGTTGAGCTAATGTGTGCTTGTGGAATTAAGTCTTGGGCTAAGGCATGCTTCTGAAATTTAGTCTTAGCTTTGAGCTAATGTATGCTTCTTAAATTCAGTCTTAGCGTTGAGCTAATGTAAGCTTGTGGAATTTAGTCTTAGGCTAAGGCATGCTTCTGAAAATTAGCCTTCGGCTGTGGCTTGCTTCTGAAATTTAGTCTCAGCTTTGAGGTAATGTATGCTTCTGAAATTTAGTCTTAGGCTGAGGCATGCTCCTGAGAATTTAGTCTTAGCCTTGTGCTAATGTATGCTTGTGGAATTTAGTCTTGGGCCAAGGCATGCTTCCAAAATTTAGTCTTAGCTTTGGGCTAATGTATGCTTCTGAAATTTAGTCTTAGCCTGAAGCTGATGTATGCTTGTGGAATTCAGCTTTGACCTAATGTATGCTTGTGGAATTTAGTTTTGGGCTAAGGCATGCTTCTGAAATTTAGTCTTAGCGTTGAGCTAATGTATGCTTCTGAAATTTAGTCTTAGCGTTGAGCTAATGTATGCTTCTGAAATTTAGTCTTAGCGTTGAGCTTATGTGTGCTTGTGGAATTTAGTCTTGGGCTAAGGCATGCTTCTGAAAATTCGCCTTAGGCTAGGGCATGCTTCTGAAAATTAGCCTAAGCCTTGAGCTAAGGTTGGCTGTTTTTGAAATTTAGCCTTAGCCTTGAGCTAATGTATGCTTGTGGAATTTAGTCTTAAGCTAAGGTATGCTTCTGAAATTTAGTCTTAGCTTTAAGCTAATGTATGCTTGTGGAATTCAGTCTTAGGCTAAGGCTTGCTTCTGAAATTTAGTCTAAGGCTAAGGCATGCTTCTGAAAATTTAGTCTTAGCCTTGAGCTAATGTATGCTTGTGGAATTTAGTCTTAAGCAAAGGCATGCTTCTGAAAATTCGCCTTAGGCTAATGTATGCTTGTGGGATTTAGTCTTAGGCTAAGGCATGCTTCTGGAAACTCGCCTTTGGCCAAGGCATGCTTCTGAAAATTCGCCTTAGCTTTGAGCTAATGTATGCTTGTGGAATTCGGTCTTGGGCTAAGGCTTGCTTCTGAAATTTAGTCTTAGCGTTGAGCTGATGTATGCTTGTGGAATTTAGTCTTGGGCTAAGGCATGCTTCTGAAATTCAGTCTTAGCTTTGAGCTAATGTATGCTTCTGAAATTTAGTCTTAGCCTTAAGCTAATGTATGCTTGTGGAATTTAGTCTTGGACTAAGGCATGCTTCTGAAATTTAGTCTTAGCTTTGAGCTAATGTATGCTTCTGAAATTAAGTCTTAGCCTGAAGCTAATGTATGCTTGTGGAATTCAGCCTTGACCTGATGTATGCTTGTGGAATTTAGTTTTGGGCTAAGGCATGCTTCTGAAATTTAGTCTTAGCGTTGAGCTAATGTATGCATCTGAAATTTAGTCTTAGCGTTGAGCTAATGTATGCATCCGAAATTTAGTCTTAGCGTTGAGCTGATGTATGCTTGTGGAATTTAGTTTTGGGCCAAGGCATGCTTCTGAAAATTAGCCTTAGCCTTGAGCTAAGGTTGGCTGTTTCTGAAATTTAGCCTTAGCCTTGAGCTAATGTATGCTTGTGGAATTTAGTCTTAAGCTAAGGTATGCTTCTGAAATTTAGTCTTAGCTTTGAGCTAATGTATGCTTGTGGAATTCAGTCTTAGGCTAAGGCTTGCTTCTGAAATTTAGTCTTAGGCTAAGGCATGCTTCTGAAAATTTAGTCGTAGCCTTGAGCTAATGTATGCTTGTGGAATTCAGTCTTAGGCTAAGGCATGCTTCTGAAAATTCGCCTTAGGCCAAGGCATGCTTCCGAAAATTCGCCCTAGCTTTGAGCTAATGTATGCTTGTGGAATTCAGTCTTAGGCTAAGGCTTGCTTCTGAAATTCAGTCTTAGCTTTGAGCTAAAGTATGCTTCTGAAATTTAGTCTTAGCCTTAAGCTAATGTATGCTTGTGGAATTTAGTCTTGGGCTGAGGCATGCTTCTGAAATCGAGTCTTCGCTTTGAGCTAATGTATGCTTCTGAAATTTAGTCTTAGCCTGAAGCTAATGTATGCTTGTGAAATTTAGCCTTGAGCTAATGTATGCTTATGGAATTTAGTTTTGGGCTAAGGCATGCTTCTGAAAATTCGCCTCAGGCTAAGGCATGCTTCTGAAATTCAGTCTTAGCCTTAAGCTAATGTATGCTTGTGGAATTTAGTCTTGGGCTAAGGCATGCTTCTGAAATTTGGTCTTAGCTTTGAGCTAATGTGTGCTTCTGAAATTTGGTCTTAGCCTTAAGCTAATGTATGCTTGTAGAATTTAGTCTTAGGCTGAGGCATGCTTCTGAAAATTCGCCTCAGGCTAAGGCATGCTTCTGAAATTTAGTCTTAGGCTGAGTGCTGCTTCTGAAAATTCGCCTCAGGCTAAGGCATGCTTCTGAAATTTAGTCTTAGCGTCGAGCTAATGTATGCTTCTGAAATTTAGTCTTGGCGTTGAGCTAATGTAGGCTTGTGGAATTTAGTCTTAGGCTGAGGCATGCTTCTGAAAATTCGCCTCAGGCTAAGGCATGCTTCTGAAATTTAGTCTTAGCTTTGAGCAAATGTATGCTTCTGAAATTTAGTCGTAGCCTGAAGCTAATGTATGCTTGTGGAATTTAGCCTTGAGCTAATGTATGCTTATGGAATTTAGTCTTGGGCTAAGGCATGCTTCTGAAATTCAGTCTTAGCTTTGAGCTAATGTATGCTTCTGAAATTTAGTCTTAGCCTTAAGCTAATGTATGCTTGTGGAATTTAGTCTTGGGCTAAGGCATGCTTCTGAAATTGAGTCTTAGCTTTGAGCTAATGTATGCTTCTGAAATTTAGTCTTAGCGTTGAGCTAATGTAGGCTTGTGGAATTCAGTCTTAGGCTGAGGCATGCTTCTGAAAATTCGCCTCAGGCTAAGGCATGCTTCTGAAATTTAGTCTTAGCTTTGAGCTAATGTATGCTTCTGAAATTTAGTCTTAGCCTGAAGCTAGTGTATGCTTGTGGAATTTAGCCTTGAGCTAATGTATGCTTATGGAATTTAGTCTTGGGCTAAGGCATGCTTCTGAAATTCAGTCTCAGCTTTGAGCTAATGTATGCTTCTGAAATTTAGTCTTAGCCTTAAGTTAATGTATGCTTGTGGAATTTAGTCTTGGGCTAAGGCATGCTTCTGAAATTGAGTCTTAGCTTTGAGCTAATGTATGCTTCTGAAATTTAGTCTTAGCCTGAAGCTAATGTATGCTTGTGGAATTTAGCCTTGAGCTAATGTATGCTCATGGAATTTAGTTTTGGGCTAAGGCATGCTTCTGAAAATTCGCCTCAGGCTAAAGCATGCTTCTGAAATTCAGTCTTAGCCTTAAGCTAATGTATGCTTGTGGAATTTAGTCTTGGGCTAAGGCATGCTTCTGAAATTTGGTCTTAGCTTTGAGCTAATGTGTGCTTCTGAAATTTGGTCTTAGCCTTAAGCTAATGTATGCTTGTGGAATTTAGTCTCAGGCTGAGGCATGCTTCTGAAAATTCGCCTCAGGCTAAGGCATGCTTCTGAAATTTAGTCTTAGGCTGAGTGCTGCTTCTGAAAATTCGCCTCAGGCTAAGGCATGCTTCTGAAATTTAGTCTCAGCTTTGAGCTAATGTATGCTTCTGAAATTTAGTCTTAGCCTGAAGCTAATGTATGCTTGTGGAATTCAGCCTTGAGCTAATGTATGCTTATGGAATTTAGTTTTGGGCTAAAGCATGCTTCTGAAAATTCGCCTCAGGCTAAGGCATGCTTCTGAAATTCAGTCTTAGCCTTGAGCTAATGTATGCTTGTGGAATTTAGTCTTGGGCTAAGGCATGCTCCTGAAATTTAGTCTTAGCTTTGAGCTAATGTATGCTTCTGAAATTTGGTCTTAGCCTTAAGCAAATTTTTGCTTGTGGAATTTAGTCTCAGGCTGAGGCATGCTTCTGAAAATTTGCCTCAGGCTAATGTATGCTTCTGAAATTTAGTCTTAGCGTTGAGCTAATGTATGCTTGTGGAATTTAGTCTTAAGCTAAGGCATGCTCCTGAAAATTAGCCTCAGCCTTGAGCTAAGGTTGGCTGTTTTCGAAATTTAGTCTTAGCTTCGAGCTAATGTATGCTTCTGAAATTTGGTCTTAGCGTTGAGCTGATGTTTGCTTGTGGAATTTAGTATTGGGCTAAGGCATGCTTCTGGCATTTAGTCTTAGCTTTGAGCTAATGTATGCTTCTGGAATTCAGCCTTAGCGTTGAGCTAATGTATGCTTGTGGAATTTAGTCTTAAGCCAAGGCATGCTTCTGCAAATTAGCCTCAGCCTTGAGCTAAGGTTGGCTGTTTTCGAAATTTAGTCTTAGCTTTGAGCTGATGTATGCTTGTGGAATTTAGTCTTGGGCTGAGGCATGCTTCTGAAATTTAGTCTTAGCGTTGAGCTAATGTATGCTTGTGGAATTTAGCCTCAGGCTAAGGCATGCTCCTGAAATTTAGTCTTAGCGTTGAGCTAATGTTTGCTTGTGGAATTTAGTCTCAGGCTGAGGCACGCTTCTGAGAATTCGCCTTAGGCTAAGGCATGCTTCTGAAAATTCAGTCTTAGCGTTGAGCTAATGTATGCTTTTGAAATTTGGTCTTAGCGTTGAGCTAATGTATGCTCGTGGAATTTAGTCTTGGGCTAAGGCATGCGTCTGAAATTTGGTCTTAGCGTTGAGCTAATGTATGCTTGTGGAATTTAGTCTTAAGCTAAGGCATGCTCCTGAAAATTAGCCTCAGCCTTGAGCTAAGGTCGGCTGTTTTCGAAATTTAGTCTTAGCTTCGAGCTAATGTATGCTTCTGAAATTTGGTCTTAGCGTTGAGCTGATGTTTGCTTGTGGAATTTAGTATTGGGCTAAGGCATGCTTCTGGCATTTAGTCTTAGCTTTGAGCTAATGTATGCTTCTGAAATTTGGTCTTAGCGTTGAGCTAATGTATGCTTGTGGAATTTAGTCTTGGGCTAAGGCATGCTTCTGAAATTTGGTCTTAGCGTTGAGCTAATGTATGCTTGTGGAATTTAGTCTTAGGCTAAGGCATGCTTCTGAAAATTCGCCTTCGGCCAAGGCATGCTTCTGAAAATTCGCCTTCGGCCAAGGCATGCTTCTGAAAATTAGCCTCAGCCTTGAGCTAAGGTTGGCTGTTTTCGAAATTTAGTCTTAGCTTTGAGCTGATGTTTGCTTGTGGAATTTAGTCTCAGGCTGAGGCACGCTTCTGAAAATTCGCCTCAGGCTAAGGCATGCTTCTGAAAATTCAGTCTTAGCGTTGAGCTAATGTATGCTTCTGAAATTTGGTCTTAGCGTTGAGCTAATGTATGCTTGTGGAATTTAGTCTTGGGCTAAGGCATGCTTCTGAAATTTGGTCTTAGCGTTGAGCTAATGTATGCTTGTGGAATTTAGTCTTAGGCTAAGGCATGCTTCTGAAAATTCGCCTTCGGCCAAGGCATGCTTCTGAAAATTCGCCTTCGGCCAAGGCATGCTTCTGAAAATTAGCCTCAGCCTTGAGCTAAGGTTGGCTGTTTTCGAAATTTAGTCTTAGCTTTGAGCTGATGTTTGCTTGTGGAATTTAGTCTCAGGCTGAGGCACGCTTCTGAAAATTCGCCTCAGGCTAAGGCATGCTTCTGAAAATTCAGTCTTAGCGTTGAGCTAATGTATGCTTCTGAAATTTGGTCTTAGCGTTGAGCTAATGTATGCTTGTGGAATTTAGTCTTGGGCTAAGGCATGCTTCTGAAATTTGGTCTTAGCGTTGAGCTAATGTATGCTTGTGGAATTTAGTCTTAGGCCAAGGCATGCTTCTGAAAATTCGCCTCAGCTTTGAGCTAATGTATGCTTGTGGAATTCAGTCTTGGGCTAAGGCTTGCTTCTGAAATTTAGTCTTAGCGTTGAGCTAATGTATGCTTGTGGAATTTAGTCTTGGGCTAAGGCATGCTTCTCAAATTCAGTCTTAGCTTTGAGCTAATGTATGCTTCTGAAATTTAGCCTTAGCGTTGAGCTAATGTATGCTTGTGGAATTTAGTCTTAAGCTAAGGCATGCTTCTGAAAATTAGCCTCAGCCTTGAGCTAAGGTTGGCTGTTTTCGAAATTTAGTCTTAGCTTTGAGCTGATGTATGCTTGTGGAATTTAGTCTTGGGCTAAGGCATGCTTCTGAAATTTAGTCTTAGCGTTGAGCTAATGTATGCTTGTGGAATTTAGCCTCAGGCTAAGGCATGCTCCTGAAATTAAGTCTTAGCGTTGAGCTAATGTTTGCTTGTGGAATTTAGTCTCAGGCTGAGGCACGCTTCTGAAAATTCGCCTCAGGCTAAGGCATGCTTCTGAAAATTCAGTCTTAGCGTTGAGCTAATGTATGCTTGTGGAATTTAGTCTTGGGCCAAGGCATGCTTCTGAAATTTGGTCTTAGCGTTGAGCTAATGTATGCTTGTGGAATTTAGTCTTAGGCTAAGGCATGCTTCTGAAAATTCGCCTTCGGCCAAGGCATGCTTCTGAAAATTCGCCTCAGCTTTGAGCTAATGTATGCTTGTGGAATTCAGTCTTGGGCTAAGGCTTGCTTCTGAAATTTAGTCTTAGCGTTGAGCTAATGTATGCTTGTGGAATTTAGTCTTGGGCTAAGGCATGCTTCTGAAATTCAGTCTTAGCTTTGAGCTAATGTATGCTTCTGAAATTTAGTCTTAGCCTTAAGCTAATGTATGCTTGTGGAATTTAGTCTTGGGCTAAGGCATGCTTCTGAAATTTAGTCTTAGCTTTGAGCTAATGTATGCTTCTGAAATTTAGTCTTAGCCCGAAGCTAATGTATGCTTGTGGAATTTAGCCTTGAGCTAATGTATGCTTGTGGAATTTAGGTTTGGGCTAAGGCATGCTTCTGAAATTTAGTCTTAGCTTTGAGCTAATGTATGCTTCTGAAATTTGGTCTTAGCCTGAAGCTAATGTATGCTTGTGGAATTCAGCCTTGACCTAATGTATACTTGTGGAATTTAGTTTTGGGCTAAGGCATGCGTCTGAAAATCAGCCTTAGCCTTGAGCTGAGGTTGGCTGTTTTTGAAATTTAGCCTTAGCCTTGAGCTAAGGTTGGCTGTTTTTGAAATTTAGCCTTAGCCTTGAGCTAAGGTTGGCTGTTTTTGAAATTTAGCCTTAGCCTTGAGCTGAGGTTGACTGTTTTTGAAATTTAGCCTTAGCCTTGAGCTAATGTATACTTGTGGAATTTAGTCTTAAGCTAAGGTATGCTTCTGAAATTTAGTCTTAGCTTTGAGCTAATGTATGCTTGTGGAATTTAGTCTTGGGCTAAGGCATGCTTCTGAAAATTCGCCTTAGGCTAGGGCATGCTTCTGAAAATTAGCCTTAGCCTTGAGCTGAGGTTGGCTGTTTTTGAAATTTAGCCTTAGCCTTGAGCTAAGGTTGGCTGTTTTTGAAATTTAGCCTTAGCCTTGAGCTAAGGTGGGCGGTTTTTGAAATTTAGCCTTAGCCTTGAGCTGAGGTTGGCTGTTTTTGAAATTTAGCCTTAGCCTTGAGCTAATGTATACTTGTGGAATTTAGTCTTAAGCTAAGGTATGCTTCTGAAATTTAGTCTTAGCTTTGAGCTAATGTATGCTTGTGGAATTCAGTCTTGGGCTAAGGCATGCTTCTGAAAATTCGCCTTAGGCTAGGGCATGCTTCTGAAATTTAGTCTTAGCCTTAAGCTAATGTATGCTTGTGGAATTTAGTCTTGGGCTAAGGCATGCTTCTGAAATCGAGTCTTAGCTTTGAGCTAATGTATGCTTCTGAAATTTAGTCTTAGCCTGAAGCTAATGTATGCTTGTGAAATTTAGCCTTGAGCTAATGTATGCTTATGGAATTTAGTTTTGGGCTAAGGCATGCTTCTGAAAATTCGCCTCAGGCTAAGGCATGCTTCTGAAATTCAGTCTTAGCCTTAAGCTAATGTATGCTTGTGGAATTTAGTCTTGGGCTAGGGCATGCTTCTGAAATTTGGTCTTAGCTTTGAGCTAATGTGTGCTTCTGAAATTTGGTCTTAGCCTTAAGCTAATGTATGCTTGTAGAATTTAGTCTTAGGCTGAGGCATGCTTCTGAAAATTCGCCTCAGGCTAAGGCATGCTTCTGAAATTTAGTCTTAGGCTGAGTGCTGCTTCTGAAAATTCGCCTCAGGCTAAGGCATGCTTCTGAAATTTAGCCTTAGCCTTGAGCTGAGGTTGGCTGTTTTTGAAATTTAGCCTTAGCCTTGAGCTAATGTATACTTGTGGAATTTAGTCTTAAGCTAAGGTATGCTTCTGAAATTTAGTCTTAGCTTTGAGCTAATGTATGCTTGTGGAATTTAGTCTTGGGCTAAGGCATGCTTCTGAAAATTCGCCTTAGGCTAGGGCATGCTTCTGAAAATTAGCCTTAGCCTTGAGCTGAGGTTGGCTGTTTTTGAAATTTAGCCTTAGCCTTGAGCTAAGGTTGGCTGTTTTTGAAATTTAGCCTTAGCCTTGAGCTAAGGTGGGCGGTTTTTGAAATTTAGCCTTAGCCTTGAGCTGAGGTTGGCTGTTTTTGAAATTTAGCCTTAGCCTTGAGCTAATGTATACTTGTGGAATTTAGTCTTAAGCTAAGGTATGCTTCTGAAATTTAGTCTTAGCTTTGAGCTAATGTATGCTTGTGGAATTCAGTCTTGGGCTAAGGCATGCTTCTGAAAATTCGCCTTAGGCTAGGGCATGCTTCTGAAATTTAGTCTTAGCCTTAAGCTAATGTATGCTTGTGGAATTTAGTCTTGGGCTAAGGCATGCTTCTGAAATCGAGTCTTAGCTTTGAGCTAATGTATGCTTCTGAAATTTAGTCTTAGCCTGAAGCTAATGTATGCTTGTGAAATTTAGCCTTGAGCTAATGTATGCTTATGGAATTTAGTTTTGGGCTAAGGCATGCTTCTGAAAATTCGCCTCAGGCTAAGGCATGCTTCTGAAATTCAGTCTTAGCCTTAAGCTAATGTATGCTTGTGGAATTTAGTCTTGGGCTAGGGCATGCTTCTGAAATTTGGTCTTAGCTTTGAGCTAATGTGTGCTTCTGAAATTTGGTCTTAGCCTTAAGCTAATGTATGCTTGTAGAATTTAGTCTTAGGCTGAGGCATGCTTCTGAAAATTCGCCTCAGGCTAAGGCATGCTTCTGAAATTTAGTCTTAGGCTGAGTGCTGCTTCTGAAAATTCGCCTCAGGCTAAGGCATGCTTCTGAAATTTAGTCTTAGCGTTGAGCTAATGTATGCTTCTGAAATTTAGTCTTGGCGTTGAGCTGATGTAGGCTTGTGGAATTTAGTCTTAGGCTGAGGCATGCTTCTGAAAATTCGCCTCAGGCTAAGGCATGCTTCTGAAATTTAGTCTTAGCTTTGAGCTAATGTATGCTTCTGAAATTTAGTCGTAGCCTGAAGCTAATGTATGCTTGTGGAATTTAGCCTTGAGCTAATGTATGCTTATGGAATTTAGTCTTGGGCTAAGGCATGCTTCTGAAATTCAGTCTTAGCTTTGAGCTAATGTATGCTTCTGAAATTTAGTGTTAGCCTTAAGCTAATGTATGCTTGTGGAATTTAGTCTTGGGCTAAGGCATGCTTCTGAAATTGAGTCTTAGCTTTGAGCTAATGTATGCTTCTGAAATTTAGTCTTAGCGTTGAGCTAATGTAGGCTTGTGGAATTCAGTCTTAGGCTGAGGCATGCTTCTGAAAATTCGCCTCAGGCTAAGGCATGCTTCTGAAATTTAGTCTTAGCTTTGAGCTAATGTATGCTTCTGAAATTTAGTCTTAGCCTGAAGCTAATGTATGCTTGTGGAATTTAGCCTTGAGCTAATGTATGCTTATGGAATTTAGTCTTGGGCTAAGGCATGCTTCTGAAATTCAGTCTTAGCTTTGAGCTAATGTATGCTTCTGAAATTTAGTCTTAGCCTTAAGTTAATGTATGCTTGTGGAATTTAGTCTTGGGCTAAGGCATGCTTCTGAAATTGAGTCTTAGCTTTGAGCTAATGTATGCTTCTGAAATTTAGTCTTAGCCTGAAGCTAATGTATGCTTGTGGAATTTAGCCTTGAGCTAATGTATGCTTATGGAATTTAGTTTTGGGCTAAGGCATGCTTCTGAAAATTCGCCTCAGGCTAAGGCATGCTTCTGAAATTCAGTCTTAGCCTTAAGCTAATGTATGCTTGTGGAATTTAGTCTTGGGCTAAGGCATGCTTCTGAAATTTGGTCTAAGCTTTGAGCTAATGTGTGCTTCTGAAATTTGGTCTTAGCCTTAAGCTAATGTATGCTTGTGGAATTTAGTCTTAGGCTGAGGCATGCTTCTGAAAATCCGCCTCAGGCTAAGGCATGCTTCTGAAATTTAGTCTTAGGCTGAGTGCTGCTTCTGAAAATTCGCCTCAGGCTAAGGCATGCTTCTGAAATTTAGTCTTAGCGTTGAGCTGATGTATGCTTCTGAAATTTAGTCTTAGCGTTGAGCTAATGTAGGCTTGTGGAATTTAGTCTTAGGCTGAGGCATGCTTCTGAAAATTCGCCTCAGGCTAAGGCATGCTTCTGAAATTTAGTCTCAGCTTTGAGCTAATGTATGCTTCTGAAATTTAGTCTTAGCCTGAAGCTAATGTATGCTTGTGGAATTCAGCCTTGAGCTAATGTATGCTTATGGAATTTAGTTTTGGGCTAAAGCATGCTTCTGAAAATTCGCCTCAGGCTAAGGCATGCTTCTGAAATTCAGTCTTAGCCTTAAGCTAATGTATGCTTGTGGAATTTAGTCTTGGGCTAAGGCATGCTCCTGAAATTTAGTCTTAGCTTTGAGCTAATGTATGCTTCTGAAATTTGGTCTTAGCCTTAAGCTAATGTATGCTTGTGGAATTTAGTCTTAGGCTGAGGCATGCTTCTGAAAATTTGCCTCAGGCTGATGTATGCTTCTGAAATTTAGTCTTAGCGTTGAGCTAATGTATGCTTGTGGAATTTAGTCTTAAGCTAAGGCATGCTCCTGCAAATTAGCCTCAGCCTTGAGCTAAGGTTGGCTGTTTTCGAAATTTAGTCTTAGCTTCGAGC
Source organism: Phytoseiulus persimilis (assembly GCA_037576195.1). Classification (NCBI taxonomy): domain Eukaryota; kingdom Metazoa; phylum Arthropoda; class Arachnida; order Mesostigmata; family Phytoseiidae; genus Phytoseiulus; species Phytoseiulus persimilis. Next base: position 17,177 of record CM075103.1, on the reverse strand, counting down.
TAATGTATGCTTCTGAAATTTAGTCTTAGCGTTGAGCTGATGTTTGCTTGTGGAATTTAGTATTGGGCTAAGGCATGCTTCTGGCATTAGTCTTAGCTTTGAGCTAATGTATGCTTCTGGAATTCAGCCTTAGCGTTGAGCTAATGTATGCTTGTGGAATTTAGTCTTAAGCTAAGGCATGCTTCTGAAAATTAGCCTCAGCCTTGAGCTAAGGTTGGCTGTTTTCGAAATTTAGTCTTAGCTTTGAGCTGATGTATGCTTGTGGAATTTAGTCTTGGGCTAAGGCATGCTTCTGAAATTTAGTCTTAGCGTTGAGCTAATGTATGCTTGTGGAATTTAGCCTCAGGCTAAGGCATGCTCCTGAAATTTAGTCTTAGCGTTGAGCTAATGTTTGCTTGTGGAATTTAGTCTCAGGCTGAGGCACGCTTCTGAAAATTCGCCTCAGGCTAAGGCATGCTTCTGAAAATTCAGTCTTAGCGTTGAGCTAATGTATGCTTCTGAAATTTGGTCTTAGCGTTGAGCTAATGTATGCTTGTGGAATTTAGTCTTGGGCTAAGGCATGCTTCTGAAAATTAGCCTCAGCCTTGAGCTAAGGTCGGCTGTTTTCGAAATTTAGTCTTAGCCTCGAGCTAATGTATGCTTCTGAAATTTGGTCTTAGCGTTGAGCTGATGTTTGCTTGTGGAATTTAGTATTGGGCTAAGGCATGCTTCTGGCATTTAGTCTTAGCTTTGAGCTAATGTATGCTTCTGAAATTTAGCCTTAGCGTTGAGCTAATGTATGCTTGTGGAATTTAGTCTTAAGCTAAGGCATGCTTCTGAAAATTAGCCTCAGCCTTGAGCTAAGGTTGGCTGTTTTCGAAATTTAGTCTTAGCTTTGAGCTGATGTATGCTTGTGGAATTTAGTCTTGGGCTAAGGCATGCTTCTGAAATTTAGTCTTAGCGTTGAGCTAATGTATGCTTGTGGAATTTAGCCTCAGGCTAAGGCATGCTCCTGAAATTTAGTCTTAGCGTTGAGCTAATGTTTGCTTGTGGAATTCAGTCTCAGGCTGAGGCACGCTTCTGAAAATTCGCCTCAGGCTAAGGCATGCTTCTGAAAATTCAGTCTTAGCGTTGAGCTAATGTATGCTTCTGAAATTTGGTCTTAGCGTTGAGCTAATGTATGCTTGTGGAATTTAGTCTTGGGCTAAGGCATGCTTCTGAAATTTGGTCTTAGCGTTGAGCTAATGTATGCTTGTGGAATTTAGTCTTAGGCTAAGGCATGCTTCTGAAAATTCGCCTTCGGCCAAGGCATGCTTCTGAAAATTCGCCTCAGCTTTGAGCTAATGTATGCTTGTGGAATTCAGTCTTGGGCTAAGGCTTGCTTCTGAAATTTAGTCTTAGCGTTGAGCTGATGTATGCTTGTGGAATTTAGTCTTGGGCTAAGGCATGCTTCTGAAATTCAGTCTTAGCTTTGAGCTAATGTATGCTTCTGAAATTTAGCCTTAGCGTTGAGCTAATGTATGCTTGTGGAATTTAGTCTTAAGCTAAGGCATGCTTCTGAAAATTAGCCTCAGCCTTGAGCTAAGGTTGGCTGTTTTCGAAATTTAGTCTTAGCTTTGAGCTGATGTATGCTTGTGGAATTTAGTCTTGGGCTAAGGCATGCTTCTGAAATTTAGTCTTAGCGTTGAGCTAATGTATGCTTGTGGAATTTAGCCTCAGGCTAAGGCATGCTCCTGAAATTTAGTCTTAGCGTTGAGCTAATGTTTGCTTGTGGAATTTAGTCTCAGGCTGAGGCACGCTTCTGAAAATTCGCCTCAGGCTAAGGCATGCTTCTGAAAATTCAGTCTTAGCGTTGAGCTAATGTATGCTTCTGAAATTTGGTCTTAGCGTTGAGCTAATGTATGCTTGTGGAATTTAGTCTTGGGCTAAGGCATGCTTCTGAAATTTGGTCTTAGCGTTGAGCTAATGTATGCTTGTGGAATTTAGTCTTAGGCTAAGGCATGCTTCTGAAAATTCGCCTTCGGCCAAGGCATGCTTCTGAAAATTCGCCTCAGCTTTGAGCTAATGTATGCTTGTGGAATTCAGTCTTGGGCTAAGGCTTGCTTCTGAAATTTAGTCTTAGCGTTGAGCTAATGTATGCTTGTGGAATTTAGTCTTGGGCTAAGGCATGCTTCTGAAATTCAGTCTTAGCTTTGAGCTAATGTATGCTTCTGAAATTTAGTCTTAGCCTTAAGCTAATGTGTGCTTGTGGAATTTAGTCTTGGGCTAAGGCATGCTTCTGAAATTTAGTCTTAGCTTTGAGCTAATGTATGCTTCTGAAATTTAGTCTTAGCCCGAAGCTAATGTATGCTTGTGGAATTTAGCCTTGAGCTAATGTATGCTTGTGGAATTTAGGTTTGGGCTAAGGCATGCTTCTGAAATTTAGTCTTAGCTTTGAGTTAATGTATGCTTCTGAAATTTGGTCTTAGCCTGAAGCTAATGTATGCTTGTGGAATTCAGCCTTGACCTAATGTATACTTGTGGAATTTAGTTTTGGGCTAAGGCATGCGTCTGAAAATGCGCCTTAGCCTTGAGCTGAGGTTGGCTGTTTTTGAAATTTAGCCTTAGCCTTGAGCTAAGGTTGGCTGTTTTTGAAATTTAGCCTTAGCCTTGAGCTAAGGTTGGCTGTTTTTGAAATTTAGCCTTAGCCTTGAGCTGAGGTTGGCTGTTTTTGAAATTTAGCCTTAGCCTTGAGCTAATGTATACTTGTGGAATTTAGTCTTAAGCTAAGGTATGCTTCTGAAATTTAGTCTTAGCTTTGAGCTAATGTATGCTTGTGGAATTCAGTCTTGGGCTAAGGCATGCTTCTGAAAATTCGCCTTAGGCTAGGGCATGCTTCTGAAAATTAGCCTTAGCCTTGAGCTGAGGTTGGCTGTTTTTGAAATTTAGCCTTAGCCTTGAGCTAAGGCTGGCTGTTTTTGAAATTTAGCCTTAGCCTTGAGCTAAGGTTGGCTGTTTTTGAAATTTAGCCTTAGCCTTGAGCTGAGGTTGGCTGTTTTTGAAATTTAGTCTCAGCGTTGAGCTAATGTATGCTTCTGAAATTTAGTCTTAGCTTTGAGCTAATGTATGCTTGTGGAATTTAGTCTTGGGCTAAGGCATGCTTCTGAAAATTCGCCTTAGGCTAGGGCATGCTTCTGAAAATTAGCCTTAGCCTTGAGCTGAGGTGTGCTGTTTTTGAAATTTAGCCTTAGCCTTGAGCTAAGGTTGGCTGTTTTTGAAATTTAGCCTTAGCCTTGAGCTAAGGTGGGCGGTTTTTGGAATTCAGCCTTAGCCTTGAGCTGAGGTTGGCTGTTTTTGAAATTTAGCCTTAGCCTTGAGCTAATGTATACTTGTGGAATTTAGTCTTAAGCTAAGGTATGCTTCTGAAATTTAGTCTTAGCTTTGAGCTAATGTATGCTTGTGGAATTCAGTCTTAGGCTAAGGCTTGCTTCTGAAATTTAGTCTTAGGCTAAGGCATGCTTCTGAAATTTAGTCTTAGGCTAAGGCATGCTTCTGAAAATTTAGTCTTAGCCTTGAGCTAATGTATGCTTGTCGAATTTAGTCTTAAGCTAAAGCATGTTTCTGAAAGTTCGCCTTAGGCTAATGTATGCTTGTGGAATTTAGTCTTAGGCTAAGGCATGCTTCTGAAATTCAGTCTTAGCTTCGAGCTAATGTATGCTTCTGAAATTTAGTCTTAGCCTTGAGCTAATGTATGCTTGTGGAATTTAGTCTTAGGCTGAGGCATGCTTCTGAAAATTCGCCTCAGGCTAAGGCATGCTTCTGAAATTTAGTCTCAGGCTGAGGCATGCTTCTGAAAATTCGCCTCAGGCTAAGGCATGCTTCTGAAATTTAGTCTTAGCGTTGAGCTAATGTATGCTTCTGAAATTTAGTCTTAGCGTTGAGCTAATGTATGCTTCTGAAATTTGGTCTTAGCGTTGAGCTAATGTATGCTTGTGGAATTTAGTCTTAGGCTGAGGCATGCTTCTGAAAATTCGCCTCAGGCTAGGGCTTGCTCCTGAAATTTAGTCTTAGCTTTAAGCTAATGTATGCTTGTGGAATTTAGTCTTAAGCTAAGGCATGCTTCTGAAAATTAGCCTCAGCCTTGTGCTAAGGTTGGCTGTTTTCGAAATTTAGTCTTAGCTTCGAGCTAACGTATGCTTCTGAAATTTGGTCTTAGCGTTGAGCTGATGTTTGCTTCTGAAAATTCGCCTCAGGCTAAGGCATGCTTCTGAAATTTAGTCTTAGGCTGAGGCATGCTTCTGAAAATTCGCCTCAGGCTAAGGCATGCTTCTGAAATTTAGTCTTAGCGTTGAGCTAATGTATGCTTCTGAAATTTAGTCTTAGCCTTGAGCTAATGTATGCTTGTGGAATTTAGTCTTAGGCTGAGGCATGCTTCTGAAAATTCGCCTCAGGCTAAGGCTTGCTCCTGAAATTTAGTCTTAGCTTTGAGCTAATGTATGCTTGTGGAATTTAGTCTTAAGCTAAGGCATGCTTCTGAAAATTAGCCTCAGCCTTGAGCTAAGGTTTGCTGTTTTCGAAATTTAGTCTTAGCTTCGAGCTAACGTATGCTTCTGAAATTTGGTCTTAGCGTTGAGCTGATGTTTGGTTGTGGAATTTAGTATTGGGCTAAGGCATGCTTCTGAAATTTAGTCTTAGCTTTGAGCTAATGTATGCTTCTGGAATTTAGCCTTAGCGTTGAGCTAATGTATGCTTGTGGAATTTAGTCTTAAGCTAAGGCATGCTTCTGAAAATTAGCCTCAGCCTTGAGCTAAGGTTGGCTGTTCTCGAAATTTAGTCTTAGCTTTGAGCTGATGTATGCTTGTGGAATTTAGTCTTGGGCTAAGGCATGCTTCTGAAATTTAGTCTTAGCGTTGAGCTAATGTATGCTTGTGGAATTTAGCCTCAGGCTAAGGCATGCTCCTGAAATTTAGTCTTAGCGTTGAGCTAATGTTTGCTTGTGGAATTTAGTCTCAGGCTGAGGCACGCTTCTGAAAATTCGCCTCAGGCTAAGGCATGCTTCTGAAAATTAGCCTTAGCCTTGAGCTGAGGTTGGCTGTTTTTGAAATTTAGCCTTAGCCTTGAGCTAAGGCTGGCTGTTTTTGAAATTTAGCCTTAGCCTTGAGCTAAGGTTGGCTGTTTTTGAAATTTAGCCTTAGCCTTGAGCTGAGGTTGGCTGTTTTTGAAATTTAGTCTCAGCGTTGAGCTAATGTATGCTTCTGAAATTTAGTCTTAGCTTTGAGCTAATGTATGCTTGTGGAATTTAGTCTTGGGCTAAGGCATGCTTCTGAAAATTCGCCTTAGGCTAGGGCATGCTTCTGAAAATTAGCCTTAGCCTTGAGCTGAGGTGTGCTGTTTTTGAAATTTAGCCTTAGCCTTGAGCTAAGGTTGGCTGTTTTTGAAATTTAGCCTTAGCCTTGAGCTAAGGTGGGCGGTTTTTGGAATTCAGCCTTAGCCTTGAGCTGAGGTTGGCTGTTTTTGAAATTTAGCCTTAGCCTTGAGCTAATGTATACTTGTGGAATTTAGTCTTAAGCTAAGGTATGCTTCTGAAATTTAGTCTTAGCTTTGAGCTAATGTATGCTTGTGGAATTCAGTCTTAGGCTAAGGCTTGCTTCTGAAATTTAGTCTTAGGCTAAGGCATGCTTCTGAAATTTAGTCTTAGGCTAAGGCATGCTTCTGAAAATTTAGTCTTAGCCCTGAGCTAATGTATGCTTGTCGAATTTAGTCTTAAGCTAAAGCATGTTTCTGAAAGTTCGCCTTAGGCTAATGTATGCTTGTGGAATTTAGTCTTAGGCTAAGGCATGCTTCTGAAATTCAGTCTTAGCTTCGAGCTAATGTATGCTTCTGAAATTTAGTCTTAGCCTTGAGCTAATGTATGCTTGTGGAATTTAGTCTTAGGCTGAGGCATGCTTCTGAAAATTCGCCTCAGGCTAAGGCATGCTTCTGAAATTTAGTCTCAGGCTGAGGCATGCTTCTGAAAATTCGCCTCAGGCTAAGGCATGCTTCTGAAATTTAGTCTTAGCGTTGAGCTAATGTATGCTTCTGAAATTTAGTCTTAGCGTTGAGCTAATGTATGCTTCTGAAATTTGGTCTTAGCGTTGAGCTAATGTATGCTTGTGGAATTTAGTCTTAGGCTGAGGCATGCTTCTGAAAATTCGCCTCAGGCTAGGGCTTGCTCCTGAAATTCAGTCTTAGCTTTAAGCTAATGTATGCTTGTGGAATTTAGTCTTAAGCTAAGGCATGCTTCTGAAAATTAGCCTCAGCCTTGTGCTAAGGTTGGCTGTTTTCGAAATTTAGTCTTAGCTTCGAGCTAACGTATGCTTCTGAAATTTGGTCTTAGCGTTGAGCTGATGTTTGCTTCTGAAAATTCGCCTCAGGCTAAGGCATGCTTCTGAAATTTAGTCTTAGGCTGAGGCATGCTTCTGAAAATTCGCCTCAGGCTAAGGCATGCTTCTGAAATTTAGTCTTAGCGTTGAGCTAATGTATGCTTCTGAAATTTAGTCTTAGCCTTGAGCTAATGTATGCTTGTGGAATTTAGTCTTAGGCTGAGGCATGCTTCTGAAAATTCGCCTCAGGCTAAGGCTTGCTCCTGAAATTTAGTCTTAGCTTTGAGCTAATGTATGCTTGTGGAATTTAGTCTTAAGCTAAGGCATGCTTCTGAAAATTAGCCTCAGCCTTGAGCTAAGGTTTGCTGTTTTCGAAATTTAGTCTTAGCTTCGAGCTAACGTATGCTTCTGAAATTTGGTCTTAGCGTTGAGCTGATGTTTGCTTGTGGAATTTAGTATTGGGCTAAGGCATGCTTCTGAAATTTAGTCTTAGCTTTGAGCTAATGTATGCTTCTGGAATTTAGCCTTAGCGTTGAGCTAATGTATGCTTGTGGAATTTAGTCTTAAGCTAAGGCATGCTTCTGAAAATTAGCCTCAGCCTTGAGCTAAGGTTGGCTGTTCTCGAAATTTAGTCTTAGCTTTGAGCTGATGTATGCTTGTGGAATTTAGTCTTGGGCTAAGGCATGCTTCTGAAATTTAGTCTTAGCGTTGAGCTAATGTATGCTTGTGGAATTTAGCCTCAGGCTAAGGCATGCTCCTGAAATTTAGTCTTAGCGTTGAGCTAATGTTTGCTTGTGGAATTTAGTCTCAGGCTGAGGCACGCTTCTGAAAATTCGCCTCAGGCTAAGGCATGCTTCTGAAAATTCAGTCTTAGCGTTGAGCTAATGTATGCTTCTGAAATTTGGTCTTAGCGTTGAGCTAATGTATGCTTGTGGAATTTAGTCTTGGGCTAAGGCATGCTTCTGAAATTTGGTCTTAGCCTTGAGCTAATGTATGCTTGTGGAATTTAGTCTTAGGCTACGGCATGCTTCTGAGAATTCGCCTTTGGCCAAGGCATGCTTCTGAAAATTCGCCTCAGCTTTGAGCTAATGTATGCTTGTGGGATTCAGTCTTGGGCTAAGGCTTGCTTCTGAAATTTAGTCTTAGCGTTGAGCTAATGTATGCTTGTGGAATTTAGTCTTGGGCTAAGGCATGCTTCTGAAATTCAGTCTTAGCTTTGAGCTAATGTATGCTTCTGAAATTTAGTCTTAGCCTTAAGCTAATGTATGCTTGTGGAATTTAGTCTTGAGCTAAGGCATGCTTCTGAAATTTAGTCTTAGCTTTGAGCTAATGTATGCTTCTGAAATTTAGTCTTAGCCTGAAGCTAATGTATGCTTGTGGAATTTAGCCTTGAGCTAATGTATACTTGTGGAATTTAGTTTTGGGCTAAGGCATGCGTCTGAAATTTAGTCTTAGCGTTGAGCTAATGTATGCTTCTGAAATTCAGTCTCAGCGTTGAGCTAATGTATGCTTGTGGAATTTAGTCTTGGGCTAAGGCATGCTTCTGAAAATTCGCCTCAGGCTAGGGCATGCTTCTGAAAATTAGCCTTAGCCTTGAGCTGAGGTTGGCTGTTTTCGAAATTTAGCCTTAGCCTTGAGCTCAGGTTGGCTGTTTTTGAAATTTAGCCTTAGCCTTGAGCTGAGGTTGGCTGTTTTTGAAATTTAGCCTTAGCCTTGAGCTAATGTATGCTTTTGGAATTTAGTCTTAAGCTAAGGTATGCTTCTGAAATTTAGTCTTAGCTTTGAGCTAATGTATGCTTGTGGAATTCAGTCTTAGGCTAAGGCTTGCTTGTGGAATTCAGTCTTAGGCTAAGGCTTGCTTCTGAAATTTAGTCTTAGGCTAAGGCATGCTTCTGAAATTTAGTCTTAGGCTAAGGCATGCTTCTGAAAATTTAGTCTTAGCCTTGAGCTAAGGCATGCTTCTGAAAATTTAGTCTTAGCCTTGAGCTAATGTATGCTTGTCGAATTTAGTCTTAAGCTAAAGCATGTTTCTGAAAGTTCGCCTTAGGCTAATGTATGCTTGTGGAATTTAGTCTTAGGCTAAGGCATGCTTCTGAAAATTCGCCTTAGGCCAAGGCATGCTTCTGAAAATTCGCCTTAGCTTTGAGCTTATGTATGCTTGTGGAATTCAGTCTCAGGCTAAGGCTTGCTTCTGAAATTTAGTCTTAGCGTTGAGCTAGTGTATGCTTGTGGAATTTAGTCTTGGGCTAAGGCATGCTTCTGGAATTCAGTCTTAGCTTTGAGCTAATGTATGCTTCTGAAATTTAGTCTTAGCCTGAAGCTAATGTATGCTTGTGGAATTTAGCCTTGAGCTAATGTATGCTTGTGGAATTTAGTTTCGGGCTAAGGCATGCTTCTGAAATTTAGTCTTAGCTTTGAGCTAATGTATGCTTCTGAAATTTAGTCTTAGCCTTGAGCTAATGTATGCTTGTGGAATTTAAACTTGAGCTAATGTATGCTTGTGGAATTTAGCCTTGAGCTAATGTATGCTTGTGGAATTTAAACTTGAGCTAATGTATGCTTGTGGAATTTAGCCTTGAGCTAATGTATGCTTGTGGAATTTAGTTTTGGGCTAAGGCATGCTTCTGAAAATTCGCCTCAGGCTAAGGCATGCTTCTGGAATTTAGTCTTAGCGTTGAGCTAATGTATGCTTGTGGAATTTAGTCTTGGGCTAAGGCATGCTTCTGAAATTCAGTCTTAGCTTTGAGCTAATGTATGCTTCTGAAATTTAGTCTCAGCCTCAAGCTAATGTATGCTTGTGGAATTTAGTCTTGGGCTAAGGCATGCTTCTGAAATTTAGTCTTAGCTTTGAGCTAATGTATGCTTCTGGAATTTAGTCTTAGCTGTGAGCTAATGTATGCTTGTGGAATTTAGTCTTGGTCTAAGGCATGCTTCTGAAATTTAGTCTCAGCGTTGAGCTAATGTAGGCTTGTAGAATTTGGTCTTGGGCTAAGGCATGCTTCTGAAATTCAGTCTTAGCTTTGAGCTAATGTATGCTTCTGAAATTTAGTCTCAGCCTTAAGCTAATGTATGCTTGTGGAATTTAGTCTTAGGCTGGGGCATGCTTCTGAAATTTAGTCTCAGCTTTGAGCTAATGTATGCTTCTGAAATTTAGTCTCAGCCTTAAGCTAATGTATGCTTGTGGAATTCAGTCTTGGGCTGAGGCATGCTTCTGAAATTCAGTCTTAGCTTTGAGCTAATGTATGCTTCTGAAATTTAGTCTTAGCCTTGAGCTAATGTATGCCCGTGGAATTTAGCCTTGAGCTAATGCATGCTTGTGGAATTTAGTCTTGGGCTAAGGCATGCTTCTGAAATTTAGTCTTAGCGTTGAGCTAATGTATGCTTGTGGAATTATGTCTTGGGCTAAGGCATGCTTCTGGAATTTAGTCTTAGCTTTGAGCTAATGTATGCTTCTTAAATTCAGTCTTAGTGTTGAGCTAATGTAAGCTTGTGGAATTTAGTCTTAGACTAAGGCATGCTTCTGAAAATTAGCCTTAGGCTATGGCTTGCTTCTGAAATTTAGTCTTATCTTCGAGCTAATGTATGCTTCTGAAATTTAGTCTTAGCTTTGAGCTAATGTATGCTTCTGAAATTTAGTCTTAGCCTTAAGCTAATGTATGCTTGTGGAATTTAGTCTTAGGCTGAGGTATGCTTCTGAAATTTAGTCTCAGCTTCGAGCTGATGTATGCTTCTGAAATTTAGTCTCAGCTTCGAGCTGATGTATGCTTCTGAAATTTAGTCTTGGGCTAAGGCATGCTTCTGAAATTGAGTCTTAGCTTTGAGCTAATGTATGCTTCTGAAATTTAGTCTTAGCCTGAAGCTAATGTATGCTTGTGGAATTTAGCCTTGAGCTAATGTATGCTTATGGAATTTAGTTTTGGGCTAAGGCATGCTTCTGAAAATTCGCCTCAGGCTAAGGCATGCTTCTGAAATTCAGTCTTAGCCTTAAGCTAATGTATGCTTGTGGAATTTAGTCTTGGGCTAAGGCATGCTTCTGAAATTTGGTCTAAGCTTTGAGCTAATGTGTGCTTCTGAAATTTGGTCTTAGCCTTAAGCTAATGTATGCTTGTGGAATTTAGTCTTAGGCTGAGGCATGCTTCTGAAAATCCGCCTCAGGCTAAGGCATGCTTCTGAAATTTAGTCTTAGGCTGAGTGCTGCTTCTGAAAATTCGCCTCAGGCTAAGGCATGCTTCTGAAATTTAGTCTTAGCGTTGAGCTGATGTATGCTTCTGAAATTTAGTCTTAGCGTTGAGCTAATGTAGGCTTGTGGAATTTAGTCTTAGGCTGAGGCATGCTTCTGAAAATTCGCCTCAGGCTAAGGCATGCTTCTGAAATTTAGTCTCAGCTTTGAGCTAATGTATGCTTCTGAAATTTAGTCTTAGCCTGAAGCTAATGTATGCTTGTGGAATTCAGCCTTGAGCTAATGTATGCTTATGGAATTTAGTTTTGGGCTGAAGCATGCTTCTGAAAATTCGCCTCAGGCTAAGGCATGCTTCTGAAATTCAGTCTTAGCCTTAAGCTAATGTATGCTTGTGGAATTTAGTCTTGGGCTAAGGCATGCTCCTGAAATTTAGTCTTAGCTTTGAGCTAATGTATGCTTCTGAAATTTGGTCTTAGCCTTAAGCTAATGTATGCTTGTGGAATTTAGTCTTAGGCTGAGGCATGCTTCTGAAAATTTGCCTCAGGCTGATGTATGCTTCTGAAATTTAGTCTTAGCGTTGAGCTAATGTATGCTTGTGGAATTTAGTCTTAAGCTAAGGCATGCTCCTGCAAATTAGCCTCAGCCTTGAGCTAAGGTTGGCTGTTTTCGAAATTTAGTCTTAGCTTCGAGCTAATGTATGCTTCTGAAATTTGGTCTTAGCGTTGAGCTGATGTTTGCTTGTGGAATTTAGTATTGGGCTAAGGCATGCTTCTGGCATTTAGTCTTAGCTTTGAGCTAATGTATGCTTCTGGAATTCAGCCTTAGCGTTGAGCTAATGTATGCTTGTGGAATTTAGTCTTAAGCTAAGGCATGCTTCTGAAAATTAGCCTCAGCCTTGAGCTAAGGTTGGCTGTTTTCGAAATTTAGTCTTAGCTTTGAGCTGATGTATGCTTGTGGAATTTAGTCTTGGGCTAAGGCATGCTTCTGAAATTTAGTCTTAGCGTTGAGCTAATGTATGCTTGTGGAATTTAGCCTCAGGCTAAGGCATGCTCCTGAAATTTAGTCTTAGCGTTGAGCTAATGTTTGCTTGTGGAATTTAGTCTCAGGCTGAGGCACGCTTCTGAAAATTCGCCTCAGGCTAAGGCATGCTTCTGAAAATTCAGTCTTAGCGTTGAGCTAATGTATGCTTCTGAAATTTGGTCTTAGCGTTGAGCTAATGTATGCTTGTGGAATTTAGTCTTGGGCTAAGGCATGCTCCTGAAAATTAGCCTCAGCCTTGAGCTAAGGTCCGCTGTTTTCGAAATTTAGTCTTAGCTTCGAGCTAATGTATGCTTCTGAAATTTGGTCTTAGCGTTGAGCTGATGTTTGCTTGTGGAATTTAGTATTGGGCTAAGGCATGCTTCTGGCATTTAGTCTTAGCTTTGAGCTAATGTATGCTTCTGAAATTTAGCCTTAGCGTTGAGCTAATGTATGCTTGTGGAATTTAGTCTTAAGCTAAGGCATGCTCCTGCAAATTAGCCTCAGCCTTGAGCTAAGGTTGGCTGTTTTCGAAATTTAGTCTTAGCTTCGAGCTAATGTATGCTTCTGAAATTTGGTCTTAGCGTTGAGCTGATGTTTGCTTGTGGAATTTAGTATTGGGCTAAGGCATGCTTCTGGCATTTAGTCTTAGCTTTGAGCTAATGTATGCTTCTGGAATTCAGCCTTAGCGTTGAGCTAATGTATGCTTGTGGAATTTAGTCTTAAGCTAAGGCATGCTTCTGAAAATTAGCCTCAGCCTTGAGCTAAGGTTGGCTGTTTTCGAAATTTAGTCTTAGCTTTGAGCTGATGTATGCTTGTGGAATTTAGTCTTGGGCTAAGGCATGCTTCTGAAATTTAGTCTTAGCGTTGAGCTAATGTATGCTTGTGGAATTTAGCCTCAGGCTAAGGCATGCTCCTGAAATTTAGTCTTAGCGTTGAGCTAATGTTTGCTTGTGGAATTTAGTCTCAGGCTGAGGCACGCTTCTGAAAATTCGCCTCAGGCTAAGGCATGCTTCTGAAAATTCAGTCTTAGCGTTGAGCTAATGTATGCTTCTGAAATTTGGTCTTAGCGTTGAGCTAATGTATGCTTGTGGAATTTAGTCTTGGGCTAAGGCATGCTCCTGAAAATTAGCCTCAGCCTTGAGCTAAGGTCCGCTGTTTTCGAAATTTAGTCTTAGCTTCGAGCTAATGTATGCTTCTGAAATTTGGTCTTAGCGTTGAGCTGATGTTTGCTTGTGGAATTTAGTATTGGGCTAAGGCATGCTTCTGGCATTTAGTCTTAGCTTTGAGCTAATGTATGCTTCTGAAATTTAGCCTTAGCGTTGAGCTAATGTATGCTTGTGGAATTTAGTCTTAAGCTAAGGCATGCTTCTGAAAATTAGCCTCAGCCTTGAGCTAAGGTTGGCTGTTTTCGAAATTTAGTCTTAGCTTTGAGCTGATGTATGCTTGTGGAATTTAGTCTTGGGCTAAGGCATGCTTCTGAAATTTAGTCTTAGCGTTGAGCTAATGTATGCTTGTGGAATTTAGCCTCAGGCTAAGGCATGCTCCTGAAATTTAGTCTTAGCGTTGAGCTAATGTTTGCTTGTGGAATTCAGTCTCAGGCTGAGGCACGCTTCTGAAAATTCGCCTCAGGCTAAGGCATGCTTCTGAAAATTCAGTCTTAGCGTTGAGCTAATGTATGCTTCTGAAATTTGGTCTTAGCGTTGAGCTAATGTATGCTTGTGGAATTTAGTCTTGGGCTAAGGCATGCTTCTGAAATTTGGTCTTAGCGTTGAGCTAATGTATGCTTGTAGAATTTAGTCTTAGGCTAAGGCATGCTTCTGAAAATTCGCCTTCGGCCAAGGCATGCTTCTGAAAATTCGCCTCAGCTTTGAGCTAATGTATGCTTGTGGAATTCAGTCTTGGGCTAAGGCTTGCTTCTGAAATTTAGTCTTAGCGTTGAGCTAATGTATGCTTGTGGAATTTAGTCTTGGGCTAAGGCATGCTTCTGAAATTCAGTCTTAGCTTTGAGCTAATGTATGCTTCTGAAATTTAGCCTTAGCGTTGAGCTAATGTATGCTTGTGGAATTTAGTCTTAAGCTAAGGCATGCTTCTGAAAATTAGCCTCAGCCTTGAGCTAAGGTTGGCTGTTTTCGAAATTTAGTCTTAGCTTTGAGCTGATGTATGCTTGTGGAATTTAGTCTTGGGCTAAGGCATGCTTCTGAAATTTAGTCTTAGCGTTGAGCTAATGTATGCTTGTGGAATTTAGCCTCAGGCTAAGGCATGCTCCTGAAATTTAGTCTTAGCGTTGAGCTAATGTTTGCTTGTGGAATTTAGTCTCAGGCTGAGGCACGCTTCTGAAAATTCGCCTCAGGCTAAGGCATGCTTCTGAAAATTCAGTCTTAGCGTTGAGCTAATGTATGCTTCTGAAATTTGGTCTTAGCGTTGAGCTAATGTATGCTTGTGGAATTCAGTCTTGGGCTAAGGCATGCTTCTGAAATTTGGTCTTAGCGTTGAGCTAATGTATGCTTGTGGAATTTAGTCTTAGGCTAAGGCATGCTTCTGAAAATTCGCCTTCGGCCAAGGCATGCTTCTGAAAATTCGCCTCAGCTTTGAGCTAATGTATGCTTGTGGAATTCAGTCTTGGGCTAAGGCTTGCTTCTGAAATTTAGTCTTAGCGTTGAGCTAATGTATGCTTGTGGAATTTAGTCTTGGGCTAAGGCATGCTTCTGAAATTCAGTCTTAGCTTTGAGCTAATGTATGCTTCTGAAATTTAGTCTTAGCCTTAAGCTAATGTATGCTTGTGGAATTTAGTCTTGGGCTAAGGCATGCTTCTGAAATTTAGTCTTAGCTTTGAGCTAATGTATGCTTCTGAAATTTAGTCTTAGCCCGAAGCTAATGTATGCTTGTGGAATTTAGCCTTGAGCTAATGTATGCTTGTGGAATTTAGGTTTGGGCTAAGGCATGCTTCTGAAATTTAGTCTTAGCTTTGAGTTAATGTATGCTTCTGAAATTTGGTCTTAGCCTGAAGCTAATGTATGCTTGTGGAATTCAGCCTTGACCTAATGTATACTTGTGGAATTTAGTTTTGGGCTAAGGCATGCGTCTGAAAATGCGCCTTAGCCTTGAGCTGAGGTTGGCTGTTTTTGAAATTTAGCCTTAGCCTTGAGCTAAGGTTGGCTGTTTTTGAAATTTAGCCTTAGCCTTGAGCTAAGGTTGGCTGTTTTTGAAATTTAGCCTTAGCCTTGAGCTGAGGTTGGCTGTTTTTGAAATTTAGCCTTAGCCTTGAGCTAATGTATACTTGTGGAATTTAGTCTTAAGCTAAGGTATGCTTCTGAAATTTAGTCTTAGCTTTGAGCTAATGTATGCTTGTGGAATTCAGTCTTGGGCTAAGGCATGCTTCTGAAAATTCGCCTTAGGCTAGGGCATGCTTCTGAAAATTAGCCTTAGCCTTGAGCTGAGGTTGGCTGTTTTTGAAATTTAGCCTTAGCCTTGAGCTAAGGTTGGCTGTTTTTGAAATTTAGCCTTAGCCTTGAGCTAAGGTTGGCTGTTTTTGAAATTTAGCCTTAGCCTTGAGCTGAGGTTGGCTGTTTTTGAAATTTAGTCTTAGCGTTGAGCTAATGTATGCTTCTGAAATTTAGTCTTAGCTTTGAGCTAATGTATGCTTGTGGAATTTAGTCTTGGGCTAAGGCATGCTTCTGAAAATTCGCCTTAGGCTAGGGCATGCCTCTGAAAATTAGCCTTAGCCTTGAGCTGAGGTTGGCTGTTTTTGAAATTTAGCCTTAGCCTTGAGCTAAGGTTGGCTGTTTTTGAAATTTAGCCTTAGCCTTGAGCTAAGGTGGGCGGTTTTTGAAATTTAGCCTTAGCCTTGAGCTGAGGTTGGCTGTTTTTGAAATTTAGCCTTAGCCTTGAGCTAATGTATACTTGTGGAATTTAGTCTTAAGCTAAGGTATGCTTCTGAAATTTAGTCTTAGCTTTGAGCTAATGTATGCTTGTGGAATTCAGTCTTGGGCTAAGGCATGCTTCTGAAAATTCGCCTTAGGCTAGGGCATGCTTCTGAAAATTAGCCTTAGCCTTGAGCTGAGGTTGGCTGTTTTTGAAATTTAGCCTTAGCCTTGAGCTAAGGCTGGCTGTTTTTGAAATTTAGCCTTAGCCTTGAGCTAAGGTTGGCTGTTTTTGAAATTTAGCCTTAGCCTTGAGCTGAGGTTGGCTGTTTTTGAAATTTAGTCTCAGCGTTGAGCTAATGTATGCTTCTGAAATTTAGTCTTAGCTTTGAGCTAATGTATGCTTGTGGAATTTAGTCTTGGGCTAGGGCATGCTTCTGAAAATTCGCCTTAGGCTAGGGCATGCTTCTGAAAATTAGCCTTAGCCTTGAGCTGAGGTGTGCTGTTTTTGAAATTTAGCCTTAGCCTTGAGCTAAGGTTGGCTGTTTTTGAAATTTAGCCTTAGCCTTGAGCTAAGGTGGGCGGTTTTTGGAATTCAGCCTTAGCCTTGAGCTGAGGTTGGCTGTTTTTGAAATTTAGCCTTAGCCTTGAGCTAATGTATACTTGTGGAATTTAGTCTTAAGCTAAGGTATGCTTCTGAAATTTAGTCTTAGCTTTGAGCTAATGTATGCTTGTGGAATTCAGTCTTAGGCTAAGGCTTGCTTCTGAAATTTAGTCTTAGGCTAAGGCATGCTTCTGAAATTTAGTCTTAGGCTAAGGCATGCTTCTGAAAATTTAGTCTTAGCCTTGAGCTAATGTATGCTTGTCGAATTTAGTCTTAAGCTAAAGCATGTTTCTGAAAGTTCGCCTTAGGCTAATGTATGCTTGTGGAATTTAGTCTTAGGCTAAGGCATGCTTCTGAAATTCAGTCTTAGCTTCGAGCTAATGTATGCTTCTGAAATTTAGTCTTAGCCTTGAGCTAATGTATGCTTGTGGAATTTAGTCTTAGGCTGAGGCATGCTTCTGAAAATTCGCCTCAGGCTAAGGCATGCTTCTGAAATTTAGTCTCAGGCTGAGGCATGCTTCTGAAAATTCGCCTCAGGCTAAGGCATGCTTCTGAAATTTAGTCTTAGCGTTGAGCTAATGTATGCTTCTGAAATTTAGTCTTAGCGTTGAGCTAATGTATGCTTCTGAAATTTGGTCTTAGCGTTGAGCTAATGTATGCTTGTGGAATTTAGTCTTAGGCTGAGGCATGCTTCTGAAAATTCGCCTCAGGCTAGGGCTTGCTCCTGAAATTTAGTCTTAGCTTTAAGCTAATGTATGCTTGTGGAATTTAGTCTTAAGCTAAGGCATGCTTCTGAAAATTAGCCTCAGCCTTGTGCTAAGGTTGGCTGTTTTCGAAATTTAGTCTTAGCTTCGAGCTAACGTATGCTTCTGAAATTTGGTCTTAGCGTTGAGCTGATGTTTGCTTCTGAAAATTCGCCTCAGGCTAAGGCATGCTTCTGAAATTTAGTCTTAGGCTGAGGCATGCTTCTGAAAATTCGCCTCAGGCTAAGGCATGCTTCTGAAATTTAGTCTTAGCGTTGAGCTAATGTATGCTTCTGAAATTTAGTCTTAGCCTTGAGCTAATGTATGCTTGTGGAATTTAGTCTTAGGCTGAGGCATGCTTCTGAAAATTCGCCTCAGGCTAAGGCTTGCTCCTGAAATTTAGTCTTAGCTTTGAGCTAATGTATGCTTGTGGAATTTAGTCTTAAGCTA